>OZ038497.1:95129904-95152404 GCA_964036315.1 Acanthosepion esculentum | reverse complement strand
GAGATCTTGAAATCTGAAAGTTCCTACCGACGAACATAAAAGGGATTTACGTTTGGACATCCATCTAAACTTGTTTGTAATTCACGTTGATTTTACAAATGCACACCCAAATTTTAAAAAAATAACATAATTCTTTCCGTCAGGAGTACTTTGACAGATTACTTATAAATATTCTTTCAACTATAAACACGTCAAAAGCATTATGCTACATCACCAAATTTTATTGAATCCAGTGCTAAAGAATCTATGTCTATCTAAATCAATATATTTGTACGTAAAGACGTTCCCAAATCAACATGTGAAAAACCACCAAGCATACTGTCTGGTAGACACACAAACACACACACGAATATATATTATCATCTGTGTCTGAAATAGAATTATTACATACATAAAGCAATATTTACGGTTTTTTCAGTCAGGAATGAATCCGTTAATTTCTTGGAACTTCGAAAGGATGTGTTGTCTCTCCTTGTATTTGGAACGCCATATACTTATGTTTGTTTAATAAGGCACCTGAAAATTGACTAAGCAAGGAAATTCAAACAACACAAAATGAAAATGCCAGAATTTCTTTCTTTTTTTCTTCATATGTCATACTCTGATGAAGCTTTAATAAAAGTGAAATATTTTAGATCGATGAACGTTTCCTAATTGTTTTTATCCTATCATATATTTACAGGGTGTCCATAAAGTTCGTGTGCACTTTAAAAAATTTATAACTTTATTTGTATTTGCGATAGAAATAATCTGTAAAAAATGTTATAAAGTTTAATGTACCTAGTTTTAAGTATAGCTAAAATAACTAATGTGATTTCAGGCATTACTGTAAATCAGTTGGCAAATGTTTTCCGTGAACTGCAAAATCGTATTACCCTTTGTATTGCTAATGATGACGGACATGTGAAAACTTAAATAAAATTTCAATAAAACCATAAAAAATATAAATTTACTTCTTTCAAATCCTTTTTACAAATTATTTCTATCGCAAATACAAATAAAGTTATAATTTTTTTAAAGTGCACACGAAGTTTTTGAACACCCTATATATATATATATATATATATATATATATATATATATATGGGTTTGGTGGTGAAATAAAATAATTCATCATTTAGGGGTTCATTGAACTGAATTGTTGTTTACGTTAGTGTGATTTCACATGCGTATAGAAGTGAGAGGGCATTAAATTTTGAATTTAAACTCATCTTTATATCGGATTTATTATTAAATATACTACGTTCTGCCAAAGTGAAATGAATTCGGCAGCACTATTTGCTTTTTCAAACAAATATTGAAAAAAAATAAATGTAAATTTAAAATATCAGTGTCTCCTCTCCTTCAAGCGCATGTGTACTCACAAAAATGCAAACATCACTTTAGTCGAATGAAGTCCTAGAGTATGATATGCGTTACACGAATTTTATCCCACTTTCTAATAGATTTTCCTAAAATTGTTCTGATTTATGAAAATTGAGTTATCATTTTCTTATATATATATATATATATATATATATATATATATATATATATATATATATATATATAATGTGTGTGCGTGTGTATATATAATCATTTATTCGAAAATTATAGCATAAAAATGTTATAAAATCACTACAAAAATATCTATTTTATTTCAACACTTAAATTATCTTATCAAGTGATGGTGTTGATAAAACACTAGAAGTGTTGAAACAAAAAAACTATTTTTGTAGTGATTTCATAATATTTTTATGTTATAATTTTCGAATAAATGATTATATTTGCTCTACTCTGTATTGAGCACTCTTTTAGGAATAGTATTTGTTGGTTATTGTAATTTATTCCGTATACACTAATCCTATACTTGGGTGTATATATATATATATATATATATATTACATGAATCATTCATACAAAAAGTAGATTTGTAAAGTTAATGATGTAAATGGCGAAAAACATCTTCACAAAGAAATTTATTAATCTACTTTTTGTATGAATGATTCATGTCATATAAATTGAAGTGCACCACATATTTGATTATACAATGTATATTTGGGCAGAATTCATTCTTTTGTCCATATTTCGTTTAAAATGACCGCCAAAGACTATTTTGTGAGTTGTTTTATGTAATTTTCTATTTCTTCGGCTAATAATTTAGTCATTTTCAAGGGTGGGGATAAATTTCGTGACAACGAGGATTGTTAATATATATGTTTTATATTGTTTTCTATACTATGATGTATGCCTCTTTACTGCTTGAAAATGTTTGAATTATTAGCGAAATGGGCGAGGGGAAAAATTCTTTACGCACTCATTTCTCAAAAAGAAATATTTTAAGGACACAAGAAAAATTAAATAAAGAAACTCACAATATATTCCTCGTTTAACGAAACATATATATATATATATATATATATATATATATATATATATATATATATATATATACAATAAATTACCAAATCATCTCATATAGGGAATAAGCTTATTTCAACCGACGAAAAAATAAAATTCGTCAGTCTTATTCAGCACTGGTATAGACTGAGTTCGTGTTAGAATTATAAATTTAACTGTGCAAGCTACAAGAAAAAATTCCCAAAAATAATGCAGAATTTATCCATTACATTGTTTCAGTCAGACGAAAGGTACGAGGGAGTGGTCAGAGGAGTGTGGACGGTATTAGTCTTAAAGGGAAGAGGTTTTATAAAATTAAACCCGGATATTAAACTTATGACACTAATTTGGGGCTATATGAAGAATGGTATGTTAATTTAAAACTAAAAGAGGAATAAAAAAGTGGTTTAAAAAACACTTAAAATGTATAAAGTTATATTTAAAAATACAAAATCACACTTAACAGTACTATTCAAAAGACAAGTTATAATTAAAAATACGATATATTTAAATAAGTTTTATTTAAAAATAAGTCATATTTAAATAATTTATATTAAATATAAGTACAATTATATTTATAAGTTGAATAAGAGTGACGGATTTTTTTTTGTCGGTTGAAATAAGCTTATATCTCATATGGAGTGATTTTGTATTTTGCTATGGATTCATTTATGTTCTGTAATAATAAATACATTGAGCGCTTTTTGTGGATAAGTTTTAATATTTGATATCAATAGGATCTACTTGGATTATATACCAACGGATTTATTAACTTTATTATATATATATATATATATATATATATATATATATATATATATATTTTATTTAAACACATTTATGATATGTTTAACGTTCTTTTTATAGATACAAGTATTTAAACAAATGTTCTGTTTTATAATAAATGAATGTAAATGTAATATAAAATCTCTTTAAATAAAATTGGCGGAACTTGTCCAATTCAAATATATATATATATATATATATATATATATATCTATATATATATATATATATATATATTATCTGTCGAATTCAATGAAATATATATATAAATATATATATGTATATGAATATTATATATTAGTATAAGTTGTAGGTCTGTTATTATAAATCGAATATATATATATATATATATATTTATTATCTGTCCAATGAAATGTATATACATATATATATATATATATATATATATATATATATATATATATATATATATATTTGTATATTAGTATAAATTTTACCTCTGTTATTATAAATCGAATATATATATGTATATATATATATATATATATATATTTGTATATTAGTATAAATTTTACCTCTGTTATTATAAATCGAATATATATATGTATGTATATATATATATATATATATATATATCGCACATCGGCAGCTTTTATTAATAAGACAGCACTCGAGGTATAATAGCAGAGATAAAATGTATACTAATTTATACTAAAATAATATATATATATATATATATAAATATACGTTTTTCCTATATATATATATATATATATATATAGTAAGTATTACTGTATTTATTTTTATTCCGATATTTTCATTACTGCAAACATCATTTTAGTAGGTAGCGCTCTTTGAAATAGACGCATCGTTTTTTTGTTTTTCGATTTTATTACTAATGAAGGTGTATTGTGTCTACCCGCCTGCTCACGCGAGAAATTTTAAACAAAATGTGTTCTCCTGCCCTCTTTAATGCTTAATTTTTACAAATTCAAACCTTGTCAAGGCGGGGAGTACATTTTCTTTTATTCTTTCTTGAGTGCACAGACCACTAGCCCTAATACACACTGGTAAAGAAAAACAAAAATATAAAACTGGCTGTCTGTTTCAAACTATCTACTGAAAATGAGGTTCGCTGTAAGAAATATATTGCTAATTAATTCTTTGTGCAATTACCTTTTTATGATATAATATATATACTTCACAATTTATATATATATATATATATATATATATATATATATATATGCATGCATGTTTCATTAAAAACGACATACAAGGTACTACGATTGAGCTTTTTATTTAATTTTTCTTGTGTTCGAACAAGAGCTTTCATTACAGGACAAAGGGTGTGTAAGAACTGTCCAAATGTTTTATGCTTCCGAGCGCTTTCGGCTAAACATTTAGTCATTATCAAGGATGATTCGATTTTTCAGCTTAATTGAGTGTGTGCATTATGTGTATGTCTTAGTGTGTAGTAGGAATGTTTTTAATTTCCGAATTAGAAATCTACTAGTATAAAACACAAATATATTAACTGCATCCACCTGCAAAAAAGATTAAAAATAATGGAGGCTTTAATAATAAAAAAGAAAAAGCCAACTCTCAAGAATATTAACTGCGAACAAAGTCACAATGTGCTCACCGTATTCGGAAATTAAAAACATCCCTACTACACGCTAAGCCATAGGCATAATGTACATTTAAGCTGAAAAATCGAATCATCCTCAATCTTAGTAGCTTGCCTGTCGTTTTTAATGAAACATGCATAAACGAAGAATCGCTGCCTAAATATACATATATATATATATATATATATATATATATGTGTGTGTGTGTGTGTGTGCGTGCGTGTGTGTGTGTGTGCGTGCGTGTGTGTGTGTGCGCGCGCGTGCTTTGGAGTATGTTTTCGCACGACTGCGTTTTTTATGCATCTTTTTATTTTATATCAGTAAATAACCTATTATTATAATCGACTCTTGGCTTTCTTACGATACCTCCATCTGACCTTTCATTATTTACCTACTGTTATCAGGTGTCGTCATACGTGCTCCTCTAAACAAATCGTCTACGACAGATACGATGACAATTGTGACTTGAAAGAGTTGGCCTTCACGAGCGACACCGTCCACGCACTGACATCCCCAAACGATTTCGACACTGAAAATGAGAAAGCGGGAGACAATGGACTGAGAATATAGCTTACTGCAAGTTTATTGGCATACAAAACGGAATGAAAGAAAAACGAAGTAGAAATATACGCAAAGAACTTTCTGGATGAATTTTGATATGCATGATCTACGCAATTCGTCTCATATTTATATACATATATACATATATACATATACATAAGTTGGGCACACGGGGAGGTTTAGGAATATATAGACCAAAGTAATTAATCTTATTGAGATTTAGTGTCAATTAATTTTCACCTTCTGTTGAATAAAGTTTATTAAATATCTACATAATAAATCTGACCATAATTGTAATTAAACAAATGATACCTTAATTAAAAGAGAAAGCAATTTACTAAGACGAAAATGTATAGAACATGGTTTAATCACTAGACCCCCCCCCCCCACCCACAGTAAATTTGCGTCTAGATATTTACATTTCATCTTTCTTATCACAATGTGGAATACTTAACAAAAATGACAAAAAGTTTAAAATATACAAGAATTAATTACCGTATATACTGGCGTATAAGGCGATTTTTTTATGATCAGGTTTTACGTAAAATATAGAGGCTCGCCTAATACACAGGTAATTTTTTGAAGAGTTTAAAAATCACATAGTTCCAGTGACCGGTTTCATTATATACAGATAATTTTTTTTCTGGAGGGTTTAAAATTCACGCAAATAAATTAAAGGGGCCACACTATACATGAAATCGTCTTAAACACGAGTATATACGTAAAATTAAGTCGACTTAAACACGAGTATATAGAGTAAATTCAATTTGCTAGACTATATGACCAAACGTATTTCTAAAATAATTAACTTTAAAAGTTTAAAATTTTCGCCTCCTCTCACCTTCCTGCCCAGATGTAGTCACATCAATGTAAATATCAGTTTAGTTCGATAAAGACCTAAATTTTTGTTTCATTTTATCATTATTTTTCTTAATATATATGTGTATGTATATATATATATATATGTTTATATATATATAAAAGCGTGTATAGGTGCGTGTATGTGTATATGAATTCCTGTTGAGAGTAATTCAAAGTAAGCATGATGGAATGTATACGTATGCATAGTAACCGGTGCGCTGCGGAGTATCAAAAAAAGAGAGTAAGAGATGAGGCGTTCAAAGGAGAGTGAATGAGGGAAAGAGAGAGAGTGAATGAGGGAAAGAGAGAGAGTGAATGAGGGAAAGAGAGAGAGTGAATGAGGGAAAGAGAGAGAGTGAATGACGGAAAGAGAGAGAGTGAATGACGGAAAGAGAGAGAGTGAATGAGGGAAAGAGAGAAAGTGAAATCATACATTTATGCCACAATGTTCATCATAAGGTTTGCATCCTTCTGTAGTTTGACTAACATTAGACTAACCATCCTGAAAAAAAGAAATAAAGAAAAGAAAGTGATTCATTTTATCGCAATAACTCTGCATGAATTCCCGAAACGAGAAATTATCATTATCACGCATTGATATAAAACAATGATTCCCAACCGATTTGGGGGCCTAAAATTCTGCTACCCCTCTGTAATATTTAATTCTTATATATTCAAACTGTTCCTGCAATTCAGGTGAAGGAAGCTTAAAAGCCATTAACTTGGTCTCTAAACAAGCCCCCAAAGACCATGGTGTATATGAAAGAGACAAATTAAAACAGAAAAAGACAGTTACATATATATATATATATATATATATATATATATATATATATATATAATAATAATATTTTTAGTTTTTAAAATATGATTCCTCCGCTACATAAGAGTTCTCATGTTTCAAAAGCGAGAGCCGAGACCCCTAACATAATTTTTTAAGTTATGTAGAGTTAAGGTGTCTGGACCCGCTCTCGCTTTTGAAACATGAGAACTCTTATGTAGCGGAGGAATCATATTTTTAAAAACTAAAAATATTATTATAATATAAGCTCTACTTCTGTATGGAGCACTGTCCTTTTGAAAATAAAGCTAAATATTAAGGAACACCGGATTATCTACCTAACGTGTTCTTTCCTATTTCACTGCACACCTGCATGCATATATATATATATATATATATATATATATATATATATATATATATATGTATTATAGTAAAACTTAACCTCTTTTTCGAACGTAACTCATAATTGATACAATAATAGTTAATAAAATTGAACACGCTACTGCCCCTGTCTAAATGATTGGATTTCTCCGTATCCTTGGAAACCAAAAATTATGAATTGTAGGTGCGTTTAAAACTCATTAAATTTAAAAATAAGTTATTTCAAACTTCGCTTGAGGATGAATCAGAACTAATGCTTTTAATTTAATTATATATTTAAATTCGAAGTTTTTAGCCTCGGTTTTTGAAACACGGTAATTCCTGTGTAGCGAAGGAACCATATTTTTAAATAAGTTAATTTATCATATATATATATATATATATATATATATATATATATATATATATATATATATAGTTTCAAAACAGATAATAGATAACTGAAAGGTAAAAATATAAATTTTTTTAATAAAAGCTTATTCTGTAATATACTTTGATCATTTTAATCATGAAATAATTATACAAAATGAAATTTGAGCTCATCACACAATGACTGTGAGTGAGAACTTTGTTGCGTCAAGCCTGCTACAGATAGGTTTTACATGAGGCACCAATTTAGTCAGCTTACGCCTCAAGTTTCCTCGTTTAGTAATATCCAGTCGATTTCTTTTCTTCAATAACAAATAATTTACAGCACTAAAGCATCATTCACCTAAATATGAAGATGGAAATGGTAACAACAAATTTCTTACAATGGTTGAATTTTTATGAATGATTACTGTATATGCATCGTATGCATTAACACACATTAACATTAACACTCTCACTCAGTCTAGGAAATAACTCATTCTCGAATTGCTTCCTTATTCTATTGGTATATTAAGCCGAAGTGTGCACATCCTACGCATGTCCCACCAAAATATTACTATGCCCCATCGGTCGGCCACGCGCCCCAGGTGGGGAATCATTGATCTAAAGAAAGTAAGATCTGAACGTTGTCTAATCTACGCAAACTTAACTGTTTTATCTGCACTTACTAGTACGCTCTTTGATAATGGATTTATTTTTAATCGTTTCACACCAAGCAAGGCAACAAAGCCACTAAGGGCACAAGGTCGTACAGAATGAAAGCTCGAGATAAGAATAAATATATTAAGGAATGAGAAAAGTAAAACAGATATGAAAGAAGATAGAAAATAACGATTAGCATTTCATTTTAATTTTTGAAGATAAAAGTTGGCTGGAGAGCAAAAAGAGAGTTCCACAGTCTATAAGAGCGAGAAAACGAACCGGTATCAAAGAACGGACGGTCACATCTAGCTAATTCAATTTTAAAACGAATGGACCTTGTTACTAATCTCGTACTAAATAGACAAGGGTTCGTTAGGGGCTCTAATTTTTCTATAAATATCTTAGATCGAAAATTATTATTTTTATTATTATGAAATGATTAATTCGGACTCGTACATTCAAATTGTTTTGCTAAAATAACCACGTTTCGAACGTTGATATCTTCTATGTATCCTATCCCTTCAAGACATAGGTGATCATGGCTCTCCACAATATCCTGTCCTTTTTAGCCCTTAGTAAAGTTTGTCTTTTTGCTATATCTCCTAAGCCTTGTTTTATCAACTATTTACACAACCTCTATACATAGGTTATACGCTCCTTTCCACTGTCCCCCTTCCCTTCAATGTCCATTTTCCATTTTCTCTCAAACTTCGTTGTCCATTCTGTCAACAGAATACCCTATTTTTGCTGCCACGCGTCTCTTCTTCATTTGTCATGAGACTGTTCAGCATTTGAACGAAATTACATAACCGTTCAGTGCTCTTTTCTTTGATTCAAATGAAATTTTCCTGTTTCTTGTTACTTTGCTTAGCTTTTAGAGGGCATCTTTTGCTATCCCAATACACTTTCGGGTTTCGGTGTCGCATTTGACGGCCTCCGTTACTACAGAATTTTTGTTACTTTCCTAAAAATTAAAGATCGCTTCGCATGATTTACCCAAGAAATTATTACCCTATTTTGCCGAATCGATGAAATCGTTTCCTTACGCTGACGCTCCGGTATTCGCTGGATGTACATCTTCAGCGGTTTCTTCATATTTACATTTTATAATTTCCACCCCGTTCGAGAGTCAATTGAATTACAACTGTACGTAATCAGATGTGGCTTATAACTTGGGGAAGGCGGGAAATTACACCAACCGAAATATGAAATACCGTCTGATGCTGCATTTGTTCGAACAGGTGAAAACATTAGGACTAATGTTGTTATTATTTCAATCATTCGGCTGACATACTCTCCGACCTTCCTCGATTTGCGTAACCTTCAGGGAATTTCGAACTGAGCTCACAGAACAATGATCTAGTAGTTTAAACCGTTAGTTCTTGAGTTTGGCGATATAGCGATTGCGAGTTCAATTCCTCGACTGGGCAGCGTGTACTTGAACTCAGTGGAAACGGCGCGACTAATAAGGCATCAGCGCGAAATGAGTACTAGACGTAGGCAGTGGGATTTGAACAGTATACCCCGCCAGTAGATTAAATAAAGGGTTCAGTTCGAAATTGCCTGATGAAGGCCGGAGGACAGAACGGTTGAAACGCTGTGATAATAACAAGAAAAATTAACATAATTCCCAAATGTTAATAATTTACATAATGATAATTTCTCGTCCAATAAATTCAGATAGAAATATACGTCCATTATATTTTTTTTTTAAATAATATTATTACAGCTTATCGGTCGGTTTATTCTACGTCCTTCTTCATGCATATAATATGCTAGTAAAGAGAAAGGTGTCTTCATTTGCCCTCGAAGAAGATGACGACGGGATTATAGTCATTGACCTAAACGGGGCAGCGAAGCAAGCTGAACAGGCTATACTTTTCTTTTTCCTTACGAATTTGCATCAGATGAAGGCTGTGGAATATGTCGGCCGTAGGGATATGGAGATAGCACCAAGAACATAAAGAACTAGCTTTATTGAGTGAATACATTTTGAAAAGATAGTACCTTTTTTTTTTACTCAAATCCAGTACGCAAAAATAATGTGAAAAAGGAAACTTTTGGGATTAATTCTTTTGATGAGAAACTGACCATTTTTAATCTATTTTTTGCATGAACTAATTAAAACTAACATTTTTTTCCATGTTTCTACTGTCTGCTTGTATTTAAGATTATATATATATATATATATATATATATATATATATATATATATATATATATATATACAAGGTGGCCATAAAGTTCGTGTGCACTTTAAAAAATGTATAACTTTATTTCTATCGCAAATACAAATAATCTGTAAAAATGTTTAATGTACCTAGTTTTAAGAATAGCTAAAATAACTAATGTGATTTCAGACATTACCGTAAATCAGTTGGCAAATGTTTTCCGTGAACTGCAAAATCGTATTACCCTTTGTATTGCTAATGATGGAGGACATGTGGAAGCTTAAATAAAATTTCAATAAAACCTTACAAAATATAGATTTACTTCTTTCTAATCCTTTTTACAAATTATTTCTATCGCAAATACAAATAAAGTTATAAATTTTTTAATGTGCACACGAACTTTATGGAAACCCTGTATATATTTTAAGACATTTTTATGTTTATACATTCTTTTTTATAGATACAAATATTTAAGTAAATGCTCTGTTTATAATAAACAGTATTAACAACATTTACCGGCCTGAATGTCCGAGAAATTTTCATAGAAAATATTCGCCCTCCTACAGGATTCGAACCTGTTTCCTACGATGGATCCGTCATATAGCCTTACGTGCCTTTAACCGATTCGGCCACAGAGGAGCGTTCTGTTAGCAAGGTCGATTTTACTGTCTTTAAACTAACCGAACGCTGCTCTTTGGCCAAATCGGACGGATATTTTCTATGAAAATTTCTCGGATATTCAGGCCGGTAAATGTTGTTTAATACTGTTTATTATAAACAGAGCATTTACTTAAATATTTGTATCTATAAAAATAATGTATAAACATAAAAATCTCATAAAATAATCGTCGGACTTTGTCCATTTCATATATATATATATATATATATATATATATATATATATATATATATATATATATATATATATATATACAAGAATATAGTTCAAATGATAACCAGTTATATTGTCGTTGCTTATACAGACTGTCATTGTAGAATAAATATTTTACTTTGATAAAGTTGGGCGGATAAAGCCTTCACAATTTTGCGGGTATTACATTGGGTATATTCATTGTTAAGACATTTGTTAATATGGGCTGTATCTGCAGTGTGTATCGCGAATAAAATGCTACGGTAGGCAAATTCTATAATTTTACAGGTATTAATAATATTTTTATTAATTCAATTACCATGTAAAATAGAAATCTACTATTCTAAACATATTTCAATAGTGATCATTTTAATTATAACAAAAATGATTAGTGGCAGTGTTTTACAAAATCTACCTTGTTCAGATTATGCACAAGTTCCATTTTCGATAATATAAAGGATAATTATAATAATGGCTCTGGTAATATTAGCCGTTTCCTTATAAGGAAACATTTTGCATTCATTGACCGCGAAAAAGTTTGTGCTATTCGAGATACGTTTTTTTTTTTTTTTTTTCACTTCCTCGGCATTTGACAGATCACTGTGTAGTATCTGTCTTCGGACGGCGGCGCGACATTTTCTCTCTCGTTTGTGTTTCTGTGTTCGGACAGACCGCAACTCATTTCTGTCTTTGTCTTTGGGCAGTGCGCAACTGAAAATATTATCGAGAGGTGCCCGGTCTCGGGGAACAGCTTCCCTCCTGCTGGATCGATAGTAATACCGATGCCAGCGCGATCGACTATTGTGGGATATGTTTGGATCTTACCCGGGTGCTCGTGTAAATGCAGAGTGTAGTATCTGTTTTCTCCTTATATGAAATGGGAGAATGCCCCTGCCCTGGGGATACCAACTTTGCGGCAGCAACTTCAGCATTGCACTAAGAACGGTGGGGTCAGTGTAATATCAATTGCAACGTGACAGTGGTCGCAGGGACCGGACAGTTTTTGTATTACTTGTCTCATATGTGTATTCATACTTATATGAAATCCACATAATAAAAGACCGTGTGCCACATACTGCATTAGTGGTGAGGTCAGGTAAACATAAAGTGTAGTATCTGTTAACCTAATTTCTAATGGTAATGTTAAAAATTTCAAGAAAGCATTCATGGCACAAGCAACTACTGATTTTCGGCATTTACCCCAGGTCCCCACAGAGCGGGTGGGGCATAAGGCCGGTTATTGCAATCTTTCGGTTGACATACACTCTTGTGCCACATCCCACAGAGCGGGATGTGGCAAAAGGCCGGTTTAACTTTTTTTTCCCCGAAACCCATAAGCCCGGGCAAAAATTCCACGTAGACCCTGTAATGACGGGGTCTGGTTTGTCTACCTCTCCAGACGAGACTGCCTTTTGGCCTTGCCTCGTCTGGTATCCCTCTCTGCCCGAAGGCAGATAATTCGACAGGCACTAAAAGCTTAGCGCCCGGCTAAGACCTAATGCTAATTCTGCAGCTAGTGTTATTCTTGACTGAAATTTCTAAAAATCTTTCTTTTTAAAAGAATTTTTCAGGAAAATAGGTCTCTTTGATCAGTGAACTTTAATGACGCTCGAAATCACTACTTTGCAATGTGGTGAAATATCCTAGCTTGTTAACCATTACTAGACATTAAAACGGTATCCAAAATTGCGAAAGTCTGTCTAGTATTGATCGAAGTAGATATTTAAAAACCGTTGAAAAAAAATTAGGTGGGAAAATATGGTAGACACAGCATTACTGTCTGTTATTTGTGTAGACATAGGTAGAAGCGACTTACTAACCTACCCCTGTGACGAAAACATTGTCCATATAATCCTGTCCCAAAATTGGGCGGAGTTCTCGGCATATTGTCTTGAGACTCCAAATTTCAAATAAAGTTGTTTACTCTGAGGCAATAATATATTGAGCAAACGATGTTAGTGCAAATAAAATATTGTGTATTTGACGGACCGAAGTGGTAATTGTCTGTCTTGCAAGTTTCTAAAGTTTGAATTACAGTAAGCACAAAGTTACAGAAACTACTGACAAAAAAAGGAAAGAAAAGAAAAAGAAAGCACTAACTCATAATCATAAATTCAAATTAATTAAATATTATGTTAACTAATTAAATATATTTTAAATTGGAAACGTATCATTTTTATAGCGGAAACAATACACGTATTAGTGTTTTGATTGGACATCTGGTGTAATGGTTAGCAAGCGTGTCTCGCTAGATCAGTTACGACTGAAAAGTGAGTTCGTTCTTCACTAGATGCACTTTGCTTTCGGCCTTGTGCCTACGTTAGTGCTTTCGAATACACATCACCGTACTGTATACCCTCTCATGGATTGTTCAATTCACGCAAAAGTTTATCTGCATTTTTCAGTACGGTGCTTTGATATTGGGTGTTGTTAATCAAGCAAGGAAAAGAAGACACGGATATACTGAGAGTGAAAGAATGAGAAAAATTTAAATAAAAAATATTAGGGAACGAGAACAATGAAAGAAAAGAAACCCGAAAGACAGTAGATAACGATTGACATTTAAATTTTTGAAGATCAAATTTGGCCGGAAAGCACGAAAGTGTGTTCTACGGGCGATAAGTGTGAGAAAAGAAACCGGTAGCAAAGAATATACCGTTATAGTTATCCAATTCAACGATGTAGCCTTGTCGCCAATCTAGTAATGAGTAAAATCTATAAAATCTAGATACAATAGAGCAAAGTTCATCTGAACAATTGTCATGAAATTATTTATAGAAAAGTCACAGGAAATTTAGCGATGATCGGACAATTTTTCTTTTAATTTTGTCATCAGATTTTGGAAGAGATGAAACTAAACAACATTATTATTTTTTGTTTCATTTCGCTGATTATTTCCCGCCAAAAAATTAAAAGTAAAACATAAAGCTATAAATTTTGTCAGTGCAGAATTATTTTTTTAAATTGTTTTGAAAATATATTATCTGAAGTACGAATAGTAAAAAAATGCAACAATAACAACGGTTCAAGTTTAATTTACCGTTTCTAGGCACGGTGGATAGAGGCTGGTATTACGGAATCGGAGAGCCGAGTTCGAATTCCAGTCGAATCCATTACATTCACTTACGTGCTAATACACTTAGGAAAGGTATGAATCCTCTTCTTCTCCCTCCAGCTATGGGTAAATAGCAGGACAGATCTGTTTCTATAGCCTTGGATGGCAACTGGTCTACCGCAGAAAGAAATGGCAATCAACTGCGGGAAAAATCTGTCTCATCAGTCATGTATAGAAAGATACAAAATCGCCTAAGTGTGTATCACGCATGGGACTTAAAATGATTGACTGTATATAGTATCATATTTATAATATTTATATTAATATTATTATCTATAATATAAAATAATATAATATTAAATTATATTATATTATTATCTATAATACAATATAATATAATATTAATAATATTTATATGTCCCTGAAAATTCGAGTCATGTACTTAATTAAACTCGTCAGATCTAGAGCTCCATATGCTTGATAATGCATGGTGCTAAACTCGAAACTGCCACCTCTATACAGCCGCGTTCTCTGATCAATGGTTAAACGTGGCTTTGAGCGAGTAAACTGGCGCTGCAGAACCGCAAGGAACTGTGCCAGATAGCAGAAATGTCACTTGAGGACTTGCAACAGCGAAAATGTATATGACATGTGACTCGAAGAGAAAATAATTGGATCATCAAGATGTTAACGTCTCACATTATTCCAATAAAAATGTTAGAAATGAAACCCCAATTAATAAGCGAGGCAGCTACTGGAGTTGCAAAACATATTATCCAGAAGAATTAATTAAAGAGAAAGGCTATATAAATTTCCAACGACTATAGTATTTACTGCTCAATGAATAAATACCGAATGTTTCCTTATAAAGAAACGGCTACTATTATCTTTAATATTACGATTATTTTGTAGTATATATGTATAGCTGGTTGGGCACCTCGCCGTGGTGTAATGATTAGCGAGCTTGTCTCGCTGGAACAATTACGAGTGCGTAGTGAATGCGATCGTCACTGGGTGCTCCATATTTCCGGCCTTGTGCCACATCTAAGCAGCCCGTAGAAAATCAGTATATGTATAGCTGGCTAATCATTTTCAAGGATGCCCGTCTACTAGGGCGGCTAATCCCTATAGCAGACGCTTACTCACACACATTTGTGTTTATTCAACACCCACACAGCCCACCTGTGGTTTATACTGCAATTATGTTGAGTAGGCCATACTTACGTTTTCTGGGTAAGAGTGTGTTATCTATCGTGATCAACAATTTGATCCAGGCCAGCACGCTCAAGCCCTCGGCCACGATGACTTGTGACTTTGTGCTAGCACATCTATCGGCGCCCCACCAAGTGTTCCGACTATCTAATTTCCCTGTCCAAGTGGTATGCTTTTTATGCAGTTTCCAAAGTTGCCGCACGCTGGGATCCATAACGTCAGGAATTTTCCTTCCTGACAAATCGATCATGGTGAGATTCGAACCCGGAATGCGAACGTTCTAACCACTCGGCCACATGCCCGTAGTACAGTATTATAGTACATAGCATAGTATTATGTGATATAGTATTATAGTCTAGTATCACCTGGTGGCATCAGGAGTTTGTATACATAATGAATGCAACAATGAAAATAAACATTGCCGGTTGAATTTGTTGAATAAAGAAAAATATACATATTAAAAATGATAGTCAATTATTTCTTTGTAAATTAATTAAATATGAGATTCATTTTCGTAAAATAAACAAAAGAACTCTGGCTCTTCAGAAAGTAGATGACAATCGCTTTTTCGTAAATGAGAACTCAAATGAGATCTCATTCATGCTTGTCATCTACTTTAGTAAGTTTAGTCAATTAAATAAATTTTCGTGGATTTCTTTCTAACCTTCCAGTTAATTATTTAACGCTTTTAGAAAACCGAGGCACGCTTAAATACTTCGGAAACTGTCTCTTGTAACAGCGGTAGTTTACGTATATCCAGCCACTGTCTCAGTCCAGTGTTCGATTCTAGTTATAACACCAACATTTCGAATGCGGTTTTTCAAAGCAAGCTCATCCACACATACGAGAAGATTAACGCAAAAAAATTATTCCGGTCTTTTCTTCCAAGCTCATTAATTTTTCAACAAGTTTTTTTCCCAAATCCGAAACGTTACATAAGAAACGGGGACATTCTTTGATTCTTCGGGCAGATAAACTTATGATAGTAAGTAGTAATTAGTGTACGAAGGCTAACGAAACCATGTCCTTAAGATTTAGTCATACAATAATATGCATTACTTATTAGATACTCTGTGCCACTATACTTTTTAGAAAGCTCTGCGCCTCATACTTTTTAAATGTTCTGCGCCACCATACTTTTAGAATACTCTGCGCCACCATACTTTTTAGAATATTCTCCGCCACCATACTTCTTAGAATGCGCTGCGCCACCATACTTCTTAGAATGCGCTGCGCCACCATACTTCTTAGAATGCTCTGCGCCACCATATTTTTTAGAATGCTCTGCGCCATCTTCTGTCCTCATTTATTTTACTGATAAAATCCCTTTAATATTATTTTGGCTACTTTTATCGCTGCTAACAGATCCTAGTTCTACGATCGTTAAATAACCAGTAACGATTGGAAATGATAAAATAAGCTTAAGGCGATCATATGCATCAGAATTTATCTGTTTGTGATATTATCCTCTCAATTAGGCTACGAAGGCTACAATAATCATCATCAATTGGATGTTTATTATTTTCTTTCTAATGTCAGTTTAATGACCACTTAGTTGCCAAAAAATAAAATAATCCCAGTAAGAAGTGTATTGATAACTGATAATGTTATATCTCAAAAATAGTAATTGTTTCAGCCATTACCGTCACTTGCTTTAAGGTAAGAAAACAAAAATTACCATAGCCGGTGCAAGAGTCTCCTGAGCCCCCACCGAATAGATGATACGCCTCCACTCAAATCTACCTCAATTTTCATAAGGTAGTATTTATATATAATAATAATTTTATTGTAACCTTATTATGTACACTATTGGATCATATGCAATATAGGTGAACAATCCAACTAGAGAACTAAAAATAAATACAATGCATCTAAATACAAATTGGAAATATATCAGTAAAGCACTCCTTCTTAAATAAATCAACAATGTTTTGCAGCAATTTTTAATATCAACTTGAGATTTTTCTTGTTAAAACGTTGATTAATTTTAACACGTTTAACATCATGGAAAAAAAAACTTTGAATTTTATATAGTGTTCGTCAAGTCTTAACATGAGAAAAACAAATTTGACGGCCCCACCCCGGTAGTATTCATATAAAATACAAATTTTAATCTAACTTAATTATGTACAATAATGCATCATATGCGATATAGGTAACCATTCAACTAGAAAATTGAAAATAAATACAATGTATCTAAATACAAATTAGAAACATGTCTTAACAGATCATTCCCTCTTAAATAAATCAGCGATGCTTTGAGGCAATTTCTAGCATCAACCTGAGATATTTATTGTTAAAAAGTTGAATAATTCTCAACGATATAGATAAGAAATAGTGAATTTTATAGAGTGTTTTTTCAAGACTTTTTTTCGAAACAAATTCACGGAGTTGAATAAAAAAAAAAAACAGCCCAGATTGGCGTCAAAATCCGTGAAACCTTTTCGTCCTTTAATAGACAGTTGTACTTAGTTTATTTTGTAACGTATATAAATGTAGGTAGAAAAAAGCAAATATTGATAAGTTAGCGAGACCCCCAATAGGGCTTTAGTCCCCCTTCCTCGGTGGGTTCGAGGGTTGAACGCACGAGCCCTGCAACAGAATAATAACAAAAAATAATGTGTAAATATTTTCAAGAGAAACTATCATTGGTAGAGAGAAAGTCGTAAATTTAGATAAAGTAAATGCCTCGGAACTATATAAGCATTTTCCAAAATTGATTCTGACACCACGACTAAATAGGGTGTGCCTCACTTGAGGAGTAAAGATAAGCCATAGCTGCTTCCTAACCTCTGTTCCACGGCGAGTATGCCATTTAGCGCGTGTATAGAATGGCACGATATATTTTGAATATGTGTATTCATGTAATAAAGTTTCAACATATAAAAACATATTGAGTCATGATGGCAGGGAATATCAAGAAATCTAGTATCAATTAAAACGCATGCGCAGTTCAGACATTTAGCAAATGTCCACTCATCTCAAATATTCTTCTCTTTTTTTTGCATGTTTATTTTTATGTTATTAATCATTTTATAATTTACATAATGTTTAAATATTTGTATCTGTTAAAGCTCTTTTAAAATGTTTTGGTATATTATTCTTTTGCATTATCCGTATGATACTTTTTACAACATGGTTTAATTTTTTTCTTCCGCCATTGGGTTGGCATAATAAATGATGAATCTACAATATCTGTCTATATATCTGTTAATGAGGTATTGTAACGATTTACCCTATTTACATTCTTCGGACTATTGTCCTCGTCTTTATTGCTAGGTTTCAGCACCGACCTTCTTCACGTGATATACGTTGGGATTTCGTGATATACGTTGGGATTTCGAAAAGAACTCTTTATTTCGTCGTCTAGTTCCACGTGCCATGCCTTTTCTGGATATCTCAGTTTCAGTTATTTCCCTTTAATAACTCAACTT
Organism: Acanthosepion esculentum; assembly: GCA_964036315.1. NCBI lineage: Eukaryota > Metazoa > Mollusca > Cephalopoda > Sepiida > Sepiidae > Acanthosepion > Acanthosepion esculentum. Next base: position 95,133,306 of record OZ038497.1, on the reverse strand, counting down.
AACAAGTTTTTGTTAACCTCTGCTGTGACGACGTATTGAACTCACAACCACTGGATACATGGGCCTGTGGATAAAAGCTGGCCCAAAGATTTTTCTAGAAACTACATGACACACGGAACCAGAACAATCTACCTCTGTAGAGTAAAAAAAGAGTTCGGTTTGAAATTCCAACGTATATCACCTGAAGAAGACCGCAGTGTATAACGGCCGAAACGTCGAGAATATGACAATAAAGGGGAGGGCAACAGTCCAAATAATGTACATATTGTGAACCGAGAATAGTTTAAAGTTTTATTTTTTCTTGTTAAAAAATATGGCATTCGTTGCTTTTTGTGGTCAATAAGTGGAATATCTTAATCAATAAACAATATTTTATGTAAAAAAATTCTTCTTTTTTATTTCTTTCTTTATTTTCTGATGTTTGAGCCTGAAATAATTAAACGAAGTTCCTCTTGTTGTTTTATATTCAATTTATAGCATGCAAAAAAACATGTTTTTAAAAGATTACCCCGAATAAAACGCAAAGTGAAAGTCACACTGAAGGTATACTAAACTATATTAGGCTTTAACTATTATTTGTTTACTTCGACTTAATTTATTCCTTTAGATTTAAGTCTGATTTTATTACAAGATTATCCGCGAAAAAATGTACATTGGACATCTGATTTGAAATACGAATGCAGTAAATGTAATCCTACAGGAGGATGCTGAGTATACAATGCGTCTTTTACACCGAAGAAGTGCTAAGGAAAATGAAAACAAAAAAGACACATATAGAATATTGCCAGTTTTCGTTTCCCCTTTCATAGACGTTATTATATCTCTGCTATTTGTCCCACCCTGAGAAACTATAACATATATGCATACAACAAGCAGTGTGAAGGAGCGAAAAAGCAAGAAGGTCTTACTTGTAATACTTTCCAACGGGAAAAAAGTGCAGGCCGGTGGTATCGACTTTGCACCTGATTACACCATGTTGTTTCGTCTATACGCCGTTCCGCTGTGGGTTTGACGTATCTATCTTGTTCGCAGTTTAAATAGCAATTGGCCTTCGTCATTCTCTGACATGACGTAACGAGACAATCGTGACTTCGTCTCATTCAAAAGGAAAATCATCGGCATGTACATCCCTGGACACTTATATTCAGAGACCGCTGAAATTTATCAGACTCAAAAAGAGTGAGAAAGACTTTGGAACTCACCGGATATATCGAGGTAAAAGGGAGAGCGCGAAGAAACGGGCAACCGACCTGATCATCCAACACATATCACAAAATGAGAACACATGGTATATATATATATATATATATATATATTATAAAGAGATAATCATACCTTAAATCAGTTAGCAATATTAATGCAATTAATGGCGAAATCCCTTCGATAATAGACATATTATTGGCATTATACAACTAATAATCCACTGAATGATGAGATCCTTATGTATAAAATTGTCAGATGGATATGGTGTACTTCTTAATTCAGCTAGTACTTTCAAAGACTCATGTCTTCATCATCAGGCTGTATTTTTTCCCTTTAGAATCAAAATTGGAAGACGAAATAAAATGCGTTTCCGACCGAAAGATGTTTTTAAGAATGATCTATCTATTAACGGTTGTGTAATGTTGGAGCGTGTAAGTCGCAACGCTAAAGTTCAAATATTTTAAGTCAGAATTTTTATATGAATTTTGTAATTTGGTAAATCCACGAATTTTTTTATTATAAGTGTTTTTCAGTTAACATGACATGAACTAAGTAGATAGTTCAATTAACAGAGTGATATGTCTTAGTAGTTTTTTCTCAGGAATTCTTTACTGCGGATCAATTGTTTTTTCATGGACATAATAAGGGATTTCGCCATTAATTGCATTAATATTTCTAATTGATTCAAGGTATGATTATCACTTTATAATATGAAATATATGCTGCCTATTCTATTATATATATATATATATATATATATATATATATATATATATATATATATATTGCCGATTTGTACACGCGTTGGAATTCCTTTTCTTCAAAGAAGGAAAATAAACCTCATCAAAACTTTGACGTATATGGCGTTGATGATTTCTTCTGAGGTTTTCCTGGATTTTGAAATCGATTTTTTGACACGGACTCTATGTAGCAATGGGTATCTGCCTAATACTGAGCACTCTGTCATTCGTGACAAGATCGCTAACTCCAAAAAAAAAAAGAAAAAATTAATCTCGTTACTGTAGAAAGGTGCCCTGTTTATTTGCGACTTCCTTGGATTGGAGCTTAATGTGAACACCTCTCCAGGAAAATTTCGTCTAGTGTCCGTATTTATTACTTTTCGTCTGAGGTTCTTGTCGTGTTCAATACCAAGTTGATTCTCTCATCTATCCGTAAGGATGTTCTCCCCACTCGTCAAGTTAATTCTGTTGTATAAAAATAAAAATGTGGTTGAGGAGTCAGCTACATAAGGAGGACTAACCAGCGACTAGATGCGAGGATAAAACAACACGTGCCAAGTAAGATTAGGAATCACACATTTTTAAAAAAGGGGTTAAGTCTGGTGGAGTCAAGGAATGTAGTTTGTCCGATCACTTTCCATTGAAGTAGCTATAGAGAGTAGTGAGAAGCTTACCACAGCCAGCCTGTGAGGGATAGGTTATAGGGTGGAAAATAATACGTCACAGACATTGCGACGTGCTTTTGAACTGTTAACTGGAAAGTGAGGTAGCTCCAGTTCAAATATGATTACAGTACTCTATTTTCAACCTGATCTGGCTAAAGGTAGAATATACCATGAGGAGTCAGGTACGTTCGAGCATTTTTCCTGCATCTTTAACGAGTTCCATTTTAGTTGAGGTGTGAGTTTACGGCCTAATAGGGGCCTCCCTTGCAGGGACAACCGTTCACACTGACTGGCGTTAGTTTCAGGGTCCGATCGGCAACAATAGAATGTAACTCGTTTGGTTTACGAGGCATTGAATATACCAGTCAGTCTTTCCGCCACTGTGAGCTAGTGCTAGATCAGATGAGAAATGGCCTTTGTCAGCTAATGTTGAATTTGAGGTAAAGATCGAGGCGAAGAGGTTCGTCTTCTATCGAAGAATAAATGACCTCGGCGTTATTTATAATAATGGGCACCCAGAGCAAGACCGAGGCCTTCCTTATAAAGAATCCAGTCATCGTTACTTGGGGTAGTTCAGAATCCGATTGGCGATGATGGAATGTAACTCGTTATGGTTTCCGTAATATTGAATGTAATCAGCTAGTTTTTCACGCAGTAAGATGTTAGATCAAGACCAGGCCATTCCTGATAAAGAATTCAATCATCGTTACTTGTGCTAGTTCAGGGTCCGATCGGCGATAATAAAATGTAACTCGTTTGGTTTTCGAGGCATTGAATGTAACCAGTCAGTCTCT
>OZ038497.1:95109904-95119904 GCA_964036315.1 Acanthosepion esculentum | reverse complement strand
TCGAATATCTTCAAAGATATATTGCAGTCTGCAGGGACTGCCATATCAATAAGGAGGCATTTTTTTTTGTTTGTGGTTTTTAATAACAATGTCTGGGCGGTTGGCTTTGATTGTTCTGTCAGTGAGTATTGTGTAGTCCCATAGAACTGTAACAGGTCCTATCTCCGTAACCGGGTCTGGGTGGTGTTCGTACCAGTTTCTTTCAGTTTCCTTCCCGTAGGAGTTTCAAATTTTCCAGTGCAGATATTCACCCACTCTGTCATGCCGAGTTTTATATTCAGTGGGTGCCAATATCGTGCAACCTGATACAAGATGATCAATGGTTTCTGGATATTTATCACAGAATCCGCATTTTGGGCTAACACAGTATTTTAGTACATGTGCTTGATAATTCCTAGTTAACAAGCATTGGTCCTGTGCAGCAAGGATAAAACCTTCAGTTTCAGCTTTCAACCCTGCACTACGTAGCCACTGATGGGTACGAGTTTTGTCTACGTCAACTTGTTTGGTACAGGCAGAATATTGGCCATGAAGCGGTTTATCTTGCCATTGGTTCTGTATCTGGTCGGTTGCATTTGTCTTTGCTTTCTTTTTTAAGTAGTTTGAAGCTTCACCCCGTGTATTATGCTCTACTTGTATTTCTGCGCTTATTTGAAATTCATTTTGAACTTGTTGGCTTCCTTTATTACGGAGTATATTATTAGTAGTAGTATTAGTTGTGGATTCCGGGAATTGAATCCTGCGCAAATAAATAAACAACGACAGTAATTGAGATAGAAAAATAAGTGTATTAAAACGTAAGAATATAAACTTGAAGTGAAGATTAGTAGTCCAGGAATGCGGGTTAGTAGAAAGTATATGTACAAGTCTCTGTAAGTGAAGCCGTAATTATCTCTCTTTCTGGACTCTCGTATAACTCTCTGTGAACACCCTGTGTACTGTCTCCGTATCTCTCACCCTGACTCAACGTATCTCCACCGCAGGTATTCTCTCTGTCAGTATAAGTATACTTTGGACGAATCCATCTCATGTAAAAGGGGTTTGCCCCACAACAGTATTATTATTATTATTATTATTATTATTATTATTATTATTATTATTATTATTGAAGTGCAGGTACTGTAATGGATAGCCGTCCGGGACTTCTATGGAGCTTTTATAGTCGTAGAACTCGCTATGAACTTTCTCAGTCATTAACTTACGAATTAAGAATCATAAGAAAATTAAAATAAGATATTTTCACGGGTTAAAACTAGTAGTTAATAAATTTCTATATGGGCCCCATTCGTGAAACGAAAGGCATCTGAGTGATATTCACTTTATGACAATTGTAATTCTTTATTTGAGGTCTGTAACATGAAAATAACATTAATTGCTGTTTGAAACATAAACCATAACATAAACAAAACTATTAGCATCATTAGAAAACTTTTAATAATAACAAATTAATGTGCAAGAAAAATATAGTTGCCACCTCTTCTAAGATTTTCGTCGTCACGTTTTGAAATTGTCTAAAGACTGTGTGGATACCCTGTATTACTTGCGACTGTCTTTAATAACATTACTGATTAAATTCTTCACCATGTTTTTCCTTTCTGAAGTAATAAATTCCCCTACCGTTTGATGGAATTACTTTCACCTGGCTACTTCACTTTCAAATTTTGTTTATTGCTTGTGCAATTAATAAACATAGTGAAATTTCCCTCATTACAAGCAATAATATTATCTTTGTGAAAGGGAATTCGAATATTCAGTGTGTTTTTTTTAATACAATTTAGGAGACGCATTTTTTTGTTTGTTATATTCCTCGACGAAAATTCGACATCACCGTTTCTTTGATGCCAACTATGTTTTATAAACTAATTTAAGATCGATTTTGCTTTGTAATTCCTTTTGATGTTTCTTACATATTATTTGAACTGGTATGCTGTTTGTTGTTAACTTTATTCCGTTGTTTTGCTTAAGATGCAGCTCCGCCGTTGCAATATAATCTTTAAGTTCTGATACGCAGGGTGGGTGCAAGAGTCTCGTTTCCTTCCCCACCGATTCTATGATACGGCGCCCTACTCTACAACATCTCAATTTTCATAAGGTAGTATTCATATAAAATACAAATTTTATTGTAACCTAATTATGTACAGTAAAAGGATCATATACAATATAGGTGAACAATTCAACTAGAAAAATAGAAAATAAATACAATGTATCTAAATACGAATTAGATATACCATAATAGATATTTCTATCTCGATATATAAAACAGACGATGTGTGTGTGTCTGTCTGTTTGTCTGTGTGATACCTTTTCACTCGAGATCCATCCAACCGATTTTAACCAAACTCGATGTATACATTGTACAATGTAAGAGATAGGTTTTTAGCGTAAAAAAATCGATAATTTTTTTAAAAAAATCAATAATCGATAAAGCCGATCAAAAATTGATAAATTGAACTTTTTTCCTTCGATTTCGTTCAAACTCGGTATGTAGGTTACTTTTTCGTTTCTACGCTACTGCGTTTAGCGAAAAACGAAAAATCGATTTCAACACAAATTTTAAACTAAAAACTCCCTCAATTTTCAAGCAATCTAATACAACTTTCACTCAATTGTAGCCGATAATAATTTGATTGTTTAATAGTCATTAACTTAAAGTCATTAACTTGATAATTGAGTCCACCCGTATAGTGAAAACCCACGTAAATATCGAAAAATGGTGATTTTTACTGGTTTCTTTCCTATTTTTCGTTGATTTTTTAACCAATGTTCCTCAAACTTAATTGCTTTACAAATGTATCCTCTTTTACATCCCTGGTAGCACACTGGCAAATTGAATTTCAAAAACTCCAGAATAATTGTGGCCTGAAGTGGGTCTTCATGTTGCCTGTTTTAACCCATCACGTCTTCTGCTAACTTCGATTCAATAAATAAAGTTTACTGTTATATTAGTAACTGTATTAATTCAAAATGATTTTAATGAAAGTACTTTAAAGTAATTAAAGATAGACTCTATTACATCTAAACATGATGCTATTTTTGCTCCATTCTAATTGAACGCTTTTTCTGATTGACCAGCTAGTCGTCAATAAACCAACAATGTTTTGCGGCAATTTTAACGTCAATTTCAGGTTTTCCTTGTTTAAAAGTTGAGTAATTTGACACATTCAACATTACCGATAAAAAACAGTGAATATTATATAGTGATTTTTTTTTCGAGACTTAGCATGAGCAAAACAAATTCCCGGATTTGAAAGAAGGAAAAAGGACCGCAGAATGACGTCAAAATCCGAAAAGGTTTTTCATCTTTTCATCCACTTCCGATCAAAGCTTATCCAGTGAGTTACTAGAATCGGTACATTGCTTTCAGTGTAATGTAAACAAATTCTATTACATTAAAATATATAACTACACTGCTGAATGGGGAAAAAAATCAGTTATTAATTTTTCAACTAGCTTTATTTTCATCTTAATAGCAATAGATTTTTATTACGATCCTTAGAGGGCCGTTAATCGACATCAACCAGTACCGTGACTTTATTAATAAAACTCAGATGAGGATCGAATCGATATTACTTTGTAGTCGGAAAGACATGTTTTTTCTATGCTTTAAATACCTTATCTCTTAGGTAACGGCGCAGATTTTTCCAAAGAAAAATTTTTTTAAAAAAAATGGACGTCATAAAAAAATGGGAAATTGTGATGAAAGTAATACTAATAAAAGATTAAGATCGAATTCACAAAGTTGAAACCTATGCTGAATGTAAGACGGACCGTAAAAATTTGACTAAAGTTATACTAGCTTAAAAATTAAGTGATAGTCGCTGAAAAATTAGATGAAAGTAATAGTATCCCAAAATATAGAAAGAAAGTAATTATAATCGCAAAAACTATTATGAAAATATTATTCACCGAAAAATGAAACTATACCTAGTACGTGTCGAAATATTAAAATATAAAAAATGACCAATCGAAAAAATAAGCTGAGAAATCCTCATATAAACACCTAAACACTTGTGCAAATTAATTGATGCAAAACGATTAATTCCGTTATTATTTACTTTTTTTCGTCTTTTTCTAATGAAATATGAACCAGTGTACATGTTAGTACTTCATATGTCCATTCCACGAAGTCGTTCCTTGCAGAATAACCAGAGATTCTCGATTGGATTTAAATCAGGAGTTTCCCATAGTACTTTATGTAAACAGAATTAGATAGAGAGATAGATAGATAGATAGATAGATAGATAGATAGATAGATATGAACAGAATGAGATAGATAGATAGATATGAACAGAATGAGATAGATAGATAGATATGAACAGAATGAGATAGATAGATAGATATGAACAGAATGAGATAGATAGATATGAACAGAATGAGATAGATAGATAGATATGAACAGAATGAGATAGATAGATATGAACAGAATGAGATAGATAGATAGATAGATAGATATGAACAGAATGAGATAGATAGATAGATAGATAGATATGAACAGAATGAGATAGATAGATAGATAGATATGAACAGAATGAGATAGATAGATAGATAGATATGAACAGAATGAGATAGATAGATAGATAGATATGAACAGAATGAGATAGATAGATAGATAGATATGAACAGAATGAGATAGATAGATATGAACAGAATGAGATAGATAGATAGATATGAACAGAATGAGATAGATAGATAGATAGATAGATAGATATGAACAGAATGAGATAGATAGATATGAACAGAATGAGATAGATAGATAGATAGATAGATATGAACAGAATGAGATAGATAGATAGATAGATATGAACAGAATGAGATATAGATATGAACAGAATGAGATAGATAGATAGATAGATATGAACAGAATGAGATATAGATATGAACAGAATGAGATAGATAGATAGATATGAACAGAATGAGATAGATAGATAGATAGATATGAACAGAATGAGATAGATAGGTAGATAGATATGAACAGAATGAGATAGGTAGATAGATATGAACAGAATGAGATAGATAGATAGATAGATATGAACAGAATGAAATAGATAGATATGAACGGAATGAAATAGATAGACATATATGAATATAATTAGATAGATAGATAGATAGATAGATAGACCCTTGTACAAAGTCATTGAAACAAAACAATACCGTTATTATTTACTCTTTTTCGTATTTTTCCAAAGAAACATGACCCAGTGCACATGTTAGTACTTCGGAGATCCATTCCGCAAAGTCATTCCTTGCAGATTGACCACACATTCTCGATTGGATTTAAATCAGCGGAGGTTTCGGATCAGTCTATATTACTTTGATTTGCTCACTGGTAACGCTTGCCATTACGTTCATGCAGCGTTACAGTTTTCTCATGCTTAGTAACGTCCAACGCAACAATGGCAGTAGGACAAATAATCGACAGTTGAGACAATAGTATCTGGGCTGGATACACATCTGATGCAATCAGGGATGACGCAATATTTTTCAAGGCCAAAAAAATTTCATCATTCACCCCAAAAATAGTCATATTACGGCTCACCACTGCACATGACTTAATCTAAGAAAAAAAAAATCTATTACACCCTGTCAAACCACTCGGTCTAAAACTGACCGTATGGTGAAATAAAGGAAACTAAAGCGGTTGTTTGAATTCATTTGCACAAGGGTTTATTATATTTTACTGATATTAAGATCATTTTTATCTTTCTTGTTCTCAACACAATTTTATCTAAGATGTTTTTCGGGCTTCCCACAATCTTTTGAAGTACGAATATTAAATTTGTTCATTGTCCATGTACATTGGGAAATTCAACTTTTTCTTTGGTTGTTTTGATGCTAATACTATGAACGATATTTTATGAACCAAACAATGTCATTGAAAGAAACAGAAAGAGAAAAAGCGGGAAAATAGCTTGATCTTGTCAAAACATTTAGGAAATGCTGAATAATTTTATTTCTATGCATTTTCTATTCTGATGAGTGTGATTTGTTATCATGAGCTTTCCTCTCTGGTACCTCGACTTCTCGAAATTTAATCTCGGTATCAGATTATTACGTAAAGAAGGACAGATATCACGTAACAGTTCAGCATTCTTTTCTTTGTTTCTACAGAAGGATGATAAGGATATCATGAACCGAGCGTGTGAGCAACGATGAGATCTTAGAGAGGTTCCAAACAAGGAGAAGGCTTACATTTAATATCAGGAAGAGGCAGCTAAAGTTTCTGGGACACATAATGAGGAAGGAGGGCCTGGGGAATCTGATACTCAGACGGGAAACCAACGCGTGACATAACTGGCGGACTTAAGCAAGAGGGTGAAAGAAGTGGCCTGGGGAAGTAAGTAGAGGGAAGGAACTTGTTAAGAGCTGCAAGGGATAGAGGGAGGTGGAGAGCCATAATCGCTGAAAGAACATGGCGCATAAAAAATAAAAGAATTAGATTATGCTCACAAATTCTTCTCTCACGTTTCTCGTTTGCAGTACCCTCCTCCCGTTTCTTGCTTGCCAGTCAATATTTATCTTCAAAATTCTGAATGCAGTGACAATCACCATCTTCTCCTTCATTCTCTGCCGCCTTAAGTTCTGTTGTTTTATTGGCTTCTCTCCTAAATAACGTTTTTTTTTCTCAATTTTTTTCCCTCCTCTAGTCTTAGAGGTATTGTCACCATGTTTGTGATAAAAATAGAAACGAGTCGTTTGTGATGTCTACAAATACTCGTTGTCACTTTCGTCATGCTCGTTGTAGTTAGTTATGTGCCGTGCGTGATACAAGCTTAGTCAATCATGTATCTTTCGATACATGACTGACGAGGCAGTTTTTTTTCACGCAGTAATTTGCCATTTCTTTCTGCGGTAGACTAGTTGCCATCCAAGGCTATAGAACCCAGTCTATCCTGCTATTTACCCATAGCTGGGGGAGAAGAAGAGTATTCAACCTTTCCCAAGGGTATTAGCACGTAGGCGAATGTAATGGATTCGACTCGAACTAGGCTCTCCGATTTTTAATCCGAGTCGCTATCCTCCTTGTAGGAGAGATTTTATAACCGCAGATACAACTTATAGTAACGCCGTTGAACAATACTGGTGCCAGATGCCTTCGTATAAGACTCGCACTAATAGTACTTGATCGATAATACTCGCTCGAACAGTAATCCGTATAGTGATACGAATAGAAAAATAGTATAGAAAATAGCGATCCGTACAGTAATAAAGGATAGACTAGAAAGAGCGATCAGTTAGACGCCAAGCTAATTTCCATATATACATTTCCTCTATGATCACGTCATCTGCTTAATTCAATAATGGGATCGCCTATGTTTCCTCGCTGGCGATCTAGATTCAAACTTGCCGACACTTTATTCCTATATAACAGATACAGATAACGTTCTGACAAGCATAGCATATAATATATTCAGTTCTTAAACTTCGAAAATCTTACAAATGTTCACCGAATAAATGGTCCAAGAGGCACCCAAAGTAGAGTGTTATTGAATGGAGTTGTTGTGAGGGCATAAACAGAAGAAGAAAGTCGTACATATTATGAGGATATGTAATGGTTAACCTTAGACTTGAAGGTGTTAATATTGGGACGAGAGAGAAGATGCGGTAGAGAAGAACCTACCAGATTTCCTATGATCAAAATAAGTACGGAAAATGTACTAAGCGAAATGTTTATCACACGAAATGCAACATCCGTTCCGAACGTCAGCTATCATGATTTTTTCAAAGATGTATATTAGCAGACGGACGCATGGATTTTCAGAGACGAGACATGTGCACGTTGGTGCGTTTTTTTTTTTTTATGAGAATATGAACAAAAAAGACCCTTGTCCGGATGACAATAAGAAGTAAACATTTCTTTACATAATAAAGTAAATACGAAATGTAGAATCTGTTCTTCAGTTTTTTATCCGGTTTCTTTATTCGGACAGTTCACGGAAATGATTTGACCGATACTTGGTCCCATGGATTCGAACTCTGCTACGGCAGCAACTCCCTCCTCACACTAAAATATCGTCCTGGGTCCATGAGTAAGCGCATCAGCAGCCGGCATTAAAAATAACATATCCCACTACCGTGGAGAGAGGTAGAAATCGTTTCAGGTGCATCACAGGATGGCATATGATGAAAAGAAAGGCGAAAAAAAATACTCAGAGAAATCTTTCTCACTGGAAATGCTTTATCCATTTAGGAGTTTAGCGATCCTGGTCTTTTACCACTTCCTGTTTTTAGTAAGAATAATCAACACCGGCTTTTTTTTAACAACTCCTCTTTGCTTTTGCTATAGTTGTTCTTTTATTCAGTTATTAATTAACTGTTTCTTTCTTCTACTTGCCTTGCTTAAGATGCGCCTTGTTAGTGTAATATTTTCCAATCTTTCTTTCCTCATTATGTATTCCAAATACTCAAGTGGCTCTTTCTCTTTCTTATCCACAATCACTTTGTTCTGCCTATATTTCTGAGATGAGGTATTATGTACACTATTTACATTATTCGGACTATTGTCCTCATCTTTGTCGCCATGTTTATCACAACGTTTCGGCCTTTCAGTATCTGCCTATATTTCTGAGATGAGGTATTATGTACACTATTTACATTATTCGGACTATTGTCCTCATCTTCGAAGACATTAGGTTTATAATACTCAGAAATTCATACACTGATGTTCTCAAGGACACATAGCACAGTTTATAAAGGCGTTGGTTAGCTCCAATGACAGGACCTAAAAAGTGTGAGTTACCCGTTTAAGGCAGTGGAGAACTTGGAGAGGGAAATTAACAGGAGATAACTGATAACTGGCACGTGGAACTAGAACCGTCTACCCCAGTGAGCGAAATAAAGGGTTCAGTTCGACATTCCACCTGAAGAAGGTCGGAGCGTACAACGACCGAAACGTTGTTATAAATATGGCGACAAAGATGAGGACAATAGTCTGAATAATGTAAATAGTCACTTTGTTCATTGCATGAGAGCGCAGTTCTAATTCCATACGGGTTCGTTTTATTCTTTTACTCGCAAATACTCTTTGGACCGGTATGAATCCATCTCCGATCTCCAGTTTGGGTTTAAATAGTAGGACTACTATCAGGAAAAAAATATTTTTATTCTAAATGAAATATTGTTAATGCAATATTTACGTCCCCACTCCAATAAAGTATTATTTTTTAAAATTCAAAATATGTTTCAGTTTTAAGTAACCTACAAAGGGTTGATAAGCTATAATTAAAACTACCAAAAAATCAAAACAAAAAAATCCATCATTCATCACATATAAAGGTATATCTTCACAGGTTCACTGGGTTATATAAGGTGAGACGAAGACAGTTTAACTCTATTTTTCTCTTTCGTTATTCTTTTAGATTTTGAAGCCCAGCACAATTGTATATCCGCCATGATTGATTTTCACGTCCCCGACACGTAATCCACAATTTGTGCTGTCCCTTTTGTTGACAACCATATATTATGTCTAGTAACAACTGATGCTTCGTCTTTTCTCTTTGCTCTCATCGACTACGTTGTGTAATAGTTCGTTGAATTATCGTTCTGAAATTGTCTTCGACATAATGTCAACTACGTACCGTAAGTTGTTAAGTTTTATCCGGTAATAGAAAATTATCGTAGGTTCTCCAATTCTGTTTGGATCTTTTTATTGGACATGTTAAATAAATCCGACGAGGATATGCATCCTTGTCTCACTATACCCTTTATCTTCCGACACGTATTTTCTTCATTCTTTGTTTGCGCATATTTCCATATAGATCAATCTTTCTTAATATTAAAATAAACTGTTTGTATTCTATCGAATAACTTAGAGCAACATATTAAATACAGGTTTAGGTCTTTCTGCATTTTTTACTCGTTCTGACGCCATTCTTATTATAAAAATTGCATTTCTTGCTATAGTGTCGAGATAATTCAATATCTTTCTTCTACCTCCAAGTTCTATTGATCAGTTTTCGTAATTAACCAGATACCGCAGCCCTCAAAATGGAATCATTTTGCT
>OZ038497.1:95099904-95102404 GCA_964036315.1 Acanthosepion esculentum | reverse complement strand
TGGCATAGTTTCAGTAAAAGTTGGCTTTGCGCGCGCTGAAGAAACTCAAATGGGCTTAAGAGAAGTCCACTGATTATAGTATGCGTTCTACTAGAAACATCTATGTTGATGATAGCTGAGTTCGATATTCGAGTCAACGGAAAACGTTAAAGCCGATCTTTGGAACCAACAAACCCGCTCCTCTCGCAGCAAGTAATGCAGTTATATAGGTACCTTCATCTTTTCGCTAAAAAAAGAGCATACCATGATGAAAAAAGGCCCCAAACTCGATAAAAGCAACGTTTTGTCGTCAAAATTGTTATGTTATTATTAAGAGAAATGACCGAAGCTGTGGATATAAATATAAGGGGGGAGACAGGCCGCCCCCTTAAGGTAAGGATTCAAGAACACCAGAAAGCTGTAACACGGGGTGAAGTGGGAAAATCAGGCGTGGCTGACCACATATGGAGAGAAAAGGAAGATCACCGCCGTCTGTGGGATCAGGTTGAAATCATAGACAAAGAACATCACTGGAAAATTTGTAAACTTAAGGAATCAGCACATATGCTAGGCCACAAAAATCTCCTGAACAGACCAAGCATAGAAATAAATACATTATGGGAACTAGTAATAAGTATTGCCAGAGAAAAGCGATAATAACAACAAAAATTGCAATATGAGCTCTGGTAAAAACATGTAATGGTAACAGCAAAAATTGCATTATTAGCACTGATAAAAAAAATGGTTGCTGAAGACATTAGGTTTATAATACCCATAAATTCATATACAGATGTCCTCAAGCACAGTGGATAAAGGCATTAGTTAGACAGGACTAAAGAGTGTGAGTTCAATACCCGGTTAAGGCAGTGGAGAACATTCAGAAGGAAATTAACAGGAGATAACTGATAACTGACATCCATTAAACATGGCACGTGGAAATAGAACAGTCTACCCCAGTGAGCGAAATAAAGGGTTCATTTCGACATTCCAACCACCTGAAGAAGGCCGCAGCGTACAATGGCCTAAATGTTGTAATAAATATGGCAACAAAGATGAGGACAATAGTCCAAATAATGTAAATAATGTATTATTTTATTGTTTTATTAAATTTCTCAATCCTTTCTACCACGTTCGAAATTTTGCTTTTCGTCAGCGGTGGAACATTAATTTTCGCGCCTTTTCTCCGGTAAAATAACTCATTGATTTGGAAATTCTTGCAAAAATTAACTAATTGTCAGGTTTTAATGAATTTTTCAGGACTTATTCACAAATGAATGAAATTATTTTTGGAATTATTATTTTTAGAAAATCCCGGTAAAATATTTTTTTTATATCTGTTAAATTTTTCAAGAAAATCTGCTCCGAATAGTAAAATTAAAAATGCAATAAAAATATTTTTAATTAGATAAGATTTTAATTGCTTTTATAAATAATAGATACTAAGGACATTTTAGTTTTAAGAAAAAATGTTTTGATGAATAATGAATTTTTACAAGAATTGTTTTAATTTTTTTTTATTTTAATTATAATCATTTATTAAATTTCAAATATTTTTAAAAGTTCTGCAAAACTATCATTGCGTTCGGTGATGTTAATATTAAGCGTCAACTAAACTTACTAATCCAAAATAAAAAAAAAAAAGCTTAATACAAATCATCAGTTATTAAGATTTTTAAAATAATTTTAATTATTTTATCTGTATCAACGTGTCCATTTGAAAGTATGGCTGGCCATACACAACATTATAAGAAATTAAATCCGATGACTATAGTAAATATAAAGTAGATTACGGATAAAATTTTCAAACATTTTTAAGATTACTGAGTACTTAAACATTATATAAAAAGGCACTCACCCGTCATTTTCTTAAATTATGTTTTAACAGACAAATTTTCATTGTAAAACAATAAACATGACAACACCTTATCAGCACTTGTCATCGCTCGGCAATCACGTAAAGATGGCTGTTCTTGGTTAAAAATCACCACTAGTGTTTGTTTTAAAAATGCATTTCTGTGTTATTTCAAAAGTGAAGTAAATAATATTTGTTTCTAATCAAATTAATTATATTTTAAATCAGCTAATATTTCTCAAATAAATTTTCAGAAAAGTACATTTTATTTTTGCAAGATATTTTAATACAGAAAATTACATTACAATGAAAGACGACGAAAAAATCAGCTATTTTAGCAAAATAGAAATCGATTCCAATCAATATAATTTCAGTTTGAAATACACCATATTATGTTACTGACTGGAAATAGCAAATTTAATCCTTTAGCTCTCAATTAAATCTAATATGAAAGCTTCAAGAAAGATGTTTCATTTTTTAAAATTAATTTTAAAACTTAGGTATTGCGAATTAAAGGGGGTCCCTACAATTATCTTACTACTCCCATTTATAAATAACTGTCAAATCTTTAATAAGCTTGTTTCGCGAACTCTTTAGCTTATTTAAGTAGGTAAATCCTCAATGGGTATCTATTTATAACGTCCCCCATCTATACCAAGCTAAGCTTCG
>OZ038497.1:95029904-95094904 GCA_964036315.1 Acanthosepion esculentum | reverse complement strand
TGCATTTGAAAAGTTAGAAATTGTTGCAATATGTGCGCAATAGCGACAACTTTGTCGTCTCTTGTTGTTACGAAATTGTAATCATCACATCTAAGGAAAATTGGTGAAAGTTAAAAGTGAAATCTGAATGATATACAGGGTGACCCCAAAAAACGGGAACTTTTTTAACAATCCAATAAAATCAAGAGTGATGGAAGAAAAATATTTAATTCATAGTAATTGAAACCTTAAAACATGCCATTTAAGAAACAATGATGGCATTTTCATATTTTTAAAATTACGTCCTGTAGATGGCGTCCTCCTGTACGAATGCATTCTTGAAATCTGCTGTTGAGATTCCTCATTGACTGCTGCAACATCTCAGCTGGGATACTGTGAATTTCATTCTCGTTACTAAAATGGCAAAATGTTTACTTGCTCAAGGTCACTGTCTCGCAGTGTTGCCACTTGCTCATGTCTGGCAATACGCACTTCAAAGATTCCCGTTTTTTGGGGTCACCCTATATATCAGTGTGAAACAGAAATTAACTAAAGTGACTTGGAAATAAAGTTGGAAATATACAGGGTGAGGAGAAATTAACGCCCCATTTTATATATTATCTTTTAATTAACAAAAATAAATGAAAGTAGTTTTTTTGCGAGCCAATGTACGGTGTAAAACGTCTGTCACCTGACATGCCCACAACAAACATGGCAGAATCGGAATATGAGTCCACCTAAAGAAATGTAAAGAAACAACATGAATCAAAATATATGTACAAACAAATTTAAATGTATTAACAACAAAATGTTACGAGTGACAAAGGCTGTAATGAGTGCAACTTGACATCGAGTAAACAGTCACTGCTGCTTATACATATGCATACATCACTATTTTTAAGACATAGTTTTTTTTATGTTAATACGTTCTTTTTATAGATACAAATATTAAGTAAATGCTCTGTTTGTGATAAACAATATTAACAACATTTAACGGCCTGAATGTCTGAGAAATTTTCATAGAAAATATGCGTCCTCTGACAGGAATCGAAACGTCATATAACCTGGAGAATTGTAGTTTAAAAACAGTAAAATCGGCCTTGGTAACCTCTGTGGCTAAATCGATAAAACACGTCAGGCTATATAACGGTTCCGTATAGGATACAGGCTCGATTGCTGTCGGAGGACGTATATTTTCTCTGAAGATTTCTCGGACATTCAGGCCGGTAAATGTTGTTTAATACTGTTTATTATAAAAACAGAGCATTTACTTAATTATTTGTATCTATAAATAAAACGTATAAACATAAAAAAAAATGTATTTAATATATATATTCAAGCAGCATGGGCCGGCGCTGCCCGTGCTTGATTCAAATATCGTACAACTCATACAGCAATCGCGATTGCTATCACTTGAATTAAAATATTTTTGCCCTTCCTTGCATTTAAAGGAGTGCCCTTTGCCGTGCTGATGTTGCTACATGCCTTACTTCTTGCCTATCTCACACTGCGAATTTTTCTAAGCTCTATACTAAACATTAAACCTGTTACGAAAAAAGAACTAAACAAAATGAACACAAAACGATCAGCTTTAAAAAAGGACTCGTAACTGGAAAAAACGAATGAAAAAAGAATGTTAACAACAAATACTTTTACACACAACACCCAGTTCTGCGGAATCAGAATCAACGTTGAGTTTAAGCAAGCGAATGAGCCAACTGGAGTAAAGTGCCATGCAGATTTAAATTTTTCCCACTTGTGACGAATGTAGCTATCGATTTTTTTGCATGCTAGCATTCTAGTTAACATTCGTGTCAGTCAACTGTTGGCACTCACGCTGGCCAATAGAATCTTCCTGCCTAGTCGTGTCAGCCAGCTATAGGCTGTCACTCTGGCCAGTAGAAAATGGCCGCAAACTACATGAAAACTGCAGTAGAAAAATCGATTATTTCCACTATCGATGTGAGTTGGGAAATGCAAAGTCGGTCCTAGCCTTCTCGCTAACTCGGAGCAAATTTTGGTGCAAATCCGTCGAAAATTGCGGCCTTGCATTCGTTACACACACGCACGCACGCACACACACACACACACACACACACACACACACACACACACACACACACACACATCCTGCCTTGATATAGAAGGCACTATGTCTGGCAACAGGACTCTGCAAAAGCAGGAGAACACATTCATGGCTGTCAGACAATTTCTGAGATCACATCACCCCTTACATCTGGCCACCAAACTCCTCAGATTCAAGCCCCTTGATTATTATGTGTGCAGTTGAACGATAGATCAAGAAAACTCCTTGTAAAACCAAAGATGATCTGATGGCAAAGATTATGACAGCATTCACCGACTTAAACAAGCAGACCCCACCACAGAAGAAATGCAGGAGATTCCGAACTAGTCTGGAGGCCGTGATTCCAGCCATTATCTAAGAAAATAATCCGCAAGACATATATTAACATGACTTTCCAGAATCCGCGTAATATTTTTCATTCACCTTTTATATACAGAAACATTTGTAAGTATTAAAACGTCGTAAAATGTAACGAAAAGAAGTGAAATGGTACATACACCACTGGTCAAAATCTTAAGACCAGATACATAAGGGTTAAAAATATATAAAATACTGTTACTTGAATCAAAATATATTTGCGAAACATTTACATTTAAATAGAAAATGTAGTTTATCAACAAACCAGTTAAACATTTTAAGCTTTTAATTGATTAATTTAAACCGACATTGAAAAAAAGATTTTTCTTTTTTTTTTTTTGGTTGGTCATAAAAATAAGACCAAGTAAATAAAAATAGCAAATACAGAAGAAATAAGTCACAACGGCAATTTAATTCTCAGTATATCCTCCATTTTTGCGAATTACTTCGAAAATTCGCTTTGGCATACTCATTATTAACTTCTGCATGAGGGTGCTTGGGATGTTCGCCCAGGGTGCATAAACTGCAGAACGAACAGCATCCACAGATTCAAATTGCGGTCTATGTTTATAAACATCCTTTGCCATCCATCTCCGAACATCCTTGATTGAGTTTCGATCTGGAGAGCGTTGTGGATTGCATCATTGTCCTGTTGGAAAATCCAGTTTTCTCCGCATAGATGAGGGCCTTCAGTAATTAGCGATGCCTTTCTTAACATGTCAATGCAACTAGCAGCTGTTTCACGACCTTTTACTTCCTATAACTCAAGAGTTCCATTATACGAAAATGAACCCCAGAACATATTTTTAATCCTAATTTTTTTCTTATTTTAAATGTTATTATAGTAGACATTTTGTATTTGAAATAGATGCCCTATATTCAAGTACTAAACAGGGCCCACTACGTCAATAGGTTTGTGCATTCGAGAACTATTAATAAACAACATGTGTTGTCCAGCATCGATCGAAATTGCATTTTCCTACGTGGTAAAGAACGTTGGATGAAAAGATGGTTTCCTCTACAAACGTGGGTGCAAGTTTGGTCACTGACGGAATCAGTGCCCACCACTGCTAATCAAAATATATTTGCGAAACATTTACATTTAATTAGAAAATTTAGTTTATCAACAAACAAGTGAATATTTTAAGCTTTTAATTGATTAATTTAAACAAACATTGAAAAAAAGATTTTTTTTGGTTGGTCATAAAAATAAGACCATGTAAATAAAAATTGCAAATGCAGAACAAATAAGTCATGACGACAATTTAATTCTCAGTATATCCTCCATTTTTGCGAATTAATTCGAAAATTCCGGGTCAGGATGTCTTGTGACTTCGTGTTCGCACAGCTATCAACGACCCCCAAGGATTCCGTCTACCCAATTTCACTCACAAGGCTTAGGCCAACTTGTTTTCAAGCACTTTCCAAAGGTGCTGCACGGTGGGATCGCCCCCTCCAGTTCGATAACATCAGGAAGTCCTGACAAATCAACCGTGGTGAGATTCGAACCCGGGTCTCATGATCAGAAAGCAAACATTCTAACCATTAACGCGTCTCTATGTCGGCACATGATTGTACATGAAACGATCTCCTGGTTATTTTTACAATAATCTTCCTCTGTATAGTATTACAGAGTAAAGAGTAAGCTTATTTGACAAAATAAGGAACTAAGAAAATCAATGATATTATCATTTATTAGCCTGTTACCTGCCACGAGTCCCATTTGGGGATCTGTTAATATTAAACTCACTACATGTTATTCCTTGTATTTACATTGAATTGCTTACATACATTGCATTTGCAGAGGTATATTTTACAACACTTAGCCTTTAAAGTTTGTATTATTAGCCGTAAGAAGACACTTTCTGTCGTAATTTTACATTTCACGAGTAGAAAAATAATGACTACTTTGAAAAGTATTTTTTTATTATTTCTAATCAATATTATTTTTTAATGTTTTATACACGTATATATATATATATATATATATATATATATATATATATATTTGATGTTCTAGTTTCTATAAGCACAACAATGGTAACTACTGATATTAAAAGGCATAAATAAACTCCTAAGACACCTGTCTAGGCCAAAAATGCGCATTAAAAAAAATTGGCAGTTAATGGTTTAAACACCTAAGTCACAATGATACGCAGAAAATTTCAAAAAATGCGTTTTATTTTAAATTCTATTGAGTATTTATTCATGTTATGAGTACTTCTTGTAATATTATGGTGAAGGAAAAAGTTCTCATATTAAACTTTTCTTTACAAGATGTCAGGCTTGTTTTGGATGTGGCTTTGTAGTGTTTATAAATCGTAATCCTTATGCAGCCAATCAATTGTTTCACGTCGTTTACGATTCTTAGTAATGAAAACTCGAATGCTACAAATGGGTTTCCACATGGTCTTATGAAACGAATATATTTCAGTATTTATACTCTTATGTTGTACAACATGTCATTTGTGATTTGGTCATGAAAATGATTGTTTCTGGAAGCCGAATTGTTTAGAAGAATCGAAAACGAAATAAAAAATGTTGGTGAGAATCAGGAAATTCATATTCCAATTTAGTTTGGGTTGGTTTGCTTCGTTTTGTTTTATGGCATATCAACCTCAATGGGTCATTTGATGCCGACAAGATTTTTATTGATTGTAATATTTTTTTTCCCCAAAGATGTATTGTTGGTAATTTTTTTTTCAAAAATATATAGCTGGTAATTTTTTTTTTTTTACTAAAAATGTATTGCTGGTAATATTTTTTCCCAAAAATGTATTGCTGGTAATATTTTTTCCCAAAAATGTATTGCTGGTAATATTTTTTCCCAAAAATGTATTGCTGGTAATATTTTTCTTTTTCAAAAAAGGCACGGTGGAGTAATGGATAGCGGCTCAGGAGAGCCGAGTTCGAATTCCATTATATTCACTTAGGAAAGGTATCAATCTTCTTATTCTCCCCAAGCTATGGGTAAATAGCAGAACAGACCGGGTTCTATAGCCTTGGATTGCCGCAGAAAGAAATGACAACGTACTGCGGTAAAAAATCTGCCGCATCAGTCATATATCGAAAGATACATGATCGTCTAAGCGTGTATCACGCATGGCACCTAACTGACTGCTGGTAATATTTTTGTTTTTCAAAAATATATTGCTGGTAATATTTTTTCCCAAAATAGAGTTGGTAATACCTTTCTTTTCCTGCTGGTATGAATTTTTCCAAAAACGTATTGCCGGTATTAAAACCTATTTTTATAATTCTGTAGTGTTTTGGCCACTTTTGGTGGGGGTTAACTATTTGCCCATAGTTGAAACAGTTCTACCACCCCGGCTCAGGGTGAAATGGGAACACCAGGAATTAAGATGTGGTTTCATGCGCCTCAAAACCTCCTAATCAAAGTCCTTGCTGTCGGATGTAACTTATCGTTTAAACCGGGACACGGATGTAATTTATCGCAATAAACGGTAGACGGTAGAATTTTGTGTAACCTAGAAAAAGAAAAAAACTTGAACCCGATACTCTGTGATTAATAGCATTGATTGATTCACTGAAACTGAAACAAATCATAGAAAAAGATATGAGCCACTTATTGTACAGCATGATAGTACTTGTCCGTTTGTTGCAAATGAGTCGCAACAATAATATTGCTCTCTATACAAATGCAACTTATTCTGCACATATGCCATATTAAGTTAGAATATAAAATGCACAGTTGCTACAGATGGCAGATACAGAAAGAAAACTTAAGAAAAGATTGACCAACAGTGGACAACACAAAACAACAAAATCAAGTTACTACATAAATGTATAGCTGGCCACTCGTTTTCGAGGATAGCCAATCCCTATTGCAGACGCTTGATCAGGCGCATTTGTGATTATTCAACACCCATAGATCCAACCTGTGGTTTATACTGCAACTATGCAGAGCAGACCTTACAGTGTCTGAGAAAAAGCGTATCTAGCGTGATCAACAATTTGAACTCGGGTAGGGTGGCGTGATTTCGTGCAAGCACAGCCACAAAGGGCCCTGCAAATTTCGCTCACAAGGCTTGTGTCAACCCGTGGTATGGTTTTCAGGCACGCACGCTGGGATCGACCCCTCCAGCTCGATAAACGATATATTTAACGTGGTGAGATTCGAACCCGAGTCTCATGGTCAGAATGCGAACGTTCTAACCCCCTCGGCAACGTGCCCACATAGTACAAAAATATAATGATAGGGTAAATGTCATATCAAGTACGGGAAATGTGACCAAAAGAACCGAAAGTGCATTCAAATAATGAAAGGTGTCTCAAGAAGCTAAGCAAAGTATTAAGAGAGAGAAAAATCAGTCCGCCAGTACGGCAGTCAATGCTGGACAATTTCTGAACAGATAAAGAGGAGTCATCAGGCAAAAGAGATTAAGTTCTACAGAAAGATGCTTCGAATGCTACTGGCTGAACTTGTGTGCAAAGAGGAAGTTTTATAAAACAAAATCGGAACTGAAAGACCATTGTATATAACATCAGAAAGAAGCAGTTGGAAATTTTGGGATGCATAATCAGGAAAAGGATTTGGGGAATCAGCCACTGACAGGATATTTTAAATGCAAAATGGACAAATAAAATCATAAAATAACATACCTAATATTCTTGTGTAAACGGGTGACAGAACAGAATCTAGGTTATATAGAAAAATGTGGGTGTACTAAGGGAATTATAAAAAATTTCAAAGGCTTATCTTCCGACTTCAAGTTTCGCAGAAATCCCTCTGTTCATCAAAGTTAAGATAAATCAATTCGATTACACACACACATACATATATATATATATATATATATATATATATATATATATGTCTATGTGTGTGTGTGTGTGTTTGTGTGTATGTGTGTGTGAGTGTGTGTGTGTGAAATGGAATGTATTGGTCTGTAAATATTCAAGATGGAATATGTGAAAACCATTTAGACGTTTTACATTTTATTCTTTGTAAATGTTGCCCTCAGTAAGAACACCATCAACTTACTGAACGAATAATAATAACGATAACAGAATAAAATGTTCAACATTCAACTCATTTTCATATATTTGGTCTTAGATACTTTCTTCAGATAATTTATATTAGACATATTCTCATTTTTATACATATATCTATATGAGTGTGTGTTTGAGAGAGGAGAGAGAGCGCGCACGCGCGCCATAGTTCTGTACGCGCGAGAGTATGTGTGGTTTGCGTAAGCGTGATTTCTGTCTGTATATGTGTGTGCGTGTGTGTGCGTGTGTTTTAGATATTTATAAATTTATTTGCATATATATATGCACAGTAGTGTTGTGGTTAGCGGCCCGGATTGAGGAATCGGAGAGGCGAGTTCGAATTCCAGTCGAATGCATAACATTCATTTACGTGTTAATACCCTTGGGAAAGGTATCAATCCTATTCTTCTCCCTCCAGCTATGGGTATAATAGCAGGAGATACTGAGTTCTATAGCCCTGGATGGCAACTGGTCTAGGAGAAGGGCAACTCTGAATTCAAAACCCGCGTAGGGTCGTTTGGGGACCTTGTGGAACGTAGACCACCAGGTCTTTTTATTCGGCTTTTCAAAAAGTGTGGTTGATTCTGCACAAAGCCTTCGCCACTATAATCAAATCATATGGGCTGGTTCCTATGAACTGAGATGACCCTCTTACGTCGAATTCGACGTGTGAGTCCACCATATATATATATATATATATATATATATATATATATATATATATAAAGAGAGGGGTGAATCTGGGTGCGTATATATTTTTCGTAAACTTCATATTGTGATAGGAGGCCCTGTTCAATTTTTACCTAAGGCTGCAGGAAAGAATGAAACGATGAAATTGGCATGAAAGTGTCAGAGAACGGATTTCCGAGCCGGCCACATCCGAACCCTCGGCATGCGGCCAGAAGAGTGTATCATCAACCTCGGATTGATATTCTTTTTGTACCTTGCTTCTTTGTCATTACTATGAAGATAAATGATACTGACGGCATGTCACAATTGTCGTATAACTATTTCGGTAGGCTTGTCGTAGAGGAAATCGTCTAAAAAAGACAACATCCCTGGCTTCTCATCGGGTCTTATTGCTTTTTGTCTGTCCATTTTGGTCAGTGCCCATCTTGCCTCAGATTTATTATAGGAGTCTCTCTCCTTTGTCGTTGAAAGAACTTTACTTATTTATTATATTTTTTTAAAGTTTTATTTGCATCCCCTCGAGTGGCATGTCTTCCTTCCTTTTATTTCTTTTCTCATTGTATGCACACCAGCTACGCCTAGGTTCCGCGATCTATCAATCTATCTATCTATCTATCTATCTATTTATGCGTACTTTCCGTTAAACTGTTCGTCTTTTGCTGCATCTTTAAATGACATTGTCATCTTTATCTGTAGCTAGTGTGTGGAATGGCGACGACGATATCAATTTACATCAGTAATATCTATCAATGTATTTATCTCAGTCTCTTTATCTATCTATCTATCTATTTCTGTCGATTTATATCTTTCTATCTCAGTCGCTTCATATCTATCAATGTATTTATCTCAGTCTCTTCATCTGTCTATCTATCTATCTATCTAAGTCTAACTATATCTATCTATCTATCTATCTATCTATCTCAGTCTAACTATATCTATCTGTCTATCTATCTCAGTCGATTCATATCTATCAATGCATTTATCTCAGTCTCTTCATCTATCTATCTATTTCAGTCTATTTATATCTATCTATCTATCTCAGTCGCTTCATATCTATATAAATTATTTATCTCAGTCTCTTCATCTATCTCAGTCTAACTATATCTATCTATCTATCTCAGTCTAACTATATCTATCTATCTATCTCAGTCTAACTATATCTATCTATCTATCTATCTCAGTCTAACTATATCTATCAATCTATCTATCTGTCTCAGTCTAACTATATCTATCTGTCTATCTATACCTTTCTGTCTATCTCAGTCTAACTATATCTATCTATCTATCTATCTATATATATATATATATATATATATATATATATATATATATATCTACGCGTACTTTCCTTTAAACTGTTCTTTAGTCTATCTTTGCTGCATCTTTAAAATACATTGTCATGTTTATCTGTAGCTAGTGTGTGGGATGATGACGACGATATCGATTTACATCAGTCATGTAAAACAAAAATGAATTCTCTTCTTTGACAAGTAACCCCTCGGAAAAAATGTATGGAACTTGACAATTCCTGACACAATATTAATAAGGTCATTGGAGACATGAAAGGTATAATATGCATAAAAACGTCTGTAATTAATACACGTCGAATTATATTCATATATAATTTCCGGTTTTAAGCTCACAGTTAATTAATATTTATAAGAATATTAATCTGATTTTTCTTAAAACAATATGTGCTTGTATTTAATGTGTTCATCAATCAGAATCTATATCTTCTGTTTGATTTAGCGCAATGGTTATCAGCGCGATTAACAAAAATCAACAACGGTTATTCGAATTCCAGAGGAGATTGTGTTTGTTAATTTTGCACTAAGGTAATGTGGGAGTCGTCATGCTGAATTCAAAAATTCGGCCTAGCACTTTTCTTTCCTTTTCCGTATTTTGCCGTTCGGTTAAGCATAGATCCATCTTACCGTTCCTAGCTATGGGCTAACGGCAGGTTAGACTCGACTCTTTAGACTGGAATGACAGCCAATGAAAAAAAACGACTTCTCTGAACTGAAAACATATTTAGAAGTCAATAATAGTCTCACTGCTAACTTTCTTAATAATTCAGGGCAATTTCCTGATGATAAGTTAAAAGAATCTGTGGTGAGTCATAATCGCATACGTCCAGGAGGCATACGGCATTTTAGGAAGAATTCTCTTAGAAACATGCCTAGTAGATTGGTTAAAATATTTCCAACTATTCGACGGAAAAAAGCCTGTGAGCAATCTCTTTAAAAAACAACAACTTCTTACTGCTGAGTTATCTTACCACCCCACGATGAGAGTACAATTATTAAACACCCCGTTGCACACATTGCCGACCTTAACTCTGACACTGATGTAAAAACGAGATCTGTCCAGAAGGCTCACGGGCATTTTAATAATCTCGGGTACCCTATGACCGTTGCTCAACGAAGGGAGCTTCCTGCACATGCATTGACTGATGCATGCATGTGAGGATATGCAGTTAGCAATAAGCGTCAAATGAGTTGGCTTATGCACAGTTTGAGAGTAACATTCACGAGCAGGTATTTGGACATTTTTTTAAAGGCAATTCACCCCAAGCAAGGCGGGAGTGCCACTAGCACGCAAGGGGTGACAGAGGATTGAGAACAAGAGTAAAGAGGCATATTTGAGGAAAGGATGCGGAAAAGGACGGGGAACAAGCTCATGGTGTCAGATGTCGATTGACATTACACTTGAACTTGGCTGTCATTCCAGGCTAAAGAGTCGAGTCTAACCTGCTGGTAGCCCATAGCTAGGAACGGTTAGATGGATCTATGCTTATCCGAAGATTACTGTCATCGGGGAAGCGGGTAAGGGGAAAGGTAGTTCCACCGACGGCAAGTGCGAGAGAAGAAGCTGTTTCAGAAGAAGAGACGGTTACATTTAACCGTTTTGACAGTGAAAGGGTGGGACCGAGATGCCAGCCTGGTAACACGTTTAAATTCATGAAGTCCGGGAACCAGTTAAAGTAGCTCGTCGGAATAGTTGCCGTGAAAATATTTGTAGAAGAGACAGAGCGAGGCCACAGCACGTCTGTGGGATAGCGATTGTAGACTAGATGCCAGTTCAGGACTTGTATATAAATATATAAAAAAAAATTCATGAAACTGTTCTTCCACCCAAGTTTAAGTACCCTGCTGCAATAAAAGCAAACTTATCGGCATTGATATTGGAATAGTGTGTAATTATAGCAGTGTTAGCTGATACCTTGTTAAATGAAAAAACAGCTTACCTGTCACAAAAATTTCAGACATATATTTTCCGATGATTATCAGCTAAGTAAAATGGTAAGCGACTTGGAAAAAAAAAAGGTTTCTGCATGACGACAACTTACTTTTTTAGACAAGGATAACACGACAAAGAATAAAGTCTCTATAAGACAGTGGTTACTACCAGCGAAAAATACAGAGCAACGCAGATTGACGAGAAGATCTCCTCGAGAGCGACACGGAAGGAAAGACGCCTATTAAACTTTTCACCTCTCCCATCAGCTACACATCATATCTACCTCGCTTGTCTATACGTTACAATCCGAGAATAAAATCTGCTTACATGTACACATTCTCATGTTTTTTTAATTCGTGGGTAATGATCTAGAGAAGAGATATTTTTAAGCCACAGCGTTTCACTGGAAGAAGATGCACCCTGAGATCGAACCTGGTGTCTAGTCTGAGTTGCAACGTTACTAGTTCTAATGATTCCTTGGATTTCTTTTCGACCTTCCGACACCTATTCGCCGTTCGCTCTAAGAAGACTGCAGTTTCACATCAGGCATGCTTTTGTCATATTAGTCAATAAGACGACAAGGACAAAGTTTTGAATTTATGCGGATAGTACCTTCCGAACACAGTGTTCATGATCCGACAATTGTACGTTGCTATCATCAGAGCGGGTGATTCCCTAAACTTGAGAATATTTACAAATTATAAAGATTTCGGAGGTGCCAAACCAGAAACACATATCATAATGATGAAAACAGATTTTTTTACCAGAAATTTTGTTTAGGGAGAAGTTATTTCCGTCATTGAAGTAAAGTGAATTATTGTTTAATTCTTTCAAAGGCTATTTATATTAAGCTGGGACAAAATTATAATGTTAACAATGTAAAACAAAATACTAATAATTCAAACCTATTACTACTTTAATACTTCTTGTATACACCATGTCCCTACAAAACGCTGGCAATCATGGCGCTCCACAATATCCTATCATTTGTAGCTTTTCATAAGTTTCATTTTTTTGTTATTTCTCCTAAACCCTGTTCTGCCATCCATTTACCCAAGCTCGCAAGGTAGGTTATGCTTTGTTTTCCTCTATGCCGCTTGCCTTCCATCTGTTTTGAGAGTCTCGAAATTTCCAAGTCCTCTGTCCTCATTGTGTGCCGTAGAAGTTTCAATTGTCTCTTCCTGGTGTTAACAATAAGTAACCTTTTTGTTTTCATTTTGTCCAGAGCCTTTGTTACTTATTTATTTAAAACATAAATGGATTTTTTAAATTAACTTTTTAAAAAATACATCTTCTATATTATGTGTTCATTGAGGAAGTTTGTGGTTATGGCCCTCCACAATTTCCTGCCTTTTGTAGGTCGTAATAAAATTTGTCTTTTTGTTATCTCTCCTAAACTCAGTTCTGCCATCCATATACTCAAGTTCGTTAGGTAGCTAAACCGTTGTTTTTTGTCTATCTTTCTTGTTTTAAATCTGGCCTGGGAGTATAAAATTTTCTAAACCCGCTTTCCTCATTATGTACCATAGAAATGTTTCATTTTTCGGTTAATAATACTTTCAGCTTATTTTTTGCGATTATAATTACTTTCTTCTATATTTTGGGATACTATTACTTTCATCAGTGATCAGAGTTCAGTACAATTTTTTTTCTAACGAAATTTTTCTGTTTCTTAATACTTTGCTTAGCTTCCTCTATTCCAATGCGCCTACGAATTTCCGTGTCGCACTTACTGTCCTCGGTTAAAACTCTTCCCATATCTGTCTATATTTCTGAGAAGAGGTTTGTTTTTGTTTATTTTGTTTTACGGCATATCGAACTCAATGGGTTACTTAATGCCGACAACATTTTTAGGATAGATTCGTATGAATAGAATATGTATTCTTTGGTTTAGATTGGTTTGGGTTATTTTGTTTAACGGCATATCAACTTCAATGGGTTACTTAATGCCGACATTTTTAGTATAGATTCGTATGAATAGAATATGTATTCTTTGGTTTAGATTGGTTTGCTTTATTTTGCTTTTCGGCATATCAACCTCAATGGGTTATTTAATGCTGACAAATTATTTTATTGCTGGTAATATTTTCTTTTGTCAAAAATTTGTTTCTGGTAATATTTTTCCTTCAAAATTGTATTGCTGGTAATAATTTTTTTCAAAAAAGTATTCCTGGTAATAGTTAACTATTTGCCCGTAGCTGGGACCCCAACAGGTGCAACCACCCCAGGTGGACTGGAAACACCAGCAAATAAGAGGTGGTTCCACGATCCTCAAAACCTCCTGATCAGAGGCCTTGCTGCTGGGCGTAGTTTATTGTCTTACCCAGGACGTGGATGTAGTTTAACGTCTTACCCAGGACAGCTGAGATAAGGTATTATGTACACTATTTACATTATTCGGACTATTGTCCTTATCTTTGTTGCCATATTTATCGCAAGGTTTCGGGCCTTGTACGCTGCGGCCTTCTTCAGGTGGTTGGAATGTCGAACTGACCCCTTTATTTCGCTCACTGGGGTAGACTGTTCTAGTTCCACGTGCCATGTTTAATGGATATCAGTTATCTCCTGTTAATTCCCCTCTCCAAGTTCTCCACCGCCTTAGCCAGGTATTGAACTCACATTCTTTGGGTCCTGTCATTGGATCTAACTAACGCCTTTATCCACTGTGCCATGTTTCCCTGAGGAAACGTTGTGATAAATATGGCAACAAAGATGAGGACAATAGTCCGAATAATGTAAATAGTGAACACTTCCCATAGATTTATTTTTTTCTTTACTTGTTTTGATTTTGGTACCCCCAATTTGTAATTAGCATGTTCCGCTGTTCCGCTTACCGACAACCATCCGACAACCATCCGTTCTTTCTTCTTGCAGCTGATGCTTAATCCTTTCTTCTCCCAAGATTTAACACCCCCCACCACCACCACTGAGTCAGGTTGTGACACAAGGTCGGTTTTTAGCGTGGGGACCGGAGTGTTTCTACTCGGGCTGCTGGTCTAAGCTGGCCATAGCTTCTCTAAGCTGGTCATATCTTTCTAAGCTGTTCATAGCTTGTCTAAGCTAGTCATAGCTGGTCATAGCACCGTTATGTAACAAATGTTACGCAACGGGGTGGAGAACACAGGGAGGGGGGCTAAAAAAGGCCTCTGGTATGGAACAGATACTACATCTGCAGAATCCATCCCGACAGGAAAAAAAAATACTTCTCCTCCGCCAATCCTCCCGGAAGAATCTGGGGAGGCTCTAGTCATTTCTTCTCCCGAGATTTACCATAAACGCCCCCCGCCACTGAGACAGGTTGTGACACAGGGTCGGTTTTTAATGTGAGGACCCGAGTGTTTGTACTCGGGCCGCTGGTCTAAGCTAGTCTTAGCTTGTTTAAGCTGGTCAAAGCATTGTCTAAACTGGTCTTAGCTGGTCATAGCTTGTCTAATCTGGTCAGATCCTGTCTAAGCTAGACATAACCAATGATAGCACCGCCACGTAACATGTCACGCAATGGTAGGGAGAATCCAAGGGAGGAGAGAAGGCCGCCGGTATAGAACAGATACTACAACCGCAGCATCTACTCCGACAGGGAAAAAAACCTTCTCCTCCTCTGCCAATCCCTCGCGAAGAATCTGGGAGGAAAGCACCTGATCCTTTCTTCTCCCTTTCCTTCACTACCTTCTGTAGGATTCTTGCAGTTTTCTTTCTCTGTCTGCAGTCAACACTGTCATCTGCATATCTTATGTTATTAAAATTGTGACCGCCAACAGTGCATTCTGGCAGGACTTCTAATTCTCTCAGAATCGCCTGGCTGTATCGTTTAAATAAATCTGATGAGAAGGTACATCGTTTGTTTACATCTCTTTTTATATTTATATATTTACTGAATTCATTTTCTATTCGGTTTGCAGGTGCTTAACTGCAAGCATAAGTTCTGAATTATTCTAATATATCAAAGTTACCAAGCAGTTACCTATTATCCTAATATATCATAGTTACCTAGCAGTTACTTATTATCCTAATATATCAAAGTTACCTAGCAGTTACCTATTATCCTAATATATCAAAGTTACTTAGCAGTTACCTATTACCATAATATATCAAAGTCATCTAGCAGTTATATATTATCATAATATATCAAAGTTACCTAACAGTTACCTATTATCCTAATATATTAAAGTCACCTAGCAGTTATATACTATCCTAATATATCAAAGTTACCAAGCAGATACCTATTATCCTAATATATCAAAGTTACCAAGCAGATACCTATTATCCTAATATATCAAAGTTAGCTACCAGTTATATATTATCCTAATATATCAAAGTTACCTAGCAGTTATATTATCCTAATATATCAAAGTTACCTAGCAGTTACATATTACCACAATATATCAAAGTTACCTAGCAGTTATATTATCCTAATATATCAAAGTTACCTAGCAGTTACATATTACCACAATATATCAAAGTTACCTAGCAATTATATATTATCCTACTATACAAAAGTCACCTAGCAGTTATATTATCATAATATATTAAAGTTACCGAGCAGTTGCCTGTTATCCTAATATATCAAAGTTATCTAGCCGTTATCTATTACCATAATATATCAAAGTTAATTAGCAGATAACTATTATCTTAATATATCAAAGTCACCTAGCAGTTGTTTATCCTCCTAACGTATCAAAGTCACCTAGTATTTACCTATTATCCTAGTATATCATAGTTACCTAGCAGTTACCTATTATCCTAATATATCATAGTTACCTAGCCGTTACCTATTATCCTAATACATCATAGTTACCTAGCAGTTCCAACAGTTCTCTGTTACTAGTTATTAACTTTTTTATGTATCTGTATTACTTTTATGCAAAATTATTCCATGGCCTTTTCCACTGAGTTTTCAACCTTGCTTCCGTATTAAAACAAGATATTTTCCAGCAAGTGAAGTGATGGGTACAGAACTAGTAAATAAAACAATCTTGTCTAAAATTAAACTTATAAAAATGGCTCTTCATCAAATTTCTGACTTGTGGAACTGAAAGTTTTTGGGTTTGGCATCAAGTCTATTATCTATAATATTTATTTATTTACGAGTACAAGAAAAATGGCCACGATTTATATATCGACGTGCGGATATAATTTAAGAGCTGAAGTTATTGTCGTTGGCCAAAATATCTAGAATTTCTTGTAAACAAAGCACCGTGCCTATCCGTGTAGAAGTCGTTCGTTGGCTTTGTTAGCGAAATGAAAACATATATGGACTAATAAATAACACGAGACTATACTCACTACATTTTATTCACTTCAATAATTTCGTTAGTTCCCCAGCAAGTGTGTGTGTGTGTGTGTGTGTGTGTGTGTGTGTGTGTGTGTGTGCATGTGCACGCGCGCGTTTGCGAGAAGCCCTTTCGCGCCTGGAAACACCTGAACCTTACATTATCGAACAGCGATGTATGGGAGACTGCCCAAATCCTCTCTACGACGGCATTTTTTTTTTTACTATCTTTGTCGTTCCCTCGCTTACAAAACTGGGTGAAGTTGTGAGGCCACGTATATCTTCATTCGTCGCAGGTCAGCTCTGATATTCGTTTCCTTGGCCTTCTTTTTTACTTCTTTTTAATCATTTTACACCAAGCAAGGCAATAAAGCCACTAAAACGCAGGGGGGGGGGTTAATGAATGTGAGAGAATATGAGAAAAAAGAAAACATTATTAAGGAGAGAGAAAAATAAAAGAATAGCATTTAAATTTAAAGCGAAATCCCTATTCTGGCATAAAGCTCTATTACATCTATATATAAACATCTGTGACTTCTGTTAGTCCGTCACAGTCTCTGAAATAGCCATATATTGGCCTATAAATATTGTTTACCATAAAGTCCTGTAAAATTAAAGTAAATTAAAGTAATTATTAAACAGCGAAATATATATCATAGTTACCTATTATCCTAGTATATCAAAGTTATCTAGCAGTTATTTATTATTGATTTATCTTCAAAGTATGTTTTTCCAAACAAATCAGCTTATTCAAATTTCATCGATTGATTTGCGAAATTGAACGAAACGTAGAGTTTTTAAATCTTGACAATAAAAATAATGTTAGGATGTAAACACGCATCGGAAAATTCTTGTATATAAAAAATTAACAGTATTTACATTAGTCGGACTATTGTCCTCATCTTTGTCGCCATATTTGTCACGACAATAGTCCGACTAATGTAAATACTGTACATAATACCTCATCTCAGAAATATAAAAAATTAACATTAATATTAAATCCGAATACAAGGTTGGTTTAGATGAAATAAACTTACAGTATCCAAAAACAGTTTGTTTAAAAAAAAGTACTCAATACTGAGTAGAGGCAATAATATTTATTTAAAAATTATAACATAAGTATGTTATAACATCACTACAAAAAAGCCATTTTGTTTCAATACTTCTGGTGTCTTGTCTAGTGATGGTGTTGTAAGTAAAATAAAAAGTTTTTTAAGGATTCAAAAACCAAACACTGTGAAGTGGGGGGAGATTTTTACGTAAGATGTAATGGCCAATCAAATTACAAGTATATAATGATTCAAATAACTCCACGACGGGCCCTAGATACAATTTATTAATGCTTTAAAATAAGTATTAGATTTTATAGGTGTTGTGAGACCGATATTCTTCCTACATCATGAACTCTCCCAGTACTATATTATTATGTGAATGGTAGTATCATGGGAGTAGCACCAGTAATGCGCATCCGCGTACAATACCAATATCGGACAGCACTGGATAGTCAGCTCTGCTTACACTTACACTATTCTTTGTAACTTTTCTGTTTAATATATCTTTCTTACCTCTAACCCGTGTTCCGTGTTTTCCTTCCGTGGACCCTACTTCGGGTCCACATCAATAGAAAATCAGGATAAAAAATTAAACTCCACGATTTTGTAATTATTTAAATGAAAGTTACGCATATTTAATTCTAAATGTAACCATGCATCATGTTTAGGAACTAACAAAATTATTCAAAGGAAAAACGGAGAAAACATGTCTAAAGTTTCATGTATTGTTGTTAGAAATAGGTTAAATTTTTCATCTGTGTCTGAGCGGTAGTAAGAAGTACAATATATGACTACAGAGTCAGTTACATTAACAGGGTCGTGAGGATAGATTTAGTGGAAAAAGCAGAAAGCGTTATTTGTTACTAGCAGCATGGCCCGTCGTTGCCCGTGCTTGATTCAAAAGTCGTACGACTCATACAGCAATCGCTATCACTTGACTTAAAATATTTTTGTCCTTCCTTGCCTTTAAAGGAGTGCCTTTG
Source organism: Acanthosepion esculentum (assembly GCA_964036315.1). NCBI lineage: Eukaryota > Metazoa > Mollusca > Cephalopoda > Sepiida > Sepiidae > Acanthosepion > Acanthosepion esculentum. The sequence goes on along the minus strand of OZ038497.1, from coordinate 95,076,235 downwards.
CCGTGCTGAAGTTGCTACATGCCTTACTTCTTGCCTCTCTCACACTGTGAATTTTTCTAAGCTCTATACTAAACATTAAACCTGTTACGAAAAAAGAACTAAACAAAATGAACACAAAACGATCAGCTTTAAAAAAAGGACTTGTAACTGGAAAAACCGAATGAAAAAAGAATGTTAACAACAATTACTTTTTCACACCCATCCCAGTTCTGCGGAATCAGAATCAACGTTGAGTTTAAGCAAGCGAATGACCCAATTGGAGTAAAGTGCCATGCAGATTTAAATTTTTCCCACTTGTGACGAATGCAGCTATCGATTTTTTTTGCATGCTAGTTAACATTCGTGTCAGTCACCTGTTGGCTCTCACGCTGGCCAATAGAATCTCCCTGCCTATTCGTGGCAGCCAGCTATAGGCTCTCACTCTGGCCAGTAGAAAATGGCCGCAAACTACATGAAAACTGCCGTAGAAGCATGAAAAAATCGATTATTTCCACTATCGATGGGAGTTGGGAAATGCAAAGTCGGGCTTGGCGTTTTTGCTAACCTGGAGCATGTGCATGTAAATTTTGGTGCAAGTCCGTCGAAAATTGCGGCCGTGCATTCGTTACACACACACACACACACACACACACACACACACACACACATGCTGCCTTTTATAGATAGAGAATAGACATAGAGACATCACGTCAGAATAGTCAACAACATAAAATATTATTATAAACATTATTATTAAATCTGTAAAAATCCATAGTATTAATATATAGTATAATTGTATTTGTAGTGTTTCATATCTGTGTACTTTAGAAGTTGGGTGTATTTAATGCGATGGAACTAGATTATAGTTATTGTGTTTTAGATAGGTATCTTTTAGGACTGACAAGATTGGGATAAAAGGGCGAACTGGCGTACATAAAAAGGGCAATACGTTTTGGTTCAATGTTACCGTTCCTCGGGGAAATAATAGATGGTAAATATTTTGTGTAAAGGGCTAATTCAGCGAATCATCGTTACTTTTTAATTCGTGAAGTGACCTTTTTTCGTGAATGTGTAGAAATGTTTTATATTATAGAATTAAGGTTCATAGTAATTCAGTAATGGGTTTTGAAGAGTTGACACCATTTTTCATATAAAGGAATGTATTCTTTGGCAAAATACAGGTATCTTCGTATACTAGAATTACATATTTTTATTTCATTCCACTACTTAGCGTATTGGGCACTCTACGTTTTATCTTAGTAACTCGATTGGATTCTTTTTTTTTTCTTTCGACTGTAAATTTAAGGCACTGGACGATTTTTTTTCGCCCTGTTTGGATGTTTATAGTTCTTTCATTTTTGTTCCAATGTTTTCCTTTTTTTACAAGCCGAGCCTGAGTATAATTATTAGAAAAATATATATATATATATATATACATGATAGAAATTGTTAGGAGGATTTGATAATTATAATGATGTAATTCATTGAGTCTGAAAGAAACCTCAACAGAATGCAGAAAGCACTGGACGTCCGTTTCGTCCTATATTTGGGACTCATCAGCAGTGCGCATCCACTACCGTGAATTGTAACCCTGACAGTTAAGTTATCAAGCAAACGTCATACCAACTGTTCCAACGGGCCTCGGTGAGGATGAGGTAGCAAATCAGACTCAATAGAACGCCGAGAAATTCAGTTGAGTTCCACCACGGATATATGTGAGCGAGCGGCGCTATATTGAGTTTGGTTTGCTACCTCTTCGTCACTTCACTATACATATATATATATATATATATATATATATATATATATATATATATATATATTCTGTTGTATGGATATCAGTTTGTAACACTGGGTTTCATGCTTTTACGATCATCAGACAAACTGGTTTATTTTTTTTAAATAGATCTATTTGTGCTAATTTTTGTTTGATTATTTGTGTTTGGGTGGTGGATGGTGAAATTTTCTTCTATGTTTATTTGCGATGACGCTCTCACATACATAGACATATATATATACAGGTGTATTCATTTTAGCTCACACAAAAACACTCACATAACAATCCGAAGTTACTTCCATGCGTTTGCGCATATATATATTCGCAATATTACACATATATATATATATATATATATATATATATATATATAGAGAGAGAGAGAGAGAGAGAGAGAGAAAACAACTGAAAAGTTGCAAATTAAAAAAATTGAATGTTTTTTTGTGAAAGTATTTATTTATATTTTTATTTATATATATATATTTGATATTTCAGGTCTGCCCCGATCTTTCGCCAGAAATAAATTAAATAACTGTATTCAGAAGTTTGTTTTCAAGCAGCATTCGTCGCTATATATATATATATATATATATATATATATATATATATATATATATATATATATATATATATATGTATGAATGTATGTATATACTGGTCGTTCTGGTTTTCTGAAGATAGCGAGAGTGTGAAACCCGATTCTCTTCTTTGTTAAGTGTTGACGCTGTGACGAGTTTTTGGTTCAGTCTGGATAGTCTGGGCGTTGAGCACTTTACTGCGTAGGGAGGTGTTTAACATTTGACCTTGCTTTTTTCTTTCCTGTTTCGGGATATTGTTTGTTGTCTAACGTGTTAGGTCGCCTGTCAAGCTGTCTGTTGGTCACTCCAACACCGTTGTTTTTTCTTTCGTCAGATACATTTTTCATTAGTTTTAAGATCGGATGAAGCCTTGACTGTCGAAACGCGTAATCAAATCTATTTTCAATGACACGTTTTGCATATGTCATAATTCTTAAAATATGCGTCAGGGTTCTGTATCATATTTTAAAAACACACACACGTACACACCTATATACATATATATAAATAGCCGAAGAAATATCCAGCATTCGCGGCCTGACGATTGAATTTCCAGAATGAAAAAGCCTGTCGCCTCGGAGTGTTGACTTCAATGTTCACTTATATATACAGGGTGTCCATAGAGTTCGTGGGCACTTTAAAAAATTTATAACTTTATTTGTATTTGCGATAGAAATAATTTGTAAAAAGGATTAGAAAGAAGTAAATCTATAATTTTGAAGGTTTTATTGAAATTTTATTTAAGTTTCCACATGTCCTCCATCATTAGCAATACAAAGGGTAATACGATTTTTCAGTTCACGGAAAACATTTGCCAAGTGATCTACAGTAATGCCTGAAATCACATTAGTTATTTTAGCTATACTTAAAACTAGGTACATTAAACTTTATAACATTTTTTTACAGATTACTTCTATCGCAAATACAAATAAAGTTGTAATTTTTTAAAAGTGCACACGAACTTTATGGACACCCTGTATATATATATATATATATATATATATATATATATATATATATATATATATATGAAACGTTATTGTAATGGATACACGTATTAAAATAAACAACTTATTCTTATTCTACATCTATCAATCTGCGTATACGAAAAATCTTAATTAAGAAAATGTGCTCTCATCGGGGAATTGAACCTGTGTCCACTTTGTTGCGACATAGTGGCGAACGGTAATAAAAATAAATAGTTACGTAATTGGGGAGGCACGATGGAGTAATGAATAGTGGTTCAGATTGAGCAATCGGAGAGACGAGTTCGAATTGTATTCCAGTCGAATCCATTGCATTCACTTACGTGTTAATACCCTTATTTAAGATTGTTGTTACCTACAAAATTAAATTCCGGGGGGGGGACGGGTATTTCATAATTATAAAAATATAACCAAACCTGGAAATTCCTGTCCAAAAGGGGTGAAACTTAATTAATATTTTTAGGCCTAGTTCCTTGTGATCCGCTTCCCATGGAACACCTCCCCAATTAATGGATATATAGCTTTGGGTCAGGGCAACTCGAGGTGGTGTAATGGTTAGCAAGCTTATCTCGCTCGAACAATTACGACTCAGTAGTGAGTTCCATCCTTACTGGGTGCCCCATAATTTCGGCCTTGTGCCACATCCAAGCTACGCTTGGAATATCACTATATTGCCTGGGCACCCTAATGCGTGGAACATTGCATCGTTGGTGCTATTCAGATTGTACATATATATATATCTATGTAAAAATGAAATACAGCGGTTGGACAAAATAATTGGAACCCTTGTTAAATTCAAAGAGAATTTATTTAATATGGAGTTGGTTCTCCTTTAGCCTCACAGACAGCTTTAATACGTCTAGGAAAGGAATCAGACAGCTTCCTGACTTTATCCAGAGGAATTTTCAGCCATTCTTCCATTAACACCTGCTCCAGCTCTTTAAGACACGACGGTGGCGGATAGTGGCTCCTAACTTGTCGCTCTAAAATGCACCACAAATTTTTAATAATATTGATATCTGGAGATTGGGGAGGCCACTCCATGTGTTCTAGCTCACTTTCATGCTCTTGATATCAATTCTTAATCACTCGAGCGCTATGTATTGGAGCATTATCGTCTTGGAAGATGCAGTCACTATCAGGGGATAAAGACTGGGGCATTGGATGAACATGATCTCCCAAAGTGTTCAGGTAATCTTTACTGTTGATTCTACCATGCAGGGCAACTATTGGACCGAGACATTTCCATGATATGGCGGCCCAAACTATCACTGATCCACCGCCATGCTTCACCGTTGGAAGAAGGCAGTCAGGGCTGTAAGCTTCTTTGGGCTGCCTCCTTACATAAACTCACTCTGAAGTTGGGGAAAGAGAAAAACTGGACTCGTCTGAGAATATGACTTGCTGCCATTGGTCTGCAGATCAGGCATTGTCATCTCTGCACCACTTCAACCTCTTCTGAATGTTGCGAGTGGAGAGAAGGGTTTTCCTTACGGCGGCTCTTCCATGATATGCAGCCTTATGGAGATCACGACCAACAGTTTTAGTAGAAACTGGACTATTCATATGATTATTCAACTCAGCAGTCACTTTGGCCGCAGTAGTCCGATGATTTTTTGCCACATTGCGTTTCAATGTACGTTGGTCCCTGTCAGTAAGTTTGGAAGTCCGGCCCAAATCGCTACGGTTGCAAGAGGTTTTACCCTGTTTCTCGGATTTCGTCATAGTTCTTGATATGGCAGCACTTGAAAAACCAAACAGTTCAGCAACATTAGTGATCGAGGCTCCTGCCAAGCGAGCTCCAACAATTTGCCCTTTTTCGAACTCGGAGAAGTTACACATTTAGCTTAAATTTTACTAAATTCTAAAAATAAATAAGCCAAAGACAGTAAATTAGATAAATAAACGTATTTACAATAGATATAATCTGCAATTACGAAGTTTTAGTTAAAGTTCTTAATATAATAGGTCTTTGAAATATAGGAGTGGAATTTGCACCTGTTCCAATTATTTTGTCTAACTCCTGTATATTGGAATTAATTTTATGAAGGAATCGCTCCTAAGTCTTTTGAAAACAGTGGTACTTTAACAAAAATAACAGGGTTGCAGTTAAAACTTAAGAGAGCGTATTTAGATCGGCCTGTTAATTGGTTTACGATCTATTCTGAATGTTGTCAAGGAAAATCGTTTTGCATAAAAAAAATGTTCTATTACAATTAGCTTCCGAAGAAAGAATGAGATGACCTCATCTGACTAATGAATGGTACGTTTAAAAGGGGTTCAATTATCTATTGCATATATTTAACTCTGGGTAAATGAGTTTTATTTTTAGGTTTCTACGTTGGTTGCTCTCTTTCAAATGCACTGGAAAATAAATTTCTTTTTTACTGTATCATTCATTTTACTATGCCATTTTATTTTGCGGTGAACAGTGAAAGAATTTATCTGCAAAAAATAAGCCAATAATAAATTATTGGCATTTTAAAAAACAAACAAACAACGGCATTGTGTCAAAAATATCGGAACCAATACAAGAATAGTTTTTTTTATATATTCTCTGCGAATGGAATTGGTTTTCTCCCAAATGCTAAATACCAAGCAAACTTTCTTCTTCACAAATGAGTAAAATCGCATTTTCTTTTTACTTTTTTTTTTTGATTTTTTTGTACATTTAAAAATTACATCAATTTGAAGAAGAAAAGAAGAAAACGATGTAGAAGAAGAAAGATAAAAAAACGAAGAATGAAGAAAAACGAAAGATAACAAAGGAGAAGAAGAAAAACGAAGAAAGAGGAAAAGAAGAAAAACGAAGAAGGAGGAAAAGAAGAAAAACGAAGAAGGAGGGAAAGAAAAAAAGAAAACCTATGAAGAAGTAAAAGGAAGAGAAAGAAAACGAAGGAGAACAAAGAAAAAGAACGAAGAATGAAGACAGTGACAAGACAAAGGAAGACAGACGTAGAAAAATAATAAAAGTGGAAGACAAATAGACGAAAAACGAAATTATATATATACTATTAGTAGTAGTATTACTAGTAGTAGTAGCAGTAGAAGTGCCTTTAATTTATAGGACAAAAGCAGATTTTGACATCAAATCTTGGAGTAAAAGTGTGACTTAAACATCGAAAAATACAGTAATCCCGTTACTTTTTATGGATACTACGCAGGTAAATTAATACTTTCCGTAATATTTAAATAATTCAGTCAAAAGATTTTATACTAGGCGGCATGTTTTTCTTATGTTCAATAGTTTCTGAATAAAACACTAATTTCCTACAGAGAAAATGTTTATTTAACGCCAATTTCAATATGGAATCGACACGGTGTCATCAGTCAGGTTAGCAAGATTAAAAGAAATTTGAGTGATTGAAAGAAAGAAAGAAAGAAAGAAAGAAAGAAAAAAAGATAGATATGAATATACTGAGATAGATAGGTATGAATAGACATAGATAAATAGAGAGATAGATAGATACATACATACATACATACATATGAATAGACTGAGATAGATAGATAGAGAGATAGATAGATAGATAGATAGATATGAATAGACTTAGATAAATAGGTAGACAGATACATACATACACAGATATGAATAGACTGAGATAGATAGATAGGGAAGACTGAGATAGATAGATAGGGAAGACTGAGATAGATAGATAGGGAAGACTGAGATAGATAGATAGATAGATAGAAAGAAATGTCGTTAATATACGTTATCCTTATCACAAAATAGCTCGTGATATATTATCTACTTCTTGTACAAACTTATATATTCCCACGCGGTATCAAAACGAGGTTTTTATAGATAAAAAAAATGCTTATAAACACACATTTTCTATTTTTAGAACTTTTCATTCTTAATTATAAAACTCGTCGTACATTTTGCAAAATCGAAAATCTTATTTAAAGATCGTTTCTTATTTAATTATTTAAAATAAAAAATAATTCTTTTCAAATGTTTTTTTTTCTGTGTTGTGTCCCTTCACAATTTCCTGTCCAGTGTAGCTCTTAATAATTTTGTAGTTGTTGCATTATGTTCAAAATCGCCGATAATTAGTTAAGTTGTAGTTAGGGAGACTATGAAAGTAACAGAAGACGAGGTAAAGAGAAGATGTTCTTTATTAAACTATTTTTTTTTTTTGTTTTTGTTTTTTTTTTGTTTACAACGTGCTTACGCGTGTTGATATCCTCACAATATTTAGTCTGATTTATCGCTCAGTATTAAAATTAAAATTAAGTTTCGTTTAATTTCGCAAAGCAATCGCCCGACATTTGAATAAGCTGATTTGTTTGGAAATATACTTTGATATAAACCCTACTTTGCGCTTTTTTACGCACCCCAGTAAAAACCAACTATGTTTTGTACCCCCTGACCTGTTTTCCCTTCTCCCCAAAATTTAGTTTTGATCGGTCAATGTATAGCTATTTGGGGGTGGGGATTATTTAGTTATAGTTACTCATACATAGAACGGAATAACGTGAGCAAAATAAATACTCAAATGCGTCTACTCTCTTTATATATAGTTCTACTATACAACTGTATTTTTATTATATCTCTTAAACCTTATTCTGCGATCGATCTACCGCCGTGTCGAGCTTCACAATACGCTGACTGTACCTCCGCAGACGGGTAAGCCCCCGCCCCGCCAAATGAGGCGTCCTGGGTAAGACCATAAACTACATCCTGCTGCAAGGCCTTTGATCAGGAGGTTTTGAAGAGCGTGGGACCACCTCTTAGTTGCTGGTATTCCCAGGTCCACCGTAACCCGGGCTAGTACCAGCTGTCAGCTATGGGCAAATAGTTAACCTCAAACTGGGGTCAAAACGGTATGAAAGTGTAAAAATAGATTTTAATACCAGCAATACATTTTATTTTTAAAAAAATATTACCAGCAATAATTTTTTGAAGAAAAAATATTACCTGCAATAGATTTTTGGAAAAATATTACCAGCAATCCATTTTTGAAGAAAAAATATTACCAACAATATATTTTTGGTTAAAAAAAATTTACCAGCAATACATTTTTGGTAAAAAATTATTACCAGCAATACATTTTTGGGTAAAAAATATTACCAACAATAATTTTTTGAAGAAAAATATATTACCAGCCATAGATTTTTGGAAAAAATATTACCAGCAATACATTTTTGTGATTAAAAAATTTTACAAGCAATAAACTTTTGAAGAAAAAATATTACCAGCGATAAATTTTGGACAAATTTTACCAGCAATACATTTTTGAAGAAAAAATATTATCAGTTATACATTTTCGGAAAAATATTACCAGAAATACTTTTTTGTGAAAAAAAATATTACCAGCATTATATTTTTGGAAAAAAATATTACCAGCAATAAATTTTTGAAGAAAAAATATTACCGGCAATACATTTTTGGAAAAAATTTTACCAGCAATAATTTTTGGAAGAAAAAATTATTACCAGCAATAACATTTTTGGAAAAAAATGTTAACAGCAATGTATTTTTAACTAAAATAATTGCAGCAATAATAACATTGTCGGCATGAAATAATCCATTCTGTTTGTTATACCGTAAAGCATACCAAACCAAACCACCGATTTATGCTTATGCATTGTTTTTTTTTTCTCTCTCTTCACTTCAATCTGTCCCGTGAGTATCTATACATTAGATATTTCAAGCCCACTTTCCTCATTATTTGCCCTAAAAATTTCAACTGTCTCTTTCTGTTATTAATTATAATTGTCTTTTTCGTTTCCATTTTCTCCAAAACTTCATCGTTGGTCACGTGCTCAGTCTATGGTATTCTCAGTATCCTTCTGTAGACCCACATTTCTGTTGCGTCAAGTCTCTACTTCATCTGAGAAAAGATTGTCGAGCATCCACTGCCATATAGCAGAACTGATATTACATTAAATTTCGGTACTCTTTTCTTTGTTTTTAATGAAATTCTCCTGTTTCTTAATACTTTGCTCAGCTTTTGGAAGGCATTTTTCGATATCCCAGTATCGCCCTTTCCATCCTCTTTTTAAAGACTTTCCAGATATTTAAACTAGAGTCTTTTTTGGATTTTGGTATCTCTAATTTTTAATTTGCATCTTCGGCTCTCCCTTTTGATGGCAACCATGATTTCTGTCTTCTCTCAATTGTCGTTTAGTCCTTTCCTCACGCTCTCCTTCACTATTTTATGTAGAAATTCTGGTTTTCTTTCTGTCCCATCTACATGTATATAGATAGCGGTGGAGTAATGGATAGCGGCTCGAACTGAGGAATCGGAGAGCCGAGTTCGAATTCCAGTCGAATCCCTTACATTACGTCCTAATACCCTTATGAATCCTTTTCTTCTCTCCCCAGCTATGGGTAAATAGCAGGGTAGACCGGGTTCTGTAGCCTCGGATGGCAGAAAAAATGGCAACCTACTGCAGGAAAAAAAAAACACCTCGTCAGTCATGTATCGAAAGATACATGATCGCCTAAGCGAGTATCATGCATGGCACATAACTGACTGACAGCGTATATGAACACATGCCATTTCATCTTTTCAAAAATCATCTCATGGACATTTAAACCTATCAGTGTGGCGACAATACTTTGTCTGTCTCTTTCTGTCTCTCTCTCTCTGTCTGTCTCTCTCTCTGTCTGTCTGTGTGTGTGTGTTTAATTTTTCTCTTTCCTTTCCTTCATTTAATATTTACTTTTGTATTTTATTTCATTCTTTCTTTCTTTCGTTTTATTTCTTTTTTCTCCGTTTTATATATAGTCCATTTTTCATAATTTTTTAAAATTTTTGTTTCTTTTTTTTTCATTTAATATTTTTGTTCTTTCTTTCTTTCTTTCTTTCTTATATTGTCTCTTTTTCATCAATTTTTATTTTGTCTCTTTCTTTCATTTAATATTTCCTTTCGTACTTTCTTTCTTTCGTTTTTCTTTTCTTTCTTTCGTTTTTCTTTTCTTTCTTTCTTTCTTCGGTTCAGCGAAAGATGGAGATATAAACAAAGGTGTTACTGATGAAAGCGACACTGATAATTGCCTTTGCGGCCTTATCAAAATAAATTTGAGACGAACTTATCAAATTAATTTTGTTTGTATTTTCTGCTTGAATTAATCTAGAATTTTATACAATTAACTCTGTCGACGCATGTTATTTTGGCAATCTAAGAAGTGCCGTTTTCAAAACATTAGATGTAAAAACTAACCAAAGAAAATGAACAGGAAACTAAATAAATAAAAAGCAATGGTGTCGCTGTAAAGGTAATTTCGGGTATCTTTCGAGTTAGTATAACAGCAGAAAGGCGTCTTACCTCAAACACACCAGGAAATTGACATATAAATATACAACCTTGCGCAAATTAATTCAAACAAAACAAATAATACCGTTATTATATAGTTTTTTTTTTCGTATTTTCCCAATGAATCACGACACAGTGCAGATGTTAGTACTTCGTGTGTCCATACCAAGAAGTCGTTCCTTGCAGATTGACCACAGATTCTCAATTGGATTTAAATCAGGAGAGTTTCCAGGCCAGTCTATAGTACTGTGATTTGTACACTGGTAAGGCTTGCCAGTGTGTTCGTGCAGCGTTACAAATTTTCGTACGCTTACTTGGAGTAACGTCCATCGCAGAAAATGGCCGTAGGACAATTAATCGACAGTCGAGACAATAGTGTCTGGGCGTGATAAAAATCTGATACAACCATAGATGACGCAATATTTTTCAAGACCAAACAAATGTCATCATACACGCCGAAAATAAATTCATATTACTGCCCACCGCTGCAAATGACCTAATCTGAGAAAAAAAATAGAAATCGATTACACCCTGCCACTCCAGAGGGTTCGAAACAGACCATATGCTGAAAGAAAAGGAAACTGAAGCTGTTGTTTAAATTAATTTGAACAAGGATGTATAATATCACATTGCGTTTTTTTTATATATATATATTATAAAACAGACTGTATATTTATTTGTGTATGGCGGTCATTTCAGATGTACACAAACAAACGACGATGAATTGTTTAAATTTCTATATGCAAAACAATGAATACAATCTGAAGCAGTAGGATAAAGAAGAAATACGTTTCACAGACTAAGGTCGTGAGTTCTAACGTCACTGGACGTTCCAGTTTTAAACCTGTTGCCAGTGAGTAGTGTGTTGTGTAAGGATTTTGTTAATAGGGTTGTCGGCTAGACAATTTTTTAAAACGTAGGGAAAGTGTTTGTTCTCAGTTCTTATGAGCCTGTCAGATAATGTTAATTTTAAGATAATATTTACCGGCTATCTCCTGTAGAGTATTGATTAACATGCTTGTCGGCTAGACCAGAACTAAATGTCGCGAGCTGGAGTTTTGTCATTTCGTGTAATCTATATCATATAATGTTAAATTCAAATATTTCAAGGGAACAACAAAAATTGAGAGCAGAATGTAATATGTATGACAGTCTGTTCATATCTATCTATCTATCTATCTATCTATCTATCTATTACACTCTGTTTATATCTATCTATCCATCTAGCTATCTATCTATCTATCACACTCTGTTTATATCTATCTATCTACTATCTATCTATTACACTCTGTTTATATCTATCTATTACACTCTGTTTATATCTATCTATCTATCTATTACAGTCTGATTATATCAATTTGTCTATCTATTTATTAATTTGTTTTATATCTATTCGTTACAATTTGTTAATATCTATCTATCTATCTATATATATATATATATATATATATATATATATGTGTGTGTCTAACTGTCTGTTCCTATCTATGTATGTCTGTTCATATCTATCTATCTATCTCACTTTATTCATATCTATCTAATTCATGCCACTATATATCTCAGACTGTTATATATATTTATATGTATATGTATATATATATATATATATCAGTTTATGTATTTATCTATCTGTCAGTTCCTATCTATTTATGTATGTCAGTTCATATCTATCTATCTCACTTTATTCATATCTATCTTTCTAATTCATGTCATTATCTAGCTATCGATCTATCTCTATTCATATCTATCTCTCTATTTCAGTATATTCATATACAAGTGTGTTCATATCTATTTAAATCTGATCATATCTATACTGTCTATGTAATTACTGATGTGTATATGTATACGCACACACGTGTGTGTGTGTGTGTGTGTATGTGTGTGTGTGTTTGTGCGTTGGTGTCCGCGTGTATGCTGGCGCGTGTGTGCGTAAAAAAGTCGTTATTATATAGCCTTGTCAGACTTATACTCCCAGCACTCAATTCGTTCGAAAATGTACAGATAATTCAACTATATACAACCGTTTTCTCAGATCGATAATTAATGATGGTTTCAAGCGAATGATTTCTTTAGGTCTTAAAGAAAGCAATCCTTCGTCACACCCTATAGACGAGTACTACCAAATTACTAATTGCTTTACCAAATGACAAAAGAGTCATATCACTTTACGACTTCCACCAGCAACATCAACTAACATTGCGAGTACGATTTGAGAAGGGAAAATAACGCCATAATCAAGATAGATAGATAGATAGATATGAACAGAGTGAGATAGATAGATATGAACAGAGTGAGATAGATAGATAGATATGAACAGAGTGAGATAGATAGATAGATATGAACAGAGTGAGATAGATAGATAGATATGAACAGAGTGAGATAGATAGATAGATATGAACAGAGTGAGATAGATAGATAGATATGAACAGAGTGAGATAGATAGATAGATATGAACAGAGTGAGATAGATAGATAGATATGAACAGAGTGAGATAGATAGATAGATATGAACAGAGTGAGATAGATAGATAGATATGAACAGAGTGAGATAGATAGATAGATATGAACAGAGTGAGATAGATAGATAGATATGAACAGAGTGAGATAGATAGATAGATATGAACAGAGTGAGATAGATAGATAGATATGAACAGAGTGAGATAGATAGATAGATATGAACAGAGTGAGATAGATAGATAGATATGAACAGAGTGAGATAGATAGATAGATAGATATGAACAGAGTGAGATAGATAGATAGATATGAACAGAGTGAGATAGATAGATAGATAGATATGAACAGAGTGAGATAGATAGATAGATAGATATGAACAGAGTGAGATAGATAGATAGATATGAACAGAGTGAGATAGATAGATAGATATGAACAGAGTGAGATAGGTCTTAAAGAAAGCAATCCTTCGTCACACCCTATAGACTAGTACTACCAAATTACTAATTGCTTTACCAAATGACAAAAGAATCACATCACTTGAAGATGTCTAACAGCAACATCAACTAAGATTGGGAGTGCGATTTGAGAAGGGAAAATAACGCCATAATCGAGATATTGATTTTTCACACGACTTTGAAAGTCCTATCCATACTAGAAAGAGGAATAAGTTAGTTGGCTTTAAAGTTCTTTTTTCTTTGAAGATTTGTTAAAGATTTTATGAATTTAAATCGACCGTAATGCCCACTCGTCAATTAATGAATGCCTAATGTTTCCTGTATGGAAACGGCAATTCTCATCATTATCGTTTGCACACGTCCATGTTTAGAAAAGTAGTGTTTGGCTGCACATGAAACGCCCCCAAAAGCTGTGCAGCCAACAGGTATGGATAATTTAAATTTAAAGGTAAATTAAATTTCAGAACAAAGTTGAAAGAGAAAAACAAAACTTTATGCTATCAACATTTAAATTTTACATCATATAACTATTCATTCTTTCCGATTTTCGCATTGTCGTGCCATCGTCATTTTTGCTCGATGCTCGTGAGTATGCCTTCGTTGGTAAGAACAATCGTTTCGCGGAACATTCGGACAAAAAGGTCGGAGGTGATCCTATTTGAATTTGCCGGGCTTTCACACGAGTGAAAATGGTAACTAGCGTCAAAGGTGTAAAGATTTCTACCTTAGATAGATAGATAGATAGATAGATAGATAGATATGAACAGACTGAGATAGATAGATATGAACACACTGAGATAGATAGAGAGATAGATAGATAGATATGAACAGACTGGAATAGATAGATAGATAGATAGATAGATAGATATGAACAGACTGGAATAGATAGATAGATAGATATGAACAGACTGGAATAGATAGATAGTTACATATGAACAGACTGGAATAGATAGATAGATAGATATGAACAGACTGGAATAGATAGATAGATAGATAGATAGATAGATAAATAGATATGAACAGTCTGGAATAGATAGATAGATAGATAGATAGATATGAACAGACTGGAATAGATAGATAGATAGATAGATATGAACAGACTGGAATAGATAGATAGATAGATATGAACAGACTGGAATAGATAGATAGATAGATATGAACAGACTGGAATAGATAGATAGATAGATATGAACAGACTGGAATAGATAGATAGATATGAACAGACTGGAATAGATAGATAGATAGATATGAACAGACTGGAATAGATAGATAGATAGATATGAACAGACTGGAATAGATAGATAGATAGATAGATAGATAGATATGAACAGACTGGAATAGATAGATAGATAGATAGATAGATATGAACAGACTGGAATAGATAGATAGATAGATAGATAGATAGATATGAACAGATTGGAATAGATAGATAGATAGATAGATATGAACAGATTGGAATAGATAGATAGATAGATATGAACAGATTGGAATAGATAGATAGATAGATATGAACAGACTGGAATAGATAGATAGATATGAACAGACTGAGATAGATAGATAGATATGAACAGACTGGAATAGATAGATAGATAGATAGATAGATAGATAGATAGATAGATATGAACAGAAAGAGATATAGATAGATAGATCAGAACTAGATATAAATTACTTCATAACATTTCCATTATCGTTCTAGGATGGGTGATATGGAAACTAAGAAGAAGAACCACTTTGTGTGTGTGTGTGTGTGTGTCTGACTTTGAAGTTTTAAACCGAAACGAGAAAAACGCGTGATAAACAGAAACTGATAAATACACAAAATTATAGTGAAAAAAAAATACAAAAGAACTAAGTGATTTTTAAAAAGCTGTGAATTTAAAAGGCACTTCTAGGAAATGACCTACGATGTAAAATAAATGTCATATTGAATGTGACCTGGTATACTTAACATTAAAAAACACAAGATTCTCTCCATTAAAGTGTCGCTTGTTAAAAAAAATCGCAATCATGTATGTATTACAGTAGTAGAA
Source organism: Acanthosepion esculentum (assembly GCA_964036315.1). Classification (NCBI taxonomy): domain Eukaryota; kingdom Metazoa; phylum Mollusca; class Cephalopoda; order Sepiida; family Sepiidae; genus Acanthosepion; species Acanthosepion esculentum. Next base: position 95,060,711 of record OZ038497.1, on the reverse strand, counting down.
ATAAAAAAAAACAAATCGATAGGCTCATTTAAAAACAAAAAATAATACATTGTTCACATGTGATGCTTTTAAAATAATTCCCCTCCCCATATATATATATATATATATATATATATATATATACATATATATATATATATATACATATACATATATATATATATATATATAAACGAAATGAAGGAATATTAAAAAGAAATCGATGACTCTATGCTAGAAGGTTAAATTTGATAAGTTTAAATAGAAAATGAAAAGTGCAGTATTATTTATTTTTGCTGTTTTCACACTGAAATGTCAGCAAAAACCTCTCAACAAAATTAAAAAAAAACAACGCTTTCGCCATTATCTTTTTTTTCTAAACAATGCTTTCAAAAAATAATAAACGTATTAAAACGTAAAAGGACAATAATTTAGGTAGAAAATAAAATCTAATCTCCTTAATACCAGCTATGACTATTTGATTTATTTTATTTTATGTGCCGCGTTTCAAGTATTATCTCATCCAATGGTACTCAACTTCTTTCCATGAAAAGAAACATGAAATAATTTTAAGGTGACAGATCTACGGTATATCATGCCGGCTCAGTGATCGATTGGCGAATCGTATTTACGACTTCACGTCTATTTTCATGTAAACAACTGACCCGTTGAATTCTTTCCCCACACAAAATTCCTTTCGGCTTTAATTCATCTTTCAAACAAGCCAGTTGATATCTGTCTATATTTCTGTGATGAGGTATTATGTGCATTATTTACATTATTCGGACTACTACCCTCATCTTTGTTGCCATATTTATTACAAAGTTTCGTCCGTTGTACGCTACGGCCTTCTTCAGTATCTGCCTATATTTCTGAGATGAGGTATTATGTACATTATTTACAATATTCGGACAATTGTCCTCATAATTGTCGCCATATTTATCACAACGTTTCGGCCACTGTACGCTCCAGCCTTCTTCAGTATCTGTCTATATTTCTGAGATGAGGTATTATTTACATTATTCGGACTATTGTCCTCATCTTCGTCGCCATATTTATTACAACGTTTCGGCCGTTGTACGCTCCGGTCTTCTTCAGGTGGTTGGTATGTCGAACTGAACCCTTTATTTCGCTCACTGGGGTAGACTGCTCTAGTTCCACGTGCTATGTTTAATGAATGTCAGTTATCAGTTATCACCTGTTAATTCCCCTCTCCAAGTTCTCCACTCCTTAACCGGGTATTGAACTCACACTCTTTGGGTCCTGTCCCTGGATCTAACCAACACTTTTATCCACTGTGCCATGTGTCCGCAGTGGAAAACTTCCAGAGGGAAAAATTAACAGGAGATAACTGATAACTGACATACATTAAATATGGCACGTGGAACTGAAACAGTCTACCCCAGTGAGCGAAATAAAGGGTTCAGTTCGATATTCCAACCACCTGAAGAATGCCGGAGCGTACAACGGCGGAAACGTTGTAATAAGTATGGCGACAAAGATGAAGAGAATACTCCGAATAATGTAAATAAAGCCAGATGATTATTGTGGAGACTGGAAAAAGCAGTTTATCCCTTTAGCGGCAACGCCTAATGAATTTTTCCCTTTAAATTCAGCTGATATATATTACTTATCGGCAGGTAACACGCCATTTCTGAGAGTTGATCATGTATGTATTAAAAAGGGTAGACGCTAACTGCTGAGAACACTGAGGACTGGGAAAAAGGTGTGAAGAGAATCAGATTATGTGCAAGACTATGGAGGTTCCCTTTAAGAGATATAGAAGAAAAGTATATAAAATATTGGAGCCATTAATAGACAAAGCTAAATCATAATGCGGCATCGATATCAGAAGTAAGAAAAAAAAAAGAGAAGTCGCAATTAATGCTGTTAAACTTCAGGAATAAGAGACGGGATTATTAACAACAGAATAGTTCGCTCGCCATTATAATATATATATATAAAGACATTGTTATGTTTAACATTCTTTTTATAGATACAAGTATTTAAGTAAATGGTCTGTTTATAATAAGCAGTATTAAACAACATTTACCGGCCTGAATGTCCGAGAAATTTTCATAGAAAATATTTGTCCTCTGACAGGATTTGAACCTGTATTCTATACGGAACCGTCATATAGCCTTAACCGATTCGGCCACTGAGGATCGTTCGGTTGTAGACGGGTATCCTCGAATAAGAGTGGCCTACTTTTATATATATATATATATATATATATATATATATATATATATATATATATAATTTTATCATATAGACAAAACCATTTTACTCACAACAAAGATGCAACTTGGTTTCAGTGCATTTTAACTGCACATCTACGGGTGAGGGTTGGAAATGGTTATGAACGATCCTGTTTGTAGGCAAGCCCGGATGTAAAACGTCACTTCCTTTTTCCCTTTTTTGAGAAGAAAAATGTACTTACAAAATATACATAGAGTATCTAAGTGAAACAATAGTAGCTTTTGTCAGCAGTTTGGTGTTGGGTGGACCGGGTAGTTAATGTTGAATGGTGTGTGGACATTTTCTCGATGATAAACATCGGTCAAAGTTTAGGTACGTTAACTCACAAGCGTCCTAAGTTTGAGAGGTAGAGGAGGGAAGATAGCGATAGGGGATAATATTAAATTTGAGTAGGTAAAAAGATTTTCGAGTTATCTTTTATAATTATTAGGAGTAGTTATTTTTAGGTTTTTCTATAAGATTTCTAAAGTTGGATTGCATTTCTTTATGTTTGGGTTATCACTATTTATTTTGTAATCGAAAGAGCGTTTTTATGTATATGTAATTATAAAAGGTTCATAGTTATGGGTTTGAGAATTTAGCAAGATTGTAGTGTTAAATCCTTAGTATGTCTACAGAAAACGGTAGTCTCATATCTTTGGTTTAATAATTGGTTATTATTTAAGAGTTCAATGATACATATTTTCTCCTGTAAACATAGGAAGCAAGGTTCGCTCAGTGAATTGCAGGTTCTGGCTTGTCTTAGGATTTTCCATTTAACTTTAGGTGTTTTTCCTTCTTCCTCGAGTTTCCAAAAATATTTCGAATGTGATGTCATATTTCGTTTGGCTGTATTTGTAAAGGAGTTCAAGTGGTTGTAATACCTATCCTTAAAAGGTCTGCTAGTAGACCCCACATACAGCTTAATATCTCCGGGGTTCTCATTTGATGAGATATAGGCCATATACACTATGGATTTGGTTAAGCATCTGTTTAATAATGGACATTGATCGGGGATTCTACAATTACATAGCCTTTTTTTTCTTGGGGTGTATTAGAAATTGTATTTAGGTTTCGTTTATTATAACTATGTAGTTATGTGATTTAATAATTTTATCTAAGTTTCTAGAACAGCTGTAGCTAATTTTTAAGGTACTGCGGTTGAAGATCTAGATTAATTAACTTTTTTTAGGGAAGTGTTTGTTAATTAGATTTAAGAATGTGTGCCCTAATTTGGTACGGACTAACTTGTTGAAGGGAGGTGTATACCAAATTATTCTATCGCACAGACAAAGAGACAGACAGACAGACTCTGTTTTATATATAGAGGTTATTAAATTACAGAGCTACCGTCGATTGTTCATGTAAAACAATAGTCGCTAACCAGGATTTGAATGAAAAGATAACGGGTCTTGTTGAAAAGACATACAGTGAAACAGAAAAGATATAATTGCATATTCACATTTTCTGTTATCCTGTGGTAACCGCTGATATGGTATTTCGTTGCATTGTAAACACGAATAATACGCTCAGTTCCCATGATGCAAGACAATAGCAAGAACTCTAGGAAGCGGATGCAGACAACAAACATTACGCAAGATAATGAAAAATTCAGAAGGTTTATTACTGTTTTATGGCCAGTTGGAGATAAGCGAAATTGTTTACACAGGTAAGACGGAAAACGTCATTAACAATAAGACTAGAAAGGGAAAAGAAGCATTAACAAGAATGGCAACAGTTAGACTGGAACCGAGGGTGTAAACTGTGACGACCTCATAGGAAAAGAATGGAACGAAGGGAAGAGAAAATAGGGAAAAGAAGTGGACATAGGCGTGGATTAAGTGAAGAAAGATGAGTCATCAGTGAAAAAGAAGATACTGACGAATGAGGAAGTATTTAAGGGTAGGAAAAGAGGAGGGGTAGATGAAGAATCTGGCTCCGTCGTCGACGAAGGAAGGGAAAACGGACGAATAATAGATCTCTCGGTGAAGAAAAAGTACTGAGGACTGAAACTGAAGAATAAAAGATAAGAGAGTGTTTTGGTTTGGATTCTTTTACGGCATAGCAACCCCAATGGGTTATTTAACGCCGACAAGATTTTTCATTGATCGTTATATTATTTTTCAAAAATTTATTGTGGGTAATATTATTTTAATTCAAAAATGTATTACTGGTAAGGTAATATTATTTTAATTCAAAAATGTATTACTGGTAATATTATTTTAATTCAAAAATGTATTACTGGTGATATTATTTTAATTCAAAAATGTATTACATTAATATTATTTTAATTAAAAAATTTGTTGCTGGTAAATTAATTCAAAAATGTATTACTGGTAATATTTTTTTTCCAAAAATGTATTACTGTAATATTTTTTTCTACCAAAATATATTGCTAGTAATAACTTTTTTATTCAAATATGTATTGCTGGTAATATTATTTTAATTAAAACATGTATTACTGGTAATATTATTTTAATTCAAAAATGTATGGCTGGTAATCTTTTTTTTTCGTCAGAAACGTATTACTGGTGATATTTTTTTAAATGTATTACTGTAATATTTTTTTTCTTCCAAAATTTATTGCTAGTAATAACTTTTTTCTTCAAAGATGTATTGCTGGTAATATTGTTGTAATTCAAAAATGTATTGCTGGTAATATTTTTTTTCTTCAGAAACGTATTACTGGTAATATTTTTTTCAAAAAATGTACTACTGTAATATTTTTTTCTTCAAAAATATATTGATGGTAATAATGTATTGCTGGTAATAATTTTTTCTTTAGAAATTCATTGTTAGTAATAATTTTTTTACAGAAATGTATTGCTGGTATTAAAACCTATTTTTACACTTTCACAATGATTGACCCGTTTGGGTGTTAAATATTTACCCATAGCTGGGACCCTAATAGGTGCTGCCACCCCGGTAATGGTGGTCCTAAGAACACCAGCAATTAAGAGGTCGTTCTACGCTGCTCAAAATCTGCTGATGTAGGATGTAGTTTATCGTCTTACCAGGACAGACTCTAAGAGAGTATTTGCTGGCGAAGAAAGAGGAAAAGGAGTAACTATATGATAAGAACATGAATAAAAAGTGGTCCGTCGTTTGAGGAAGTTGAAAAAACGGGTTGTAGATCAGATTAAAGAGAAAAATGCAAGCCTAAGAGAAGAATCCGGCTCCGTCTTTGAAGAACGGGGGAATATAGAGGCCATAACAGTAGAGAAAATGGAAGTGGTTAAAAAAGAAATGTTTCGTTCATTTTGTTTTACGGCATATCAACACCTCAATGGGTTATTTAATGCCGACGACTTTTTTAGAATAGATTCGTATGAATAGAATATGTATTCTTTGGTTTAGATTGGTTTGGTTTATTTTGTTTTACGGCATATCAACCTCAATGGGTTATTTAATGCCGACGACTTTTTTAGAATAGATTCGTATGAATAGAATATGTATTCTTTGGTTTAGATTGGTTTGGTTTATTTTGTTTTACGGCATATCAACCTCAATGGGTTATTTAATGCCGACGACTTTTTTAGAATAGATTCGTATGAATAGAATATGTATTCTTTGGTTTAGATTGGTTTGGTTTATTTTGTTATACGGCATGTCAACCTCAATGGGTTATTTAATGCCGACGACTTTTTTAGAATAGATTCGTATGAATAGAATATGTATTCTTTGGTTTAGATTGGTTTGGTTTATTTTGTTTTACGGCATATCAACCTCAATGGGTTATTTAATGCCGACGACTTTTTTAGAATAGATTCGTATGAATAGAATATGTATTCTTTGGTTTAGATTGGTTTGGTTTATTTTGTTATACGGCATGTCAACCTCAATGGGTTATTTAATGCCGACGACTTTTTTAGAATAGATTCGTATGAATAGAATATGTATTCTTTGGTTTAGATTGGTTTGGTTTATTTTGTTTTACGGCATATCAACCTCAATGGGTTATTTAATGCCGACGACTTTTTTAGAATAGATTCGTATGAATAGAATATGTATTCTTTGGTTTAGATTGGTTTGGTTTATTTTGTTTTACGGCATATCAACCTCAATGGGTTATTTAATGCCGACGACTTTTTTAGAATAGATTCGTATGAATAGAATATGTATTCTTTGGTTTAGATTGGTTTGGTTTATTTTGTTTTACGGCATATCAACCTCAATGGGTTATTTAATGCCGACGACTTTTTTAGAATAGATTCGTATGAATAGAATATGTATTCTTTGGTTTAGATTGGTTTGGTTTATTTTGTTTTACGGCATATCAACCTCAATGGGTTATTTAATGCCGACGACTTTTTTAGAATAGATTCGTATGAATAGAATATGTATTCTTTGGTTTAGATTGGTTTGGTTTATTTTGTTATACGGCATGTCAACCTCAATGGGTTATTTAATGCCGACGACTTTTTTAGAATAGATTCGTATGAATAGAATATGTATTCTTTGGTTTAGATTGGTTTGGTTTATTTTGTTTTACGGCATATCAACCTCAATGGGTTATTTAATGCCGACGACTTTTTTAGAATAGATTCGTATGAATAGAATATGTATTCTTTGGTTTAGATTGGTTTGGTTTATTTTGTTATACGGCATGTCAACCTCAATGGGTTATTTAATGCCGACGACTTTTTTAGAATAGATTCGTATGAATAGAATATGTATTCTTTGGTTTAGATTGGTTTGGTTTATTTTGTTTTACGGCATATCAACCTCAATGGGTTATTTAATGCCGACGACTTTTTTAGAATAGATTCGTATGAATAGAATATGTATTCTTTGGTTTAGATTGGTTTGGTTTATTTTGTTTTACGGCATATCAACCTCAATGGGTTATTTAATGCCGACGACTTTTTTAGAATAGATTCGTATGAATAGAATATGTATTCTTTGGTTTAGATTGGTTTGGTTTATTTTGTTTTACGGCATATCAACCTCAATGGGTTATTTAATGCCGACGACTTTTTTAGAATAGATTCGTATGAATAGAATATGTATTCTTTGGTTTAGATTGGTTTGGTTTATTTTGTTTTACGGCATATCAACCTCAATGGGTTATTTAATGCCGACGACTTTTTTAGAATAGATTCGTATGAATAGAATATGTATTCTTTGGTTTAGATTGGTTTGGTTTATTTTGTTTTACGGCATATCAACCTCAATGGGTTATTTAATGCCGACGACTTTTTTAGAATAGATTCGTATGAATAGAATATGTATTCTTTGGTTTAGATTGGTTTGGTTTATTTTGTTTTACGGCATATCAACCTCAATGGGTTATTTAATGCCGACGACTTTTTTAGAATAGATTCGTATGAATAGAATATGTATTCTTTGGTTTAGATTGGTTTGGTTTATTTTGTTTTACGGCATATCAACCTCAATGGGTTATTTAATGCCGACGACTTTTTTAGAATAGATTCGTATGAATAGAATATGTATTCTTTGGTTTAGATTGGTTTGGTTTATTTTGTTTTACGGCATATCAACCTCAATGGGTTATTTAATGCCGACGACTTTTTTAGAATAGATTCGTATGAATAGAATATGTATTCTTTGGTTTAGATTGGTTTGGTTTATTTTGTTTTACGGCATATCAACCTCAATGGGTTATTTAATGCCGACGACTTTTTTAGAATAGATTCGTATGAATAGAATATGTATTCTTTGGTTTAGATTGGTTTGGTTTATTTTGTTTTACGGCATATCAACCTCAATGGGTTATTTAATGCCGACGACTTTTTTAGAATAGATTCGTATGAATAGAATATGTATTCTTTGGTTTAGATTGGTTTGGTTTATTTTGTTTTACGGCATATCAACCTCAATGGGTTATTTAATGCCGACGACTTTTTTAGAATAGATTCGTATGAATAGAATATGTATTCTTTGGTTTAGATTGGTTTGGTTTATTTTGTTTTACGGCATATCAACCTCAATGGGTTATTTAATGCCGACGACTTTTTTAGAATAGATTCGTATGAATAGAATATGTATTCTTTGGTTTAGATTGGTTTGGTTTATTTTGTTTTACGGCATATCAACCTCAATGGGTTATTTAATGCCGACGACTTTTTTAGAATAGATTCGTATGAATAGAATATGTATTCTTTGGTTTAGATTGGTTTGGTTTATTTTGTTTTACGGCATATCAACCTCAATGGGTTATTTAATGCCGACGACTTTTTTAGAATAGATTCGTATGAATAGAATATGTATTCTTTGGTTTAGATTGGTTTGGTTTATTTTGTTTTACGGCATATCAACCTCAATGGGTTATTTAATGCCGACGACTTTTTTAGAATAGATTCGTATGAATAGAATATGTATTCTTTGGTTTAGATTGGTTTGGTTTATTTTGTTTTACGGCATATCAACCTCAATGGGTTATTTAATGCCGACGACTTTTTTAGAATAGATTCGTATGAATAGAATATGTATTCTTTGGTTTAGATTGATTTGGTTTATTTTGTTTTACGGCATATCAACCTCAACGGGTTATTTAATGCCGACAACATTTTTAGGATAGATCCGTATGAATAGAATATGTATTCTTTGGTTTAGATTGATTTGGTTTATTTTGTGTTACGGCATATCAACCTCAATGGGTTATTTAATGCCGACGACTTTTTTAGAATAGATTCGTATGAATAGAATATGTATTCTTTGGTTTAGATTGGTTTGGTTTATTTTGTTTTACGGCATATCAACCTCAATGGGTTATTTAATGCCGACAATATTTTTAGGATAGATTCGTATGAATAGAATATGTATTCTTTGGTTTAGATTGGTTTGGTTTAGTTTGTTTTACGGCATATCAACCTCAATGGGTTATTTAATGCCGACAATATTTTTAGGATAGATTCGTATGAATAGAATATGTATTCTTTGGTTTAGATTGGTTTGGTTTATTTTGTTTTACGGCATATCAACCTCAATGGGTTATTTAATGCCGACAATATTTTTAGGATAGATTCGTATGAATAGAATATGTATTCTTTGGTTTAGATTGGTTTGGTTTAGTTTGTTTTACGGCATATCAACCTCAATGGGTTATTTAATGCCGACAATATTTTTAGGATAGATTCGTATGAATAGAATATGTATTCTTTGGTTTAGATTGGTTTGGTTTAGTTTGTTTTACGGCATATCAACCTCAATGGGTTATTTAATGCCGACAATATTTTTAGGATAGATTCGTATGAATAGAATATGTATTATTTGGTTTAGATTGGTTTGGTTTATTTTGTTTTACGGCATATCAACCTCAATGGGTTATTTAATGCCGACAATATTTTTAGGATAGATTCGTATGAATAGAATATGTATTCTTTGGTTTAGATTGGTTTGGTTTAGTTTGTTTTACGGCATATCAACCTCAATGGGTTATTTAATGCCGACAATATTTTTAGGATAGATTCGTATGAATAAAATATGTATTCTTTGGTTTAGATTGGTTTGGTTTATTTTGTTTTACGGCATATCAACCTCAATGGGTTATTTAATGCCGACAATATTTTTAGGATAGATTCGTATGAATAAAATATGTATTCTTTGGTTTAGATTGGTTTGGTTTATTTTGTTTTACGGCATATCAACCTCAATGGGTTATTTAATGCCGACAATATTTTTAGGATATATTCGTATGAATACAATATGTATTCTTTGGTTTAGATTGGTTTGGTTTATTTTGTTTTACGGCATATGGGTTATTTAATGCCGATAACATTTTTTATTACTGGTAATATTTTGTTTTGTCAAAAATCTGTTTCTGGTAATAGTTAACTATTTCCCCATAGTTGGGACCCTAACTGGTCTCATCACCCTGAGTCAGGGTAGACCTGGGAATACCAGCAATTAAGAGGTGGTTCCACGCTCCTCAAAACCTTCTGATCAGAGGACTTGCTGCTGGATGTAGTTTATCGTTTTACCCAGGACGATAAAAAAGAGAAAGGACTCTTTAACGGCAATACAAAGTTCTTTGTTCTCGTGTAACCCTAGGCTGTTACTAACATCATTGATGTTCCTAATATATTGTTATAAAAACAATTTATTTATTTTTAAATTAATATACAACAGCACAATGGAGATTTTTAACAACCAATAATCCAAAAGTCTTACAACGAGAAGATGATTTCGTATTGAGGAAAAAGATTAGTGGTTATCGCAACAAGTGCTTGTTATCTCTATAAATAAATAGCGAAATTGGAGCTCAATTCTCCTACGAATTCTGGGGTTAAAAGACCCCATCTCTACTTTATACTAATTTACTCTGTCCCGCACTAGGACGAGATGTGATACAAGGTCTATTTTTAGGTAGGAGCCCGAGCGCGTACGCCCGTGACAGGAACAAAGTTCCCCCTCAATCCCCGCAACCTTTAGTTGCGCTGGCCTCGGTGCGAGCACCGATCCTTCCCTCTGGTGCAATGGGAGGGTGCGGCCTCGGGCAGCTGTTTCCCAGGGCTGAGCACCTCTTCAGTATTATTTTCCTCAGTTGCTCCTCTGTCCTTTGACAGCGAAGCTCCTGGGCGCGCTCTGCCCAAAGACAGAGACACAACTGAGAGATGATAAGTAAACGTGAAATTACGCAAAAAGAGTTATTTACACTCGGTATTTACCCTGTCCCCCCACTTGGACGAGATGTGACACAAGGTCTATTTTTAGGCGGTTACCTGAGCATTCAGCTACGAAGATTGCAATAACGCGCGCAGAATTCAAAAGTGTCTTTTGTTTAAATAATTTCAAGAACAAAATCAAAACGAAATGCGGAAAAATTTGAGAATGACATTAGAAGCGAAAAAATCATCATGCAACAGCGATTAAAAAATCCTCGTTACATTATTTCTTTTGCATACGTGGCATACTTAATACTTAATAATTTTAATGAATTTTCATTAACATTACATAAATAATTTATTTTTCCTTAAAATCAATTCCGTTATATTTCACTCACCATTAGCTTATTTTGTTTACTATAAAACATTGAAAATAAATGTTAAACCTGATTTCAGTTCTTTTATTTTAATCTAAATATGAACCCTCATATTTGGACTTTGTAACCAATTCCTCATATCCGGAAGGCCTTCTTAGTCCGGTTGTCGGGGATTCTATTGTATAACGAACTCAACCGGAATTTGAACACGACTCGCTGTTTTCTCGTTCCGTGCGGCTAACCACCATGCCAGCCTTACACCCGTTCTTTTAAGTCGTCCATATAGATTTTTCCTAATTTTGTTTAAGGAAATTATTTGATAATACTTTGAGAAATGGTGTATTTCCTCCCCGTATTTTTAAGGAGAAATCTTGTAACTATTTGCAATATTCGAAATGTGGAAGGCGTTAGGAAATTCGGTAGGCAGCAATTTATAGATTAGATTAATATTAAGATAATTCTTATCTCTTCGATACACAAATTATCGGCATTTTACTGTGCATATTTCAATTTAGCAAACAGTTTTATACTGAACGAAATGCACCAATCATCTGTGATCTAAGGGGACTTAATCCAGGCGTTTTATCTTAAGTGATTACATGTACACGTACCCAAGTTTCACATAGATAATTGTCCGGTTCATGTATATTCATATACATTGTACAGGCAAAATGAGGATCTTAATTGATATACAAATAATGCTATGGATAAGTATCTCCGCTCTATTCCTCGATTTCATAGATACTTACTTTTATATTTAAAGACATTTTTATGCTTAACATTCTTTTTACAGATACACATATTTAAGTAAATGCTCTGTTTTTATGATAAACAGTATTAAATAACATTTGCCGGCCTGAATGTCCGAGAAATCTTTATAGAAAATATGCAAAGTTATTTCGGGACGTTGACGACTGTGGCTCTGCACAAATTGCCGTTTTTTGCTTGTTTTTTCTTTTTTTTTTAACGTGTGCCCACATTGTGTGGTGAAGGCAATTATAGTTGAGACAACTATAATTGCCTTCACCACCTTCGATGTCCGAAAGTAACATATCAGCATTGGTCAAATTTTATTGAATGATGTTTCATTACACGCTTAAAGGTTCCTCTGTTTTTCTTTACAGGTTTTTTTCTGTTAATTCAAGCCGAATTCTTCCAGAGCGAGTCACTTCTATTACATTGTGTTGACCTTTGCGATCGCCCCAAATTTAAACGACTCGGGTGCACTATTTCTAAGTGTTGTTGTTGTTGGGTGGGGAGGGCTACGTTCACCCTTAGCCCAATAAACAGGTTGTTTTTTTAATTAATTAAAATTAATTGAAAAAGAATTCCTTTAAGTACCTTGAATATGATCCACACTTACGAAATGTGAATAACTCCCTGATTTTTGTTATTTTTTTCATTCTGAGGGCTGGAGTTGCTGGGAATCAAGTTAAACAAATTTTGATTTAAAATTTATAATTTCAAGAGTGCCAAAAATTTAATTAAAAAATAATCAAACTTTTTCATTTAAAATTTATAATTTATTAGGGTAAATTAATATTTGCGATAAGTAACTTTACATTATTTGGGGTGAATAACAGAAAATATTCTCTTTACGATTTATTTAAAGCAATTACACACAAGTATCTAAAGCCTGAACGTCTGGTTCAGATACTATTGATAATTAGCACTACGGGAAAACTTTATGCGACAGCTTTCTCGCAGACGAGAGTATCACATACCGAAAAGCTTACTCTATTATTTCGCCATGTATCAGATTTTCCGGGGTTTTTTTTAAGCGTTTCACCCCAAGCAAGGCCGGAAACCACTAGCAGGCAAGGGGTTAGAAAGAGTTGGAGCGAGAGCAAAGAGGAGAGATGGAGTAAAGGATGAAGAGAAAGATAGAGGATAGATCAAGGCATCTGGAGACATTACATTTAAATAGTTGGAGATTATATCTATCAGGGTAACAAGAAAAGGGGAGGAGTTCCATAGGCGAGAGGTGCGAGACATGAAGCTATCGGAGTAGAAGAGACGGCAACATTTAACAGTTTCGACAATGAAAGGGTGAGAGCGAGATGCCAGCATAGTTGAACGGTTAATTTCTTGAAGTCTGGGAACCAGCGAAAGCAGCTCATCGGAGACAGAAATATTTCCTTAGTCAAGAACAAATACGACTCACTGATGAGTGAAGTGGAACAGCTGGAAACCAACACGCAATATGCTTGTTACAACCGGGACGGTAAGACCTCTCTTCTCGACCTCTCGAGTCTTGTAGTGCCACGCAGCTCTGCCCACTTGGTAACTCTGATCATACGGTAGTGTCAGTTAACATCTCCTTCAACCCCACCCCCTGCAAAGAGCCTGCTACAACCCGAACCTCGTTCTGCTACCAACGAGCTGGCTGGGACTCGTTCCGTGATTTCCTCTGCGATGTCCCTTGGGATGCTGTATTTAAGCTCCCCGTTCAAGAATGTGCTTCAGAGATCTCATCTTGGGTTTAAGCTGGAATTGACGCTTTCATCCCACCAAGGACATTCAGGGTCAAATCGCGCTCCTCCCCGTGGTTTTCCGTTGCTTGCTCATTGCTTGCCGCCATTGCCCATAGGAACCACTTCTTCCACCTATTCCGTAGCGACATGTCCGACTGCAATAGACGCCTCTTTGACTCCGCCCGTAACGAGTGTAAGCGTGTCCTCAACGAAGCTAAATCACAATTCGCTGCTCGAATGAAGGAACGTATTGCATCTCGCAAATTCGGCTCCAAGGATTATTGGCGTCTCTGCGAGAGCGTTCTGAACAATTGCAAGCCCTCTATACCTCCTCTGTTCAACCAGTTTGAGGTCCTGACCTCCTCTGCCGACAAGGCTGAATGCTTTACTCGGAAATTTTCTTTCAATTCAACGTTTGACTCTTCCGGTGTACCCCTACCCGATTTCCCTCTCAGAACTGAGGCCCTTTTGAGCGGGTTACACATATCCTCGTCATTGGTATTGGGCATTATCTCTAATTTAGATCCCCACAAGGCTAGTGGTGGTGATGGGATACCAGCCATTGTCTTGAAGAAATGCGCGCCTGAATTGGCGCCCGTCCTCTCTAAATTATACAACTACTGCCTCAAGGAGTCTTGTTTTCCTGACTGCTGGAAGTCCTCATCCATTGTTCATGTCTTTAAGAACTCTGGCAACCCCTCCGACCCTTCTAATTACCGTCCTATCAGTCTCCTACCCCTCTTCGGCAAAGTCTTCGAAACAATTCTTCGCAAGCTTCAGGGATATGGTATTACAGGCCGATTGTTGGACCTGATACAATCATTCCTGTCAAACCGTGAATTGAAGGTCGTTCTCAATGGATTCTCCTCCACCTCCTATCCCACGAACGCAGGTGTTCCGCAATGCTCCATCCTAGGTCCTACCCTGTTCCTTATATTCATAAATGATCTTCCTGACGCCATTGATTCCCAAGTCGGCATCTATGCGGATGACACCACAATTTACTCCTGCTTCAGACAAAATTAACCTGGCCGTTCGTCTTGATAAGGACCTTCAATCGGTTGTGAACTTGGGCAGGAATTGGCTAGTTAACTTTAACGGTCCAAAACAAAACAGCTCTCCATTAATCACCACAGGGATCCTTCTCTGCATCCCATTAGAATGTCTGAAGCTCAACTTCTCGAGAGATCCTCACTGTGGCTGCTCGGTCTCACGCTGTCTACTGACCTGAGATGGAACAAATACATTGAGTCGATTGCTTCATCCACCGCAAGGAAAGTTGGCTCCCTGTGCCGGGCCAGGAAATTCTTCTCCCCGGAATCGATCCTCCAAATTTACAAATCAACCATCAGCCCTTTTAGCTCAGTTGATGGTGTTGATTCCGAAAATGACCTTAGTTTTCATGCTTCGCTACCGTTTTTACCGTACTGAAATGGATTATTTTTGGCAAAAAAGATCAATTTATGATCTTGGATGATCGCAAAATTTAGTTAATAACGGTCGTAGAAACTCATCAACTTTAAGTTATGCCGAGCAATTTATGTCAGCTATGTAAAACTAAACACTTTTAAAAGAAAAAAAGTATTTTTGAGTCAAAAATTATAAAATAGATGTCACGATTCTTTCCAATTTATCGCAAAAATTCAAATTAAATGATAAAATTTATCAGTAATACACTTTAGTAAACCTGATGGTTAAGGTGACATAAAAAAATGAAACCCTGAAATCTGTTTTCATAAATTTATCCCATCACTTTTCTCCCTTCACTGCGGAAGGAAACCAAACACATTGAGAGCATTTTGTTTTCACAGTTGGAAAGAAACTCCAACTAAAGACATCCCAATTGAATGCACCTATTCCATTGTACATGATACTGCTGGACTATCAAAAGGGACTTAAATAACATTGAACATGACAGACAATCAAGAAAGAGAATATTTTTAGCATAGTTCTTATGTTCACGAAGGTTTTATTTATGCTAATTTTTAATGATTTGATGAAAATACTTGTTTGTCTTGGTATATTCAATCGTGTTATTTTTAACGACTTAGGTTCTGATTGTTATTGCAAAAATACTACAGTGTAACCCGGATATAAGAGAGTTGTCGGGACCGGAGAAGTCGTCTCTTATATCCGGGTCTCTTTTATATCCGGGTTTGGTCTATTATATATACATTAACACAGGCTCTAAATTGGGACCAGATAAATTTTCTCTTATATCCGGGTTTCTCTTATATCAGGGTCTCTTATATCTGGGTTTCACTGTATTTCTTAAAAAGCAGGCCCATATTTGTTGGTTTAAATACCAATTGAGAGGTCTCCAAGATTTTATTTTGAGAAATATTCCATCGGACAATATTATATATACAGAAAAATTTTTTAAAAAAGAGCTTTTTTTTAAAAAAAAATACGGCGTTTGCGTACAGCAAAAACAGTAGCTAACCAAGAAAAGGTAAGGTTATTTTCAGATTCGGCACCCACAAATTAGCTAAAATATGTTTGAGGTCTCGGCATCATTTCATTTTGTTTTGTTTTTTTTTGATGACCAGTGTCATTCAAACTCAACGAGCATATCGTCGTTATTACGGTGTAAGAGTTTTCAGAGTAAATGTCCAGAAAGTGGCCTTCCACGAAGTGGCATACACCGTTCATTTAGGGACGAAGGTGTATTTGAGCGAGTAAGGAAGAGTTTCGAAGGCGGTCTCGGTGGATTTGTATCTCGGTGGAAGTCACGCCAACGATTTTTTTAATGCATTAGCCTGTTTCCCTACAACACCGCATACGACAAGGGCCACAATCCAACCTGTCATGCAATTTTTTAGGAAAGGAATAATTTCTCCAGGTTGCGACAGGAACTGGCCAACGCGTTCGCCCGTTCTGAAAAGCTCCGAATTCTTCCAATGCCGAAGTCCCAATGAAAAAAAATTATTTCAACAAACCCCAGTCTCTCCAACACCTGAAGAATAACATTCATGAAGACATCAAAGCACTAGAGTCTGAAACACTGTGGGCAGTGATAGAAAATGTTTTAGAAACGGCACGTTCGTGCTAAGCTTGAAAATAGACGTCAATTAAAAGATGTAATGTTTCTCAACTAGTGTAAAGTTATTACCCATATCCGCTCTATGGTGTTTGGCCCACCTCGAGGCGGTGTAGTGATTAGCTTAGCTAGTCTCGCTAGAACAGTTACCAGTGAGTTCGATTCTCACTGGGTGCTCCATACTTTCGGCCTTGTACCACATCTAAGCTACGCTTGGAAAATCACTATAATACTATGGAGTTGTAAATTACAGTTAAAGAGAAATTTCGAAATTCCTTAGTAACTTTTGGGAAAAATATTTAAAAATATATCTTTAAATACTCTAAAATTATTTTTTGTGGAATTGACTGCAATTGTAATACAGTGTAACCCGGATATAAGAGACCTGGATATAAGAGAAACCCGGATATAAGTGAGATTTTTATGGTCCCAAATTAGAGCCTGTGTTAATAAAACAAAATAGACCAAACCCGGATATAAGAGAAACCCGAATATAAGAGACTTCTTCTCCGGCCCGACAACTCTATTATATCTGGGTTACACTGTACATCTCTTTTAGTGTTCCCTCCAGCTATGGGTGAAACAAAAAAGTATATACTGGGATTACTAACCTAGAATACGAACCAGTTTAGAAAGAAATTAATTTAAAACGACGAAAAAAAAAATCAAATGGAAACAACTACATTATTTTTCCCAGAAGATAATAAAGAAAGGAGCTATGATAGTCTATGTCCTGAAGATAATTTGCATTAAAAACAATTAGAAGAGATGACTCAATTCAAGCATTACTCTGGTATGTGTTTAATAAAGCGAGTCGATTTTTATGGCAACGCATTTCTTTCCACTCAATCTCCTCATCAAACATTTTTTTAATAATCTTTGAACGCCGAGTAAATCAGTCGTGAAAAAATCACATTAAAATGTATTGCTGTAATTTATGGCTAAATAATGTATGTTATTTTTTTCTTTTTTTGTTTTGCATGAAGACACGGCAAATTGGAGGCAGAGTTGGAAGCAATGAACTGGCGTGTCAAGTGGGAAGACATTACATTCGGCAATAAGAAATCTGGCAAAAAACTTGAGCGAAGTGCAAGCAGGCTCAGTTTAAATCGGGTAAGTTTTTAATGGAATCATAAGTTTTTGATCGAACTGAAAAGTTTACTTTCGGTTCATTTCTGTTCATTTCGGTCTTCCGTATTAAAAGATATGTATTGTCAGATGGAAAAAAAATTATTCTCGGGAAAAGTGAACTGTGTTAAAAAGAGAATTATTAATGAAATGGACAAAGTCCGAAAATTATTTTAATATATTTTTATGTTTATACATTCTTTTTATAGATACAAGTATTTAAGAAAATGCTCTGTTTATAATAAACAGTATTAATAACATGAATGTCCGAGAAATTTTCATATGCCTTAACCGATTTGTTTACATTTGGATACGCATTGATCAGATATGAATGTACGTGAGAGATTTATGGACGACGGTAGTTTAAAAGCAGTAAAATCGACCTTGCCAACCGAACGATCCCAGTTGGTTAAGGCATGTCAGGCTATATGACGGTTCCGTATAAGATACAGGTTCGATTCCTGTCGGAGGACTAATATTTTCTATGACAATTTCTCGGACATTCAGGCGGGTAAATGTTATTAATACTGTTTATTATAAACAAAACATTTACTTAAATATTTGTATCTATAAAAAGAATGTATAAACACAAACATGTATTTAAAAAGTTATTAATGTTTATGCATTGTTAGAGTGAAAATGAAGCTCTTGTGGCCACACATGAAGTCCTGTCCCTATCTAACAAACTCATGCTGCTACAATCTTTCAGCAAAATCACGTAGAGGTTGCAAATATGTTTTCTGTGGAATCCTAGGGAATGTACGTTTCCATCGACTTATTGAGATTTATTATATAAAAATATAGAATTCTGGCACAAGGCCGAAAAAGGCAAATGTGTCGAGGCTGGTCTTCCCTGAATAACTTACACCTAGCTAATCCGATTCACAACCCATTCACTCATTTGCACATTCACCATAAGAACTCATCCGTCACCAATTAATCTTCCATATACCATAATACCGCAGACTCTCAGGGGACATACAAAACGCACCCCATGACATAAAAATTTCATGATCATAAAAATTTTATACATAAGATGGCAGGGAAAGAACCCAAAAAGCAAACTGAATATCAGAAACAAACCAAACAAAGATAACTGATAACAGTAGGTCTCGTCCAAACCTCAAAAAAGAGAGATCACTGTATTCTGCCCTTAGCCAAACCAAGAGGCTCTCTCGCCAAGGGAGAGGAAAAGTAGAAAATAAATGGGGAATAAAGAAAGCTGACCCAGTCGAGAGGAAAGGGAACCAAAAACAAACTGGGGAGGTTGGGAATCTCATCTTGGATCATAACTAAAGATGCAGCTGGAAGTACATCGGGAACAATATTTACTCACATTAACTAGTTACACAAAGCTTGTCTATCCTAACCAGAGGAATACACAACAGGGAAACACCCCGATGTGAATTATTCCATGGACTTATTGTCACCTTCACCAACAAATTTTCTTTGTGTGGTCAAAATTGAAATATTTATTCAGAAACTGATGCCAACACTATAAAGTCTTCACTTAGACTGTCATCAGCAAATTATTGTATTCCTACATTAGAAAATACAGTCTTCAAGAATTTAGCTTAACCTACGATTTAGGGTAGGCTAGACAACTCCCAAACCTGTTAGAAAATCCGAAATTGGAGAGTCAAGTTCGAATTTCAATCGGGTTAGATTCACTTACGCTCAAATACTCTCGGAAAAGTATGAATCAATTTCCTTTCCAAAAGTAAAGTTTAAATAGTAGAACTTGTATCTGAAAAAAAATCACTGTTATTGACAAACAATAGTTAATGCCATATTGACTAATAAAAAAAAAGAATTATTCTTACAATACAAAATATGAATGAGGAAGCAAGGCCTGAAGAATCTGATACTCACGGGTCGAAGAGAGGGAAAGAGAGACAAGGGAAAGCAGCGCGGGACATACCTGGCGGGCTTGATCAAGTGGTTGACAGAACATGGTCTGGGGGAGGTAGCAGAAGGAAATAACTTGTTGAGAACAGCAAGGGATTGAGCGAGGTGAAGAGCCATGATCGCCTATGTCCTGAAAGAACATGGCACATAAAAAGAATTAAAATTTTTAAAAATCCTCGACTGAGTATAAAACGACCAGCTACGCGCCTCAAACATTTTTTGATCCGAGTATAGTGCGTGACAGAAAAATGTGATTCATCTCTCTAGAGCACTATGGTTTGCTTTGTTTTACAGCTTGACTTCGTTTTGAAAGCT
The DNA here is from genome assembly GCA_964036315.1 of Acanthosepion esculentum. Lineage (NCBI taxonomy): Eukaryota > Metazoa > Mollusca > Cephalopoda > Sepiida > Sepiidae > Acanthosepion > Acanthosepion esculentum. Next base: position 95,040,682 of record OZ038497.1, on the reverse strand, counting down.
ATGTGTTACCGTGGTGTTTTCTTTTCTCCATCTGTTTTGAACGTTTCTGATATTCGTGTCTTTTTTTTTTTCTTCCTTAATTTGTTTGAATTTCTTTCTCTTCACTTTCTTTGAGGGTAGCTTTTCAATCCTCTTTCATTTGCAAAAGTCCATGCGGCTTCACATGCCTGCGTAATTAGCTCTGGAATCCGAGAGCCCAAGTAACAAAAAAAAAAAGGGGGACAAAATAAAACGAAAAACAATCGCAAGTTTTCACAGCCACGTGACCTTTCTGTCGTAATACGACGAGATGAGGGATTCATTTTATGAAACAGAAAATAAACAAATCACTAAATTTGAAGCGGGGAAAAATGGAGGCAAAATCTAAAATCCCAGATGTGCAGCAGAGAGTAAAACCGCAAGAGCGGAGAGTATAAAATGGAACGAAACAGTAGAAAAGAAAACGTAGGGGTGGGGAAGACAGATTGAAAGGAGGGTTGTTCGAAAACTGCAGATATGATAAAGTAGAGAGAGAGAAGAGGAGGTTAAAAGCGATACAAAGGATTTACGTGAAGGAAGGTATAATGGGGAAGGTGAAAAAATAAAAGAGATGGGGGTGGAGTTAGTATTTTTGCGGAAAGAAAAAAATAAAGGAGATAGAAATTGAAGTTCTTGCCAAGAAAAGCAATACAGAAATGGAATAATAATAAAAAAAAAAAAAAACAATTTCGCAGATCAGTCAGTTGGTTGTTTCTGTTTAGCGGCATATCAAAATGTAATACCGAAATCAAAATATTTTTTGTACCCAATTTTATTTTAGTTTTTGGGATAATAATGGTTTAGCGATACAAGTCTTACTAATTAACCCATAGCTGTGGGGAGAAGAGGTGGATTCATACTTTTCCCAAGAGTATTCGCGTGATAGCGAATATACCAAACCCGACTGGAATAGGAACGCGGTTCTCTGATTAACAATTCCGAGTCATTACTCGTTACACCCCCCCACCAAATACAAGCTTACGTCGCCTAGTATTCCCAAGCGGTCACTCATGTAGGTAGTAACTAGACTCGACATTGCTTATCTTCGGTGATCGTATGGGAGCCGGTGTTTCAACGTGTATAACTACACTTAGATAATGTAGAACAGTTAAGCGTAGATCGAAAATTACGAATAGACTCCGGTGGGAACTGAATTAGCCCACTCCCGACACCTTATAACGGGAATCATTTCTCATCTTAAGAGCGCTGTTATTGATTTGGCTACAGAAAGACAGTTTTAAAAAATATGACATGCAAGTTTAAACGCAGGAGACACAGACTGCTTTCCTGACCAACTGTTGAATAAGATCCACATAGATACAATAAAAAAGTAACAACATCAAAGAAAATACTTAAAAAAAAAAGAGATAATAGTGACAGTTCTTTAAGTTAGTCAGTTAAGTGCCATGCGGGATACACGCGTAGGCGATCATGTATCTTTCGATACATGACAGACGAACCTGATTTTTTTTCCCGCAGTAGGTTGCCATTTCTTTCTGCAGCAGACCAGTTGCTGTCCGCGGTCTGTTCTGCTATTTACCCATGCCGGGGGGGGGTGAGAAGAGAATATCCCAATGGTATTAGCACGTAAGTGAATGTAATGGATTCGACTGTAATTCGAACTCGGTTCTTTGATTCCTCAATCCGAGTCGCATTTCCAATACTCCATCGTGCCTCTTCACGGTCATTCAACTTGGTGTAACGGTTAGCAAGCTTGTCTTGCTAGATCAGTTATGAATGAGTAGTGAGTTCGATCCTCACTGGGTGCGCCATAATTCTGATACTTTATATAAGAATTTAAAAATATATACGTCTATTATGTCTATTACTATCAGTCGATCGAAACAAAAATAAATTAAAATGATTGATTTCATTTGGCACCCAAATCTATTCCAAATCTCAAATGAAACACGAATAGATGAATCCTGCTAAAGATGGTCGAAAGTTCCTTGTACTGTTTCAGAAAGTACGTGATTTCTTCTGTCACGCCAGCAACAGCTCAGACTAAAAATGGGATATTGCTGACATGTATGGGCTGCAGCTGCCCGATCGGGTATTTCTATCCTTGACAGGGATCAAAAAGGCTTACGTGGGCCTGTTAGAGATTAATTATTTTCCACCTTGCAAATCTCTTCCCCCACGTACGAAACAGTTCTAGCTTTTCGCTACTCTATCTCTATTACCATGGCAAATGTTCAGACGAGCTACAGTTCCACCACTTGAAGCCTTCACAACTAAAATTTGCCTTGCCAGGTACATATTCGACTCGTCCGCATTAGATTTGTACTTCATTGATAACGAGAAAACGTTACTCAGAAAGCATCTTCCCCAGAACTCTTACTTTGTGGAATTAACTCCCAGGAGGATGCTTCCCCTATCGCAGCGATCTTAACCTCATAAAATTTGAAATCAACCGTTATCTTATATATATATATCATAATATGCTACACTTATTACTTCCTCCTCTAACCACTAAATCTTTCAGTAGCTTTACGCTTTAATTGTTCCATTGTTCCTTGTGTTGAAAGGATTAGAGTTAATAAACATTCCGTCTCTGCTAAGAATTCCACAAATTTAACACTATTATGTCGGCAACTACAGAACCTAAACAACAAATGAATTTAAATTTTCTAGGACTTTCGAATATGTTCTGTATTGCTACTATGATTCCTTTTTTTCTGACAACCATGCGTTCTGTCTTCTTGCAACTGATGTTGATCCCTGTCTTTTTGCTTTCTTTCACTATCTTCTGTAAGAATTCTTGTAGTTTCCTTTCTGTGTCTGCTATCAACACTGCATATCTTACGTTGTTAAGATTGGGGCGGCCAATAATAAATCCTGGTAGGACATCTAATTCTCTCAGAATCGAGTTACAGTATCGCTTGAATAAATCCGGTGAGAAGACACGTCACACACATACACGCACACACACACACACACACACACACACGCACACACACACACATATATATATATATATATATATATATATATTATACAATAGGAATAAGGATTACATTAGCTTAATGATCATTTTCACCTTGTAAATTGAAATAAAATTTACAAGGATTTTTCAAACAAGTCAATGAATAATAAATTATTAAAATAAAAGTGCTATTTCAATAATTTATCATCCATTAACTAGTTTGAAAAATACTTGTAAATTTTATTTCAATTTACAAGGAAAATATGATCATTAACTTAAAGTAATCTTAATTCCTTTTGTATACATTATGTTGCTCTGTTAATGAAAAAAATGAGATCTATCTGGGAATCAGTTTTAATATTTAATATTTAGTATTTTATATTATATTAATAGGATTCACTTGGATTATTATCTATCTGTCCATATCTCTCTCTCTCTACATATATATATATATATATATATATATATATATATATATATATATATAAGATAAGATAAAAAAATCCTTGGCATGTTTCAGCGTTGGTCAGATAAAGTATTTTATTTCAAAAGTGAATGAACTGAGTAAATGTTGAATTGTTTTAATACTGTAATTATTATTTTAGTTTAGAATGAATTTATATTTATTTTTATTTTATTTTAATTTATTTTAGCTTGCCCATCAGAGGACGAAACGCGTCGGCTATGATAGGTTTTCCTCTAGCCTTTATTCATATTTGCCTTTCACACATCTTTCTAGTTTTATATAATTACTGAACTCATTTTCCCTCCGTATGCAGGCTGTTTTCTGCCAGTACAAGTTCTGGATTGTTCTAATATCCTTCTCCAATATGTCTGGCTTATCTAGCAGTTCCAGTGGTGCTTTCTAACGTAATTTGTCAAACGCTTTTACATAAACTATAAAACAAAGACGCATAACCTTCTGCTTTTTTTTTTTTACTGATCTTTCTGGTATCCTTCCGAGCATAAATATCGCATTCTTTCCTCCAGTCTTCGAATAACGATCACTATTCTTGTACTATTTGCGGTATAATTTTTTCTGTGCGCTCTAGTAGTCAGAATTCCGATGATAAAGATTTGTCATATGGTTCATTAGACTGATTGTCCAACGGAGTTCACGTACGTTTGCACCTGGCTGCTTAGAAAGTCCTATGAAAATGGCTCGAATTAGGTTTTCCTGTATATTACTAGTGTTGTATATTTCATTATTATGTTCGTAATTTTGTCGTCTATTATGACATATTAATAAGAATAAAAATATGAAATTTTTTTTTTATTAATACTCACAATTCTTTATCTACGTAATACGACCTTTTCCATCTATTATTAGGAACTTAAAAAAAAACAGAATTATAATAATTGATAAACTAGTTAAAATTGTAGATACCAATGCCTGATTTAAAGAAAATCCCTGTGTTATTATATAATAGTAATGTTGAGAACCGGATTAAGACTCATGGGGGCCCTAAGCAATTAAAAGATTTTGGGGCACCCGCACGCCTGCGAGTTAAGTATGCTAGCATGGAGTCTAGATAAGAAGTGCGAATAAATAAAGGCGGTCAACCGAGAACGGTCAACATGGAAACGCTAACTGGAAATAAATATAGAATGAACCGAAGGCACATAAGACCATCGAGAGAGGCTGACCATCAATTCCAACCCAGAACAATACTAGCCAAGAAAGAACCAATCACAGCTGAGCAGTCACTGTCAAATGAGCCACGACCAAATTCTAACAGAACTGTGACCAGAAGTGGCCGTGTCATCAACAAACCAGCGTTTTACAGAATCGCATACAAATATGGCTAGAATAATCCCAAACGAACATAAAGGTAGTCTACCTATATTCACAAAATTAAATCCCATTAAGTTCATTAGCAATACTAACTTATTCAAGAGTGAAGATATATTGTATTGAGTAAATACTATCCTGATTATCTCCCTTTCCTCATTCCCTTATTAACCAATCAGAACGTCAATAAAGATACACTGCAGATTAGTTGCCCCCTACCTTCATAATGGAACCGTGTTGATTCAGATATTAGAAGTGTTAGACTTATTTTTTTAGATATGTACAACATAATATCATTGCAATTTCAGTGCAGCCCTCTTCCCTCGTTAAGCAAGTGCTTATTTTGCTTAATGGTTAATCCATCCCTGGTAATGGTAATACTACCAGTTCCCTTCTGAGAAGCATTCATTGGCGGAGCAAGTGCTATTTTCGGTTAAGGTTTATGTAATCTTTCTATTTGAAAAATTAATATACCTTGGGGTTTTATATGCAAATACAGAGGTTGGAAAAATAATTGGAACAGGTGCAAAATCTACTCCGATATTTCAAAGACCTATTATATTAAGAACTTTAACTAAAACTTCGGAATTGCAGATTATATCTATTGTAAATACGTTTATTTATCTAATTTACTGTCTTTGTATTATTTATTTTTAGAATTTAGTAAAAATTAAGCTAATTGCGTGACCTCTCCGAGTTCGAAAAAGAGCAAATTGTTGGAACTCGCATGGCAGGAGCCTCGATCACTAAGGTTGCTGAACTGTCTGGTTTTTCAAGAGCTACCATATCAAGAACACTGATGCAATTCGAGAAACAGGTCAAGACCTCTAGCAACCGTAGCAATTCGGGCCGGACTTGCAAACTTACTGACTGCGACTGACGTGCATTGAAACGCAATATGGCAAAAAATCATCGGACAAATGCGGCCAAAGTGAGTGCTAAGTTGAATAATCATCTGAATAGTTAAGTTTCTACCCAAAACTGTTCTCTCTGAGCTCCATAAGGTTGCATATCATGGAAGAGCCGCGGTAAGGAAACCTCTTCTCTCTACTCGCAACATTCAGAAGTGGTTGAAGTGGTGCAGAGATCACAATGCCTGGTCTGCAGACCAATGGAAGCAAGTCATATTCTCAAACAAGTTCAGTTTTTCTCTTTTCCCAAAGTCAGGTCTAGTTTATGTGTGGAGTCAGCGCAATGAATCTTACAACCCTGACTGCCTTCTTCCAACAGTGAAGCAAGGAGGTGGATCAGTGACAGTTTGCGCCGCCATATCATCGAAATGTCTCAGTCCAATATTTGCCCTCCATGGTAGAATCAACAGCAAAGATTACCTGAACATTTTGGGAGATCATGTTCATCCAATGGCCCAGACTTTATTCCCTGATGGTGACTGCATCTTCCAAGACGATAATGCTCCAATACATACCGCTCGAGTGGTTAAGAATTGAGCTAGAACACGTGGAGTGGCCTCCCCAATCTCAAGATGTCAATATTATTGAACATTTGTGGTGCATTTTGGAGCAACAAGTTAGGAGCCGCTATCCTTCACCGTCGTGTCGTAAAGAGCTGCAGAAGGTTTTAATGGAAGAATGACTGAAAAATCCCTTTGGATGAAGTCAGAAAGCTGTATGATTCAATTCCTAGACGTTTTAAAGCTGTCTGTGAGGCTAAAGGAGGACCAACCCGCTATTAAATAAATTTTCTTTGAATTCAACAAGTGTTCCAATTATTTTATCCAACCCCTGTATATTAAAGTCAGGTAATCCGAACATTAAACAGTTCTTAAATAAGATATATCCGCCTTTATCTTAGGCTTACCGTAAAATGAGTTTTTTTCCCCCCGGATAAATCGTCAACCCTAAAAACATCACGGTTTTTCAGAACATTAAAATGTATCCATAGCAACCTGATGTCCTGTTTCCGGATTAATTGGTGTTACGTGATATTTTGTCAGAAACAAATTACATTTCACATAAAGTGGATATACGTTAAGCCGACAGTCTACGAATATTTATCTTCACGCGTGTAATCAACATAGATGTATATTTGGATTTTTATTTTTCGCTAAGTGGGAACAAAAAAAATGTCGCTTTCGAAAACGTCTGCGATACAAGGATTTTGTTCAAGTGCCTCGCAGTATTTGGCGTGCTGTTATTGAGACATTTGCAACTCTCCGTTCGCGTTAAAGTCTATAGAGACAAGTCTTCCAGCGAATTACCAAAGCGATATCTCTCAACAAGAGAGCTTCATTGCTTACAGGAATGTTAACATCCTGACCTTACTAGCGACCTTCTTCATTTCCTTGATCACAATAGATTCAGTTTCAAATCGACTCCAAGCAAAAGATACAGATAGTGTTGTATAATACAAAAATGATACATTTCTAGAGGGCTTTTTGTGGTAGGTTACCTTGAAGAGGTGTGAATGTCAGCGGGGTTTCTTCCCAAGAGATCAGAGGTTAAGAATTGCTATCATACTTTATTATTATTATTATTATTATTATTATTATTATTATTATTATTATTATTATTATTATTATTATTATTATTATTATTATTATTATTATTATTATTAATAATAATAATAATAATAATAATAATAATAATAATAATGATAATAATGATAATAATAATAATAATAATAATAATAATAATAATGATAATGAAAAAACTGATGATGATAATAATAATAATAAAAAAAATCAAACCCAGGGTTGTTATTTGTATAATTTGTTAAAATATCTCAAGTGAAAATCATATTTTTTTTCTCAGTTATCAAAGATATTTCTTCTGTCTTCTTAATTCTTATTTTTTTATTTGGAATAATCTCTAACACTCAGTAAGATCTTGCGTCTTAGTGGCTTTATTGCCGTTCGTGGAGTGAAATCATTAAAATAATTTTAAGCTTTTACATTTAAACTCGCAAGTGATTTTAGTTGATTTGATCCTCAATCCAAAACTAGAGTAAAAATGATAAACTTTCTATTATTAGTGGATACTAGTGTTTGAAATAGACGCCCCGTTTTTGTTTTTAATTTAAACAGTGTGTATCACAACTCTAGGTTTGCATATTCGAGAAATCTCAATAAAGAGAATGTACTCTACGACAGGAAGTGAACCCGAGTCTTCCTTTGTAGGAGAAACCACACATTGATTATGCTTGCTTTGCACTCGTCGTTTTAAGGAAAGCACACCTACGCACTGAGATTTTTTCACGAAAAAACCACATCTCTCCTTTTGAACACAGATTTTTCCCGGTTCTCGAAATAGACATATCTTCTCATTTCAATAAATATACTTATGTGCTCTGTTAAATAAAGAAATAAAAAACATACCATCTACTCAAACATAAACCTTTGTGCAAATTAATTGAAACAACCGCTTTAGTTAGCTTTTTTTTCGTCATAATGTCAGTTTTAGACCCACTGGAGTGACAGGGTGTAATCGATTTCAATTCTTTTTCTCGGATTAGGTCATTTGCAGTGATATGAATCTAATTTCGGGGTGTATGATGGAATTAGTTTGACCTTGAAAAACATTTCGTCAGCCGTGGTTGCATCAGATTTTTATCATGCCGAGACACTATTGTCTATACTGTCTATTAGTTGTCCTACAGCCATTATCTGCGATTGATGTTACTCCAGGGAAGCATACGAAAATTGTAACGCTGCACGAACACACTGGCAAGACTTACAAGTGGGTAAAACTAAATACTAAAGACTGTCCCGGAAATTGAAAATCTGTGTTCAATCTGCAAGGAACGATTTTGTGGAATGGACATAAGAAGTACTAATACGAATAAAAAAGGAAATAATAACGGTATTATTCGTTTTGTTTCAATTAATTTGTATAACGGTGTAAGTATCCATTAAAAATAAAGTTTAAACAACGAATAAAAATATCTCGGATTAATAAATGAAATCTCGGCTCCTAAAAATTGTTTATGTTAGAATTCAAAACTGAGCAGAGATGTTTATTTCGAATATCGGAAAAGGTCATTGTTAAAAAGAAAGTCCTATTTGAGTTTTGTTTGACCAAGAGATTCTTCATGGCAAATAAATAAACCGGGTTTGACAGGCCATAAAATCAAACTATGACATATAAATAAATAAATAAATATATATATATATATGCAAACACACAAATGTAAGGAGAACGAATCGAATATAGTTCCCAAGTTCGTAACATTAATTTAAATGAGTGCTAAATACAAAAGTAGAGTAGTATTCTTTATTTTAGGATGTTACAACCTGAGAATAAACGCTGTATAAATGCAATCACGTTACGATGTGTACCAAGACATGTCATCAGGAGTTTATACATCTTAAAAAGATTAAAATAAGATAAAATACAATTAAATATTTTAAGATATTAAATCGCTCTACAGGTTTGATTTTTCTTACTTGAAATTGAGCGCTTTTTAACGCATACGATTTTAAAACCACAATGTTTGTGTTTGTTTGTTTTTATATATATATATATATATATATATATATATATATATATTGCCAGAACTGTTGTCAGAGATGTCCATGTTTGCCACTCCACAGAATGTGAGTCTTTATCAGGACTTAAAAGCCACACGAGAGCAGCTCAACGATGAGCTCTCTTATGGGTATTCAAGCAATGGCAATGTTCGAACACGAGTTTGCAGCCATCACATATATATATATATATATATATATATATATATATATGCTAGACTCTCCTGTCGTATTCGGCATATGCGGCTCGAGTCGCTGCACATGAGATTTGATTATAGTGGGGAATATTTTGTGCAGAACCAATAACACTTTTTGAAGAGCCGAATACTGAGAGCTGGTACACTACGTACCCCAAGGCCCCCAAAGGACAATCTGCAGGTTTTTAATTTTGAATGTTGTCCTTCTCCTAGACCAGTTGCCATCTAAGGCTATAGAACCCAGTCTGTCCTGCTATTTAACCATAGCTGGGGGAGAAGAAGAGGATTAATACCTTTTAAAGGGTATTAGCACGTAAGTGAATTCCTCAATCCAAGCCGCTATCCATTACTCCACCGTACCTCTTCATATATATATATATATATATATATATATATATATATATATATATATATATATATATATATATATTAATTACATAAAAATGAAACTCAGTTTTAGCCCATATATATGGCCATTTCGCTCCTCGAGAGATTTCTCTCTTAGAGAAATTCCCTCTAGTTTGTCAATGCTAAAAAGTTTGATAAAAAAAATGAATCGTAACAATTTAAAAATAAAATAAAATTAAAAAAGATGGGAAGAAAGTGTGTGTGTGTATGTGTGTGTGTGTGGATATTCATGAATGTGTATGAAAACTGCAGATTTTCAGCATTGATATTTATTAACCATAGTGATTCTTCTATATGATTTATCAAAATAACTTAATATTTGCAATGTCATATATCCCTTAAAAGTTTTAGTTACCCATTCACTCCTTTTTATACACAAGGCAAACGGCATGAATAGAAACAAGATTAATGGATATTGCGTCGTAGATCAGGATTGTCATATATATATATATATATATATATATATATATATATATATATATATATTGTCATTAGTCTTCCAGACTAAATGAATTACTTAATTATATATATATATATATATATATATATATATATATATATATATATATATGAATTATTTTGTATGCGCAGTACTTAATGGAATGCGCTCAATATCAGTGATATCGCTACACATAAAAAGCCATGGTCCTCACACCGAAATAGAAATGGATGTGTATCTAAGCCCGACCTCGGATTGTTTATATGGGTGCGTTTGTGTGAACTAAAATGCGTACACATGTATATAAGTGTATCTCTGTGTATGAGAATATTATTCCTAGCAAGTATGGAAGGAAATTCTCCCTCCCACCACCAAACGTAGTCAAACAAGCATAAAGAGATACAATTTTAAAAAAATAAGCCAGTTTGTCTGATAATCGCAAAAGCGTGACACCCAGTGGTCCCAAACTCATATCCATATAACTGAGTATATATATATATATATATATATATATA
>OZ038497.1:95004904-95024904 GCA_964036315.1 Acanthosepion esculentum | reverse complement strand
ACCTCTGGTGCATGAAAAAGGAACGGTCTTCATTGTTCATATACGAGTGAATATATTTTATTTCTTTCGCCAAGATAATAAAATATGTTTTACATCTCATTTGACGGCGTCAGGATAAACATTTCTGCAGCGGTCGCGTAAAATAAATTCTTGACTTGTTTGATATATCAGTTTTTATTTCATAATGTAATATCTTTTTTTTTTGTTTAATAATTTATATTGTTGAATAAAACCTCGTCACAATGTCTTCTATCAAACATTATTTTTGTGTTAAACATATTTCTTTTGCTTCTTCCATTAAAAGTTTTAAAGTATTTCGCTTTTAATTTTTGATGAAATTTAACTCGCAAATTATGGCTAATGATAATATTAGTTTTTTTTAAGAAAACATTCGATGTTCAATTACCGAGCAGCCAGTGCTAATTATAGTTTTATTTTTTTTTAAATTTTAATTAAAAAAAAAATTCAGAAAAATAACTTTCTCAAATAAACTGTATCGCTCTTTCCAGTATTGAAACGAACTTACTTCCTAACCATTTATTTCAAGTTGTGTGAAATATTAACATCTTGATTATGTCATTATTTTCTCTTCGAGTTACATGTGCTATCCGTTTTAATTGTTTCTGCTGTTGAAAGTCCTCAAGCAATGCGGTTTCTGTTATTTGATCTAGTTCTTTGTTTGTGATTCCGTAGCGTCAGGTTCGAAGAAATATAGTCCTCGATAAGACCTACATGCTTCTTTCACGCGAAACCATTTCTAATCATTGATTTAAGTGTTGTGCGTTATTTGGTGCGAAATAAGATTGTTTTTATTTATTTTTATTTCTGAATCAGAAGCAATTAGTGTCACCAGAATGTGTTCAGTCAAACTTGGATTTGAAACAGTCACCAGATTAATTCTTTTTATTGTTATTGCTATTAAGGTAAGCGTTATACGATGATAAATATTGTTAAATCTATTTATTGTTATTTCTGATTGGGCAGCAATTAGTGGCACCAAAATGCGTTCCCTGTCAATTCTGAATTTCGAAACGTCTTCAGATTATATTCTTTTAATATTATTGTTATCAAGGTGCGCCTTATACGATGATAAATATTATTAAATCTATTTATTGTTATTTCTGATTGAGCAGCAATTAGTGGCACCAAAATGCGTTCCCTGACAAATCTGAATTTCGAAACGTCTTCAGATGATATTCTTTTAATATTATTGTTATTAAGGTGCGCCTTATACGATAATAAATATTATTAAAAGCATTATAAAAGTGTAAAAATAGAAATACTTTATAAATAAATTATTACCAGAAATAAATTTTTGAAGAAAAAAAAACTGTTATCAGCATTATATTTTTGGAAAATAAATATTACCAGCAATACATGTTTTAAAACAATATTATCAGCTATACATTTTTGAGGCAAAAGATATTACCAGAAATAGATTTTTGACAAAACAAAATATTACCAGAGAGAGAAAAAAAGTTGTCGGCATTAAATAACCCATTGTGGTTGATATGCCGTAAAACCAAACCAAACCACGTTTTCTTTACTTTCATCTGCAGGGGTTTTCGATAAATACCTTTCCCAGGAGGTCTGTTTCATCTTCCCTTTCAGAATGTTTCCTGAAATCAGTAAGACAAGTGTCATTAAATAGCGCAGGCGGATTTGCAATATTTTTCTGGATGTTTCTTCTAAATGTTTCTCAACATTCCCAATATTCCCATTATCTCACTTGTAGAGAAAAGCTCCGCGTCACCGATTTCTTGCAAAACCACCATGTGAAGCTGCGTCTGTAGCACCTTTAGCTCCACCGTAGTCAGTTCCTCGGATTGCTTGTCAATGAGCTCGTTGATATCATTTTCATCCATGTCCAGGCCTATGGACCTGTCGAGGTATACAATCTCCTACACCACTGCCGTGTCGGTTTCGAGCCTTTCAAACCCATTTCAGTCATAACCTCAAGCCAAAGCTTCTTCAATCCAGAGGTCAAGATCCTCCTTGCAACAGGCCATATCGATAATTCTGAGGCATATCACGATGATATAGTGGTCCTTCCAGAACTCTCGAAGGGTGGGCGTTTGTGCTCTCCGTCACCTCAAAGAGGTGGCGGAACAGGTGCTTGGTGAAGAGCTTCTTGAAATTAGGAATCACCTGCTGGTCCCTGGGCTGTAGGATAGGCGTAGTTTTGGGTGGGAGGTAGAGAACCTTTATAATCTTCATCTCGTCAAGAATGCCATCTTCGAGGTTCGGGAGGTTAGTAGGAACAAGAAGGGTTTGCAAGGGTATATTACTTTCCTAGTGATATTTCTTAACGTCAGGACTAAATGCCAAATTCACCCACTCTACAAAGAACTGTCTGGTGACCCACGCCCTCGAGTTTGCCCTCCACATAACCTGTAGTTTTTGTTTTGGATTCTGATGTGACTTAAAATCTCTCGGGTTTTCCGAATGATAAACGAGCAGCGATTTAATCTTGCAGTTTCCACTCGCTTTGGCGCACGGTGCCTAAACTTCATGGGTTTGTGTCCTGGCATCCTCTTCTACTCCACCGTTATATAAGTTCTCCTTGGCATCTTCTTCCAAAAAAAAACCTGTATCGTCACATTTGCTGGGGGATGTATGCTTCGGCTGATATAATCACGGCAAAAGTTTTGAGGTAATCTTCAGCTGCCTTCATATCCGCGCTCGCTGCCTCACCAGGCCTGAGAACGGAGTAAATGCCGGTCCTCTTTTTAAAATTCTAGAAGCAGCTTCGACTGGCTTTAAACGGATTACCTCATACGTCGAAATGTCTGGGGTTTTCTGGAGAAAATCAGCGTAAATAGCTCGTGCGTTCCCGAAGATTATAGCCCTCGTTACGGTAACTCGTGCAGGCTGCTTCTCCGGCAACCTCACCAAAGCAAATTCTCCATTTTTTTTCATGAATTAATGTCCGCTTTTTCGAAATTATTTTAAAGCCCTGGCTGGCGATATAGATTTTATCGACTCCTCCTGCTTTAGTATGGTGCAGACCGTAAAAGTGTTATCCTCTTACTGCTTCGCCAAGTCGACTACGCGCACGATAATTTCTTTCTTTAATTCAATCTACATCATCCGCTTCTTATCAGCACTATCCTTCGCAATCGCATTTTGCAAAATAACTTCAAGCACAAATGCGAGCACAAAACCGATGCTTCCACTGCGATGCAGGACGGATGTTCCGGCGTTCACAGTGGCGTTCGATGCACCAACAAACGGTGGGGTAACTGAAGCTGGCCCGCCACCCGAATTGTAGGTCTCAACTCAAAGTAAAAATCGGCTGAGAGATGGCTCGTATCACGAAAAACTTGGTATACTCATAAGTCAAGGTACTACAGTATATATATATATATATATATATATATATATATATATATATATATTGTGTGTGAATTTAGGCAGTATTTTTTTCATTCATACATGTTTCATTAAATAATATAGATAAGTGTTGTCTATATATTTTATGTAAGTTCTTTTCATATTGTCTGATAAGCTTAATAACATTATCATTAGACAATGAAAGAAAATCACAATATTGATACATATTTTTTAATCCAATCTAAGCTTTCGGCTTACATAAGCCATTATCAAAGATGACAATTTTCACAATATATTAAGCAATACACGAACAAGAAATTGATGATAGTCTGTTTTTGTTTACATGGATGATTTCCAAGCAATGATAAACACGTGCATATAAGACGTGCATATAACATTCCTAAATTTTCGATTGAGGATGAAACAGGGCTTGATACTTTAATTCAATTTAATTTCAATAATTATATTGAGGTTTTTGGCTCTTGTTTTTGAAACACGAGAACTGTTATGTAGCGAAGGAATCATATTTTTTCAAAAAATAATTATAATTTAAGCTCTACTTCTGTAATGGAGCACTGTTTCTTAAAAATGAAAACAAAAATAATAAAGAAATTCGGATTATTTACCTAACGTTTTCTTTTCTATTTTTCTACATATTTGCACGCACACACACACACACACACACATATATATATATATATACATATATATATATATATATATATATATATATATATATATTAATTCATGTTTCATTAAATAATATAGCCAAAGAAGCGAAAAACGCGTCGTAGCTCGTGACGTCACACGAGACCACGCGAGAGCGAACGTCACGAGCTACGGCGCGTTTTATACACAATATATATATATATATATATCGCTCTGTTTTTTTTTTCAAACATCAAGAATTTTTTTGCTCATCACGTTTCTAAACACGGTAGTCTCTTTATTTCTTGATATCATTTCTCAATGTCTTCCATTTTAAAAAGTTTTCACGTGAGTATTCTTCGATAAAGTTGTGAAAAATCAAGTGTTGGTTTCGTTGACTTTTTTACATGATCAAATTTCACAAGCCTTTCAATGGCGCTTTAGTTATATGCGACTGTCTATCAATTTGTGCGTAGGTGGATAGTCGTGTGTGAGAATCACATTATCTACCCCTTGTCTTGATCATTTGACACAACTCTCTTCAGCTGCACTCATATCCATATGTATAGATCTGTGTGTCTGTGTGGGTCTTTATCACTTTAGGCTACGTCGGTGAACCGATGATAGCCCTCCTAACTTCTCGGTCAAGAGGCTTCCGCGTCACCTGTTCTGACATCTGGTGGCAAAATCTGTGATTAGGATTTGCTTGAATCGATACTTGAATCGATATTGCAGACACTGACGTTCAGTTTTCGATGCAGGCAACTTTTACAAATTGATTAACTCTTTTCTATTACAACTAGAACTTCCGTCTAGAGACGTCAGCTTTAATGCAATGTTTGATTAATTCGGGGGCGATTTAATTCGTAAAGGTTATCCGCCGCAAAATATCACAATATAGATTTTTTTTATTCATCACGATAAGCATAACGGTCTCTAGATCAATTAGAATTTGGTCCTGAATGTAATTAATTTTGACTGAAATCTTCTTCTTCTTCTTCTTCTTCTTCTTCTTCTTCTTCTTCTTCTTCTTCTTCTTCTTCTTCTTCCTTTTCCTTCTTCTTCTTCCTTCTTCCTTCTTCTTCTCTTTCTTCTTCTTCTCTTTCTTCTTCTTCTTCCTTCTTCTTCTTTTTCTTCTTCTTCTTCTTTTTCTTCTCTTTCTTCTTCTTCTTCTTCTTCTTCTTCACCACCACGCCAAACCCAAAATAATCTTCAATGAGCTCTGCCACAATGGTTCTCAGGCAATTTTTACAACCACATCACCTCCTTTCATCTGTCTACCTGAATCCCCATACGGCAGCCTACTCGATTATTAGGAGTGGTGTGCAGTTGAGCGAGAATCTAATAAAACCCCTTGTAGCACCAAAGCTCAACTGAAGGCAAGCATTATGGCAGCATTCACCAAATTAATCAAAGAGACCGTTCAAAATAGTTACGGAAGATTCCGAAGTCGTCTGAAGACCATGGTTGAAGCCAATGGCGATTTTATTGAACAAAGTTACCTTTCAGTATTTCAAGATATTTTTGTGTAATTTTTCTAAATATAGCTGTTCAAATGAGATGTCAGTGTTATTTACTTTTTTGCGTATTTTTGACGATAATTTATCCAACTTGTATATAGAAATCTTAATATATAAATTTTGCATAATGTGGGCAAAATAAAATTTAAAAAAAGTCATACAATTAAAAAATGTTTTTCCGTTGTTAGGTTGCTACCTTATTTTCCACACACCCATATATATATATATATATATATATATATATATATATATATATATATATATATATATGTATGCAGAACTTTTCACTGCCAGTTCAATAATGACATCTGGGTCACTAACACACAAGAAAATGATGTCTCATATCGAGAATATATAACATCGAAAAACATAAGAAATAATTATTTTTAATAATATTCGGAAATCTCCAAGCTTTGCCTTATGACCTTCGCTAGACCGGAAATACGTGTAGCAAAATTATGGAAAATAAAGCATAATATATTTTTTTTTTAATCCACATTACAACCAAAAACGTTTGCGGTTTTTCTCTTCTTTTTAATATACACACTTTTCTCTCATTGGAACTACTATAACCTCTTCCTTTATATATATATATATATATATATATATATATATATATATATATATAAAGGGTGTTCCAATACCTTGGACCGATTTTAATGGTGAATTAAGTTAAAAATCTGTCTAAGTTATTGGAACATCCTTTAATTCCCTTCCTAGAACAAAATTAAATAGGGCAAATATTATTTACGAATTTTAATGCCCATTAAGGAATTATATTCCTAATCAATCAAAATTCGAAAATAATTATATAGGCCACACTACAACATGTTTGACACGCAGACTCACGCTACACCTTTCTGGCCATAGCTCAATTAGATCTCATTTAAATATTCATGGAGATCTACCGGACACTATTCGTAACACTGATATAATAGTTTCATCTACATGCAAAAAAAGGCTAAAAATAATGGATAAAAACAAACAAACCAGGACTTAATAATATTAACTATGAACATGGACACAATATCTTGACCGTGTTTTGAAAAATGTAAACATTTTATAAAACATACATACAACAAACTATTTCTTATTTTAACAGTGAAAATATAATCTTTGAAAATGGCTAAATGTATAGCCGAAAGCGCTCGGATTAAAAGAACATTTTGACAGTTTTTATATACTTTATGATTCAAGAAGAAAAAAATATTAGATCTCATGAGAAATTGCATAAAAAAAACTAAATAAAAGTACCCTGTCTGTCATTTTTAATGAAATGTGCATGAAAGAAGGATTGCTGCCTAAACACATACACACACACACACACACATATATATATATATATATATATATATATATATATATATATATATATACGTGTGTGTGTGTAAGTGTAGAGACAGAGAGAGAGAGATAGATGGAGAGAGATAGAGAACTGAAGGACTCCTCATCTTTATTTTCTCTTGTAGACAAGCACGGAACAACATAAATAATATCAGATGGATAAACACAAGCAGATAGACGTATATTTGTTCCTTTGTTTACCGATTCCTATTTCGCTTTGTGCGTAAACTAATTTAAAACTTATGGTGACTTTGGAAACTACGAATGTTTTTTCTTCAATATTATTGTCAAGTGAACTTTTTGGCCTAATCAAATTTACCAGCGAATGCAGTCAACAAAATTAGTTTTATTTAGTTCTTGTTTTCTTTTAAAAAAAAAATGCCTTGGCCCAACGGGAACACGTCTGCGCTGAATCAAGATTGATCGAATAAAATTATTATTTCTTCGCTTAATTTATGTCTCGTTATTATAGCTTTCATTTTTTTTTCTCTGATGTCCTAAAATAGCGTGGCATTCTCCACAGTAGATACGGTGTAGTAATAGACAGCGGCTCAGATTGAGGAATCGGGGAGTCGAGTTCTAATTCCAGTAAAATCTAATGGATTTACTTACGTTCTCCTTATACCCTTGCGAAAGGTATGTATCCTCTTCTTCTCCACCAGCTATGGGTAAATACCAAGGGGAGAATCGCTTTGATAGCCTTTGATGGCAACTGGTCTACCGCAGAAAGAAATGGCAACCTACTGCGTCAGTCATATATCGAAAGATACATGATCGCCTAAGCGTGTATGACCCATGGCACTGACTGACTCTCCACAGTATAGCTGACGATTTCATTAATGCTGTTGTTATCTTTTCTGTCTTGGAAACTCATAGATATTAGATATGTAACTATTAGAATTATTAAAATAGCCTTCGAGGCAGCCCCAAGTGTTCTGTTAAATAAGCCCCATTCTCTTCACCACAACTATTCTACCGTTCCCTCTCAAGATATTTTAGTTAATTTAATCGCTACTATTTTATCCGAATATTCAAGTTATTTGAAATTCAACTACATGGATAGTGGAATAACACATAACTGAAAATATTACACATAACTTCAAAGTCGCATAGGAATAGAGAAAGATGCCTTTCAGAAACTAACCCCAGTAAGAGAAACACGAAACACTGCCAGAGAACAATGTAATGTCTAATCCCCTATATGTGGTATTTACTCTGCCACCCCCACTCTAAAACGAGATGTAACACAAGGTCTATTTTTAGGTGGGGACCCGAGCACGTACGCCCGGGACAGGAACAAAAATTCACCGAAACCGTCGGTTGCGCTGGCCTCGGTGCGAGCACCAATCCCTCCCTCTGGTGCAATGGGAGGGCGCGGCCTCCGGCTGCTGTTCCCCAGGTCTTGGCACCTCTTCAGTATTATTTTCCTCTGTTGCCCCTCTGTCCTTTGACAGAGGAGCCCCTGAGCGCACTCTGTCCAAGGACAGAGACGCAGCTGAGAGATGATAGGTAGACGTGTATCTACTCAAAAAAAGTAAGGTACACGCTCCTATATATTAGTAAATGTTGCAAATTCCCTTCAACATAAAGAAGGTACTCCATGCGAGAAAGATGGGGTTACACCGCCGGATACATCATCTGAGCAATGGGTAAGTTTTAAGTAAAATAAATAACTAAATAAAAAAGCAACTGCAAGATAAAATTATATTCACAACCGGTACTGGAAAAAGGACACTGAAATCCGAAGTTGCATTGAGATAGTACAAGGTGCTTTCCAAAAGCTAAAGACAGTAATAAGAGCTGAAATAATTTCGTTAGAAACAAAGAAACGTGCCCTGAACTGTTATGTAATAACAGTCCTCTTATATGGCATTGAATGCTAGACAATCTCTACATAGATGAAGAAGAGACTTGAAACAATAGAAATTTACGTTCTTACTGCGGTTAGTTTCTGAGAGTCAAATCTTTGTCGCCATTAATAGTGTTGTTCTGGTCGAAAGAGGACAATACGTGACATTAACTTCTTTAGGGTAACTGATGTTGCTATTTCACTTGCTAACGAAATAAATGTCCTCATCTTTGGCAGTAGAAGGTAAAAGGTTATCAGCGATGAATCGGCTCACCGGATTCTGGTTTTAATTTAAGATGCTTATGTAATTATTTCATACTTTCCCTCTACAGAAGGATACTGAGAATACCATGGACCGGATATGTAAGGAACGACGAAGTTTTTCAGAAAATGGAAACGTAAAGGACACTTAACATCAGCTGAAATTTCTGGAGAACATGAAGAGGGCTTGGAAAATTTGATACTCCCAGGACAGATTGAAGGCAAGAGAGACAGAGGAAAACAAAGCATCATCGACCTGGCGAGCTTAAGTAAGGGGATAGCGGAGCAGATATTAGTTAAGATAGGAAAAAGGTCAAATTTATTAAGAGCTACAAATGACAGGAAATTGTGAAGATCCATGATTGCCAACGTCCTGAAGGGTTACGGTAGATAGAAGAAGAAGTAGACATAAATTAAATTTTGGGGAACTATAATAAGAAAAGTGGAACTGGATAATTTAAAAATCTGAGGACAAAGTTAAGAAAAGAGAAACTAGAAAAATAAAATAAAAAGTTATATCGTCCACCATTTTTTTTTTAATAGAAGAAAAAGGTCATATGAAGAATGGTTAAGAGTTCAAGTGGATGCGTGTTGGTGTTATAAATAGCGGAATGCGAAACCCGAGGGTCGAGTTCGAATACGATCGAATTCGTTATATTCTCTTATGAGCCAATAATCATAGGAAAATATAAATCCATCTCTGTCCTCGCCAGGCATTGATAATACCAGGACAAACTGGCCATTAGCCCAGAAGGAAAAAAAAACTCTGAACTCAAACTCCATCAAGCAATCTTGCCAAAAACACACCTTGCTTTAAGGGTTGCACTACTTGTGGGACCCCTACGACCTTAATATCTTACGGGACTCTTGATAGTGAGTGTCCAAATTTATTTTTTTTTTTACTGTATTTTCAACTAGAACAAGACCCAAGAACCACTCAAGTTAGATGGTTACTGAATGCTTGCATATGAAAGTAAAAAGAGGGAGCGTAGATTACGAGGATATGTAATATAGAATGACCCTAGACTTGAGGAGGATAAGATTGTTGTAATGGAGGAGGCAACCTTCTCAGTCGCTACACAGCTAAAGACAGGAATGTTTGGATAGTCCACCTCATGATGGGGGAAATGGCGTATAAAATTATGTTTATGTCGTCCGCTTGAATGGTTACATTTTCTATTTGACAAACTTTCTCTTCCCATTTTATGATGCATTGGTTTTGTCTTTATGCTTGAATTTCAACGCCACACAGGAATTGTTTAAGATATCCTATCGCAAGTAATAGCTTAAGAAGCACTTCACAGGTCAAATCGCAGTTGTTTGCAGGTTTCACGGACCACCAGCTTTCTTTGTCGCCATTATTAGTGTTGTTCTGGTCGAATGAGAACAATACGTGACATTAACTTCTTTAGGGTAACTGATGTTGCTATTTCATCTGCTAATAAAATAAATGTCTTCATCTTTGGCAGTAGAAGGTAAAAGCTTATCAGCGATGAATCGGCTCACGGGGTTCTGATTTTAATTTAAGGTGCTTACGTAATTCGTTCATACTCTCCTATAGCTTCCCTAGTGTACGTACATTTCAGTGCATGATCAAATTTTAATCGTCTGTACCTTTCCCAATGAAGAAACGCCTCATAAAAGATGCATTAGCAAGATGTTAACGATTGAAGCTTACTGAACTTTCATAAAGATAAAACAGTAGATCGGAGCGTAGTTAAGCGTTGGTGGCATCGTTGTGTATGGCAAGCTACGTTTCACGTCACCTATCACATGTCACATATATACAGTTCGTTATATTCTCTCATGAGCCAATAGTCATAGGAAAAATATAAATCCATCTCTGTCCGCGCCAGGCATTGATAATAAACAAAAAAGTGAATACACACTCCAATCTTGCCAAAGACACACCTTCTTTTAAGGGCCGCACTACGTGTGGGACCCCTACGATCTTAATATCTTACGGGACTCTTGATAGTGAGTGTCCATAGTGATTAATTTTTTAACTGTATTTTCAACTAGTACAAGACCCAAGAACAACTGACGTTTCGCATGACCTAGAACATGTCACATAGAGACTCTATATCAAGGTATATGAATGTCCATAGCCCATTGAAACGTCATCCTTACACTAACAAACGGTATTTGTTGTACATCCCGTGGAAATTGATTGGAGACACTAATTTAGGAGTACCCTCTTTTTGGACGACTTGTCTCTCCGGTATGAGGATCAAGCAACTCGCTTCTTAGAACCAACAGCCGCACATATCCTCCGATTATAGCGGTGAAAGCTTGTGCAGAGTCAACCACACTTCTTGGAAGAGCCGAATGCAGAAAAACTGATGCACAGTACGCTACAAACGACCCTACACGGGTTTTGAATTCAGAGTTGTCCTTCGCCTACACCGTTCGCCACCCAAAGCTGTTGTATAGCACCTTTATGCGGGTGGTTTTGGGTGAGGGCGTTGATTCCCTTGCATGCATCTTCTCTCTCTTGCCTTCTCCCAACCCACTAGGGTACAATTTCCAGATACGAAGAGGAAACACGTCTGCATTGCTTGTCGTTTAAGCAACAACCTCGAAAAATCTATCATTCCCACGCTGACTAAGCCAATCAAAATCGACTTCCTTTATTTTGTCTTCTATCTGACCCCTAAGGTCAAACTCGGGAAGTTGGAGCAACGATAGACTTCTTCAAAAATTAATAGACTTCTAAAGTATTATTTACCACTATATAAGAGTTTTGATATTACTTTATTGTTCAGCAGGCTTCGTTCTAACTACATTTTCGTGTTTCTTCCCACTGCTGGTGGTAGGGAAGGAGAAGAGATGGATTCATATATTCGCCAAAGGTAAGTAGATGTAACTCGACTGGAAATCCAAGACGCTATTCATTAATCCACCGTGCATCCGTAAGCTGGAGCAATAAAAAACAGACACGACAAGAGGAAAAACTCATCCACACTACTAATAAAACAGTTAAAAATCACTGCAAAGGAACTACTTAACAATACTCATATAACTATAAAACGTATAAAAACAAAATTTTGTTGTATTAAATAAGTCCGTTTCGGTCTTTGGTCGTTGTACGCTCCGGCCTTCTTCAGGTCATTTGAATTTCGAACCAACCCATTATTTCCTCAAGGACATATGGCCCAGTGGATAAAGACGTTGGTTAGATCCATTGACTATACCCAAAGAGTTGTGAGTTCCTTACCAGGCTACAGCAGCGGTGAGCAAAAAAGTTGAAGAGTTGAGTTAAAGGGAAATAACTGAGACATCCGGCAGAGTCATGGCACATGGAACTAGAACAATCTACCCCGGTGGACGAAATAAAGGGTTCGATCGAAATCTCAATCACCTAAAGAAGGCTGGAGTGTACAACAGCGGAAACCTCGTGAAGGTGGCAATAAAGATGAGGATAATTGTCCGAATAATGTAAATAATCATAATACATCATCTCAGAGATATAGACAGATAAATAAATCCAATTATAATTCTAAGTTCCAGATAATCCTCGATGATCATACCAAATTAGAAAAAAAAAGCCAACCAAAATCCTACTGGTCAACTGAAATTAAAAAATAACTGATCATAACGCAAAACAGGACAACTTAAAACTTAGCAAAATAATCGGAGACTACAAGACAGGATACATGTATGGCAAACAAATCCATAGCTACGAAGTATATATATGTATATATATATATATAGATATATATATATATATATATATATATAATATCATTCGCAAACAGTACTGTTTCACTGTATCACAGCTCCTCGGTGTGTCAAGGCATCCGAATGCCTCAAGCCAGGATCAAAACCCAACCGATTTGGTGTAAATCAGACCTTTTACTACTGAGCTATCTTCACTCGGCAGAGTTATACAGCTGAATCTAGCCTATTGCTTTTACGAATCTAAACAATTGTCAATCAGCCGAAGTGCTCCATTCATATTACTGAAGACATTTGCATTAGCGCATGTGGCTGCTGTTTACAGAATTAGATATAATCTATGTGTATGCGTGGATTTTTTTTTAACCATCAGCAT
Source organism: Acanthosepion esculentum (assembly GCA_964036315.1). Classification (NCBI taxonomy): domain Eukaryota; kingdom Metazoa; phylum Mollusca; class Cephalopoda; order Sepiida; family Sepiidae; genus Acanthosepion; species Acanthosepion esculentum. The sequence continues at coordinate 95,011,895 of OZ038497.1, read as the reverse complement.
CAGAAAATTGTTCAATTTCCATGGATTAGTTTTATTAGTTTTCCAAAATCAGATTTAGAAAATTAAAAGTGAGACGAAATGCACATAACTCCGTTTTCAAAAAAATAAACATCTTTTTAGGGTCGTTGTCTTTAGAGTCTGATTAGTTTCTCTCAAGAATAAACAACCCTTCCAAGCGAATACGAAGATGACAAATAAAGTTGAAACCATGGATTCCAGATAACACTTTACATAAAACCGAACTTGAATATAACTCAACCTCTAAAGGCATTTAACTTGTCTCTTTATAAATGACACACTATTTCTGCGAAACATATAGAGATATATGTACACCGACGCTTAAAAATGCTGTGAAACGTTGAATATTCTACGATTAGCAAATTTCTTGTTATAAATGTCAGTTTCACGATAATTCGAGCTTCAAGTTTTTGATGCCTGAAGATCGGAATGTGTAACTTTTTTTTTTTACTAACGATTTTAAGTGTCTGTCTCCATTTTAATCGAACGTCGCTTTATCTCCAAAACTGATCATTGTTATTAAAAACAACCATTTTTTTTTATTTATTGCAAATAAAAATTAACGAAATTAACCCATTACAGCATAAAGATTCCTCAAAAGATTCATCTTTTTTTGCCTAATCTGTTTGTTGACTAACAGTAATATTATAACGTCTTCTATGTGCAGTGTCCCTTCAGGACGTAGTCTTGGGTATGACGATAAACTACATCTGGCAGCGAGGCCTCTGATCGGGAGAATGGACGCCTTGAGGAGCGTGAAATGACCTCTTAGCTGCCGTTGTTCCTAGGTGCACCCATATGCGGGTGGTAGTACCTGTTAGGGTCCCAGCTATGGGTAAATAGTGATCCATTCAAACAAAAGCAAAACACTATATAAGAGTATAAAAATAGGTATTTTATAGTAAAAATATTACCAGCAATTAATTTTCACATATATATTACCAACAATACATAGTCATAATAAAATTACCAACAATGCATATTTAAAACAAAATGGCCGGCAATACTTTTTATCTGTAGTTGAAGGCATACAATTGCGTTCAAAATATATTCAGTTGAATCCATAAAATTGCGTTCAAAATAATTAGATTTCGGCATTGAATAATCCATAGATGTTGACATGGGAATTTTCTTAGCGCAGTTTATATGTGGCACAAGGCCGAGAGTATGGAGCACCCAGTGAAAATCAAACTCACTGTTCAGCCGTAATTGATCTAGCAAGACCCGCTTGCTGCCATTACAACTCGAGGTGCCCCCATAGGGGTTGATATATCACTAAACAAAATCAACCAACCAAACAACCTTCAGAACATAAGTGATCGTGGCTCTCCACATCTTCTTTTACTCTGTAGCTCTTAGTACAGTTTTCTTATTGCTATCTCTGCTAACCCCTTGAGAACGTCGGCGACCATGGGTCTCCACTATTTCCTATCCTGTGTAGCTCTTATAAACTTTTCTCTTTTTTGCCATCTGTCCCAAACACTGCTCCGCCGATTATTCACCCAAGCTCGCCAGGTATGTTAAGCGATGCTTTCCTTTGACCCTTTTGGTTTCAGTCGGTCCTGTGAGTATCACACTTTCCAAGACCTCTTTCCTCCTTATTTGCTCCTGATAGGTCAACTCTCTCTTTCTGATGTTAAGTATATGTGTCCTTTTTCTTGGCATTGTCTCTAGAACTTTGTCGTTGCTTATGTGTTCGGCCTAAACTATTCTCATCATCCTTCTGTAAAACCATAATACTGTTGCTTCAAGTCTCTTCTCCATCTGCGAGAATATTACGGACAACAAGCATAATTTCCGTACGGTTGTCAAATGAAAGATGCTTCAGTTAAACATTTAAATTATGTTCTACAGACAACAGGCTGTATTTGAATTTAAAGTTTCCAAAGTTTGACGACATTAACTGCACCTTTTGCTTGCTTTTTCCCTTGTTTATTTGATTTTCTCAAAATGTATCCTTCGCCTTCTTTCTTGGCAGCAAATATAATCAGGGGAAAGTTATGTTTACTTATGCTATCTACATATTTTTGTTTATTTCATTTATTTATATTCCTTGAATTACTGTCGTGCGCCAACACTTGCTGCTTCATTCCAAACGATGTTCACTAGCAACTACTACAAAGAAACAACAAAAAAACAAAAAGAAAAGAAAATCAAACGAATGTAAGAAGCATCAGTGTCAGAAAGGTCATCTTGCAGCGAGGAACACGCAAATGTGAGTTGTGGCCGATTTAATATAATTATCGTCTCAGTAGTTACGTGTGGAGAATTTTGTCTTCAGCGCGAGTAAACGGATCGAGTTGCGCTTTTGAGAATAAAAGGCCGAATATGAATAGTCGCTTCCAATTTACCTCTGTCACCGGGACGATGCAGAATCATGGACTCGCAGTTGCCATTATTGAAAATTTCTATTCGGCACCTCGTTCTCTTCATACGTATTTAACGCCTTATTTATTTAAATACTTTGTAGTTAGTTTCTTGTCTATTTAGGATGTACATGCAAACATCTGTATTGGCAATCTCTCTCTCTCTCTCTTTCTCTCTCTCTCTCTTTCTCTCTCTCTCTATCTCTATCTATCTCTCTCTCTCTCTATATATATATATATACATACACGTCTGGTATTGTCTGTCTATCTCTATCTCTCTCTCTCTCTCTCTCTCTCTCTATATATATATATATATATATATATATATATATATATATATATATATATATATTTGTGTGTGTGTGGTTGTGGGTTATTGCCCTGTGTCTATATATGTATATATATATATATATATATATATATATATATATATATATATATATACCAGTGTACTCATATCTATCTATATGTGTGTGTTTATATCTATCTATCTCTCTCTATATATATATCTATATATATAGTAATATATATATACATACCTATTCATATATATATATATATATATATATACACACACACTTATATATCCATTTATCTATTTATCTCCGTCTGCTCACCTCTATCTATCTATACATGTATATGTGTGAGTGTCTACCATCTGTTTCTCTCTCTCTCTCTCTCTCTCTCTCCACACATATATATATATGTGTGTGTGTGTGTATGTATTTGTGTGCTTGCCAGTGCTTGCATGTGTCTGGTTTTCATTCTCTATCTATATATTTATATATCAGTCTATCTATTATATATCTATCTATCTATATCTATCTATGTATAATATATTTATATATATATATATATATATATATATATATATATTGTTTATTCGATAGATAGTTCGATAGAACGCTAGAAATATGAAAAATGTTCCTTATTTTCTCAGTTTACAAATGATTGGTGTCCATTTTCTAGAGTAGCTGCCACTTTTGCTTTGTCGGACTTATAAGATTATTGAGACATCAGTAAATAATGCCATTGGAATAAATATCTAGTTGGGAACTGATGACACCGGGAAGGGTGTTGATGAACAAGAAGCACCGTAGCTTTCAAGAATACAGATCTGCGGGCCTCCCGCATTAATGTGAACTGGTCTAGAAACGTAGCCGTTCAACTCGAACTTCATTACACGGTCTTTAAGCAGTATAACCCTTGGGCTTGTGAAGAACACCAGCGAGCCAAACGTTGTAAAACGCCTCCGCGATATTTAAAGCCATAATCCTAGTCTCGCCATTATTGTCTAAATCCTGATAGACAAATTCAGTGATAACCGTCAACACATATGTGGGTGAGCTAGAGAAGCGAAAGCCATACTGTTTATTTGAACGAAGGCCGTTTGAAGCGAGATGCTTCAATTCAGAGTTTATTAGAACATCTTGTAGTCTCATTAAAATCGACTGTCAAGTTACTTCGGTGAATTTTAAATTTTTCTTGTGTTCATATATATATATATTCATTTCTGGGAATGAATTATGGACAAATTGTCGGAATATTCTGTATTTCTTAGCGCTTTTGGATATACAATACATACATACTTACATATATATATATATATATATATATATATATATATATATATATAAATATTAGATTTCTTAGCGCTTTTGAATATACTTTTATCTTTACTTTTAATGGAATGTATGGATATTTTTATATATACTTATAGAAATGTTTTATTTTCCAAACACGGTCAGCACATTGTAGCCGTGTTCACAGTTGATGGTACTGAGTTCCATTTTTTATTCTTTTTTATTAATAAGGCTTTTTAGCCTTTTTTACATGTGGATGAGACTATTATATTTGTATTATTGATGAGTATGTTGTAGATGGTGTTTGATAGGTCTCCGTGTGTATTTAAATGAGACCTACTTTAACTATTGTCAGAGAGTTGTACCGGAAGTCTTCTTGTTGTATTTTGTAGTGTATATATATATATATATATATATATAGAGAGAGAGAGAGAGAGAGAGACTGACTGAAGTGCTCGACTACGACAAATAAGAGTTAAACGTTTAGTACTTGTTCTAAGACATTTAAACCGATGCCTGTGAATTGAAATGACGACTTGAAAAGGCTATGCCAAAGTCAAATTATGTAAAACTGCTCTATATATATAGACCCCTGAAAAGTAGCTCCACATTATTTAAATAATAGGTTTGTCCATTCAATATGTAGCCGATCATAGCTCTCCACATATTCCTCTTTATTATCTGTGAATTGCTAGGCTTTCCTGTGGGAGACAGCGGAGTGGCTTGCATTTGGATTCTCCCCTGTTGCTTTCATTCAGACTTGTTGCTGCAACCAAAGGCTAAAGAGCTCAGTCTGCGCTGCTATGTAACCCGTAGATAAAGTGATAAGAGATGGCATAATGATTTTCCCGAATAGGTTACCGGGAAATTGAACGTAACAGGCTGGAATTTGAACCGGGATTGCTGATTCCAATTTCCGCGCCGATAACCCTTCCTCTACCCAGATATTCATCGCCTTTTGTGGCAAGAGGGCATTGTCATTATTCATGAATATTAAGAATCATTGTCCGTGAAACCGGTTATGTGCAATGACTGTAGAGTAAATTTTACCGTCCTGGGTATGACGATAAACTGCCTCCGCGTCCTGGGTATGACGATAAACTGCATCCGTGTCATGGGTAAGACGATAAACTACATCCGCGTCCTGGATATGACGATAAACTGCATCCGCGTCGTGGGTGAGACGATAAATTACGTCGAACAGCAAGGCCTCTGATCATGAGGTTTTGGGGAGCGTGTAATCACCTCTTAATTTTTGGTTTTCCCAGGTCCACCCTGAGCCGAGGTGGTCTCACCTATTAGAGTCCAAACTATGGGCAAATACTTACCCCTAAACTGAGGGTAAAGCACTATTAATGTCTAAAAACAGGTTTTTTATATCAGCAATAAATCTTTAAAGGAAAAATTATTACCAGCAATACATTTTGGAAGAAAATATTACCAGTAATCCATATTGAGTGAAAAATATTACTGGCAATACATTTTTTGAAGGAAAAATATTACCTGTAATATATTTTGAGGAAAAGAATATTACCAATAATACATTTTTGAAGAAAAAAAATATTACCAGCAATACATTTTTGATGGAAAAGGGTATTACCAGCAATAAAAAATCTTGTCGGAATTAAATAACCCATTGAGGTGTTGATATGCCGTAAATCAAACCAAACCAAAACCAAACGTAACTTTTCTCTCAGTCAGTTCAATGTCATACATGTTTCAAGCTTTTGATTCATGACTGACAAGGCAAAGGATTTTCCCGCTGTAGGTTGTCACTTCTTTCTGCGATGGACTGGTTGCCAATCAAAGCTATAGATTTCAGTCTGCTATTCAACCCATAGGTGGGGGAAAAGAGAAGGATTCATATGTCTCCCAAGGGTATTTGTGCGTAATTGAATGTAATAAACCCTGGTAGAAGTCGGTTCTCCGATTTCTTTTCCGAGCCGTTAGCCTTTAATAAAGCAACTGTTTATAAGTAATTAGTAGAATAAAAGAGAAACAATATAGTCCTATTTTCATTGTTTAGAGTTTAACTAATCTTCATTGTTATTCAAGGCATTTCGAATTGAGCACGTTATTTAATCTATTCCTTCTGTCCATCTCAGGGAATATCACTTCTTGTGCTCCCACTACGCTTGATGACTTTCGACAGAAGCAACAACTAAAATGGAGAACACATTCGAAAATACTAACATAATGAATATGGTGACATTTCACACTAATTCAAATAACAGGTTAGGGAGGAATCCATACTTCATTACTTGAAAGAGATATAACAGTTACTGTACTTAAGAGATCTATGTTACAGAAAAAATTGTTTTACGAGAAAGTTTTTATAAATTTGATCGACAAAAGTACCAGGTTCTCTGTCCACGAATGCTGAATGTTTCCTTATAAGAAAACAGCTAATATTACCATCACCATTATTTAGCGTCATACTGGTTTTCAAGTTGTCTAGGTCGGTACTTTTCCACCCATATATCTGCTACTGAATAAAGAATAGGGTCATTTATAAAAGAAAAAAAGGATCGATTGTGGAACTCTCTTCCGACTTCTGGCTTTCCAGTCAACCTTGATCTTTAAAATTTAAATGCAAAGTGAATCGTTATATTCTTAATTTCTTTTATTGATAGCTCTCATATTCACTCACATGGCTTGTCTGATCCCTTGCTTTATCGCCTTGCTTGGGGTAAAATTATATATATATATATATATATATATATATATATATAGATAGCTTTAATTTTAATTATAGGTTTTACATTTTTGCCGCCGTGTACTAGTTATTTCCCTAGGAGAGTTGAGTTAAAAGGAAATAACTGATACATCCGGAAGAGGCATTAGCTGTTTTCTTATATATATATATATATATATATATATATATATATATATATATATATATATATATATATATATATATATGTATGATATATATATATATATATATATATATGTATGATATATATATATATATATATATATATGTATGATATATATATATATATATATATATATGTATGATAT
>OZ038497.1:94957404-95002404 GCA_964036315.1 Acanthosepion esculentum | reverse complement strand
TACCTCTGTCTTTTCTACAAATATTCTCATGGTAACTGCTCTGACGAGCTTTCTTCTGTGATACTCTGACTACATGAATTTAAACGTTCTACTAGATTGGCATTTAGGTCTCACCCATTTACTATTGAAATAGCTAAATGTAACCGCCACTTCTATTCAACAGTTACTTTTCTCACATTTCTTGATCGTGGAAATTATTTCTGTTTAATTGCTTCCCTGATAACTACAATCTTCAGTAATTCAAATGCAACGTCAACCGCCAATTTCTGTCTTCTTGAATCTTTTATCCTTTCCTCAATCTTCCCTATGCTCAGTTTTTTTCTCTTTAACTGCCTGTAACAACTTGCGTACGGGTGGCATTCCCGCCTCGCTTAGCGCGAAATGGTTAAAAACAAAATCAATGAGCTCACAATCTACCACAGATCAAAATAGCGCCATATTTAACAATTGCATGCGCACTTGTATGTGGATATTTCTACAGGGTTCAATGAATATATGAATATGTTTGTTTATGATTATTTTTCCTTCGTGTCGACAAAATGTTCACAGTAATTTTTGCTTGTAATTTGCGTCGATCAGACGAAGAAATCATCGCATTAGCAAAAACTGCAATTTTATTGGCAAAATGATGAATAATTCAAGACGAGTTCAAAAATCGTTAACGGACTGTAATCACAAAATCAATACAGCCGCCATGTTTCAAACAAATTCGTTAAATGCTTAATTGCCATGATCGATAATTGTTCTCATATATTTCGAAATTATTTAAATATTTATCAATGTCGAAATTATTTTTATCTAATCGAACTGAGTGGATTTTCCAACTGTATTCAACCTCCTCGGCGTTTCTGTCGATTTCTGTTTTTGAAACTTTTCTCTCTGTTGACTGCTTTGCGTGGAGTTGTCTGAAAAATTAATGACGAATCTAATAATGATAATAATAATAATAATAATGATAATAAAAATAACAATAATAATAATTAAAAATAATATTACGTAATTATGATCGCTTCACGCAGTTCAGTGGAAATATAGCATAACAAAGAATTTAAACGAATTAGGTGAATTACAAGCTAATGGTATTTCGTTGAAAATGTTGAAATGCTGAAATTAAAATAGAAGTTGATAATGTAAGGAAATTATTGCTTTAGTAATGAGCGACAAAAAATAAAATGGCGAGGATTTCTCCACATACACATATTCTAACAAGATTTTAAAGAATTAATGAATTTATTCATAATCCAACATTTTTATTTCTCCCAAACATTATGGACAGTCATATTTAAAACAGACGCTCCTTTCTGTTTTAAACATTTACATCTATCGGCATGTACACTCGACAAATCCAAATAAAAAGAACCTGCTGTCGGGGAGGGTTCGAACCTGCACACCGCCAATTTGAACCGTTTTATCCGGTATGTCTTAGACAGCTCAGCCACAGAGAACGAACAGCTCCGCAAGGTTCTATTTTCCCTTTTAAGGAAAGCACATTTCTTATCCCAGGTTATTTTTCTCGAAATACCATATCGACACAGTAACCGAAGCGTAAACAAAGCAATTTTTAAAGAATTAACGGATTTATTTTAAATCTAACATTTTTATTACCTCAAATTCTATTTGTAGGGTATGCTCGTATTCGAAATAGACTCTTCGTTTTTATTTTAAACAACGTGTATTACATTCCATATATGCAAAGATAGAGGAGGCTATCATCTTCCTTTTGACACAAAGAATTTATTTATAACTCAAGGGGCCCTTAGGGGATAATTGACTGCTCATCGAGAAGAGTGCTTGAAGAAATCTATATCCGGATATTAAAATATTGTCTATAAAATTCACTTAAAAACGCTACGAACTTTCATCCCGACCTAAAGGTGATAATAATAGAAACGTCTCCTTCGAAACTATGGGAGGCAATTGATAGAAAATCTCAAATATGCAATTTATTCTATTTGTATTTTCTTTTTAGTGGTCCATATGTGCTTCCATTACTAACATATCGAACATTTTTCTTTCAGTATTTAATATCGTTTACTGTCATCCTAATATTAGGGTTAGGATATTAATATATTTTATATATATTATATAAATATTTACTATATAAATATTTAGTATCGTTTACTGTCATCCTAATATTACGGTTAGGATATTAATATATTTCATATATATTATATAATTATTTACTATATAAATATTTAATATCGTTTACTGTCATCCTAATATTACGGTTAGGATATTAATATATTTTAAATATAATATATAATTATTTACTATATAAATATTTAATATCGTTTACTGTTATCCTAATATTACTGTTAGCATATTAATATATTTTATATATATTATATAAATATTTATTATATAAATATTTAGTATCGTTTACTGTTATCCTAATATTACGGTTAGCATATTAATATATTTTATATATATTATATAAATATTTACTATATAAATATTTAGTATCGTTTACTGTTATCCTAATATTACGGTTAGGATATTAATATATTTTATATATATTATATAAATATTTACTATATAAATATTTAGTATCGTTTACTGCTATCCTAATATTACGGTTAGCATATTAATATACTTTTGCATAGTTATCACTGTGTAAACCCTCAGGTGGCCCAATAATGTAAATTGAATCACAACGAATTCAAACTCCGTTTAAGAGTAGGTCATGCTTGGCTTTAAGCCCTTGGTTGATATCCAGATTAGAAGAAAATCTGGGTTGTTTGAACACAAATATGAGAGAAAACTAACATAAGTGTTCCGAACTACTCGCTACCCTTCAGTTTATATATTAAGAAATAATCTTAATGAATTTAAAAAAACTTTGCTACGCCTGGAATCTGGTGAGCATGTAAGTCAGTCAGTTATGTGCCATTCGTGATTTCTTTCGATATATGATTAACGAGGATTTTTTTCCCGGCAGTAGGCTGCCATTTCTTTCTGCGGTAGACCAGTTGCTATCGAAGGCTATAGAACCCGGTCTGACCTGCTATTTACTCATAGCTGGGGGAGAAGAAGAGGATTCATACCTTTTCCCAAGGTTATTAGCTAGTGAATGTACATGGATTCGACTGGAATCCGAACTCAATTCCTGAATCCGAGCAGCTATCCATTACTCCGACGTGTCTCGTCGTTGCTTCCAAATATATGTTTCACTCTAAATAAACTTTTCATAATTACAGAACTTTGCTATGCATGTTAACTAGTGTGGGTCGGTCTTGTGTTTGCAAACAAGAGTTGCAAGTAACCTTGAGTTATTTAATAACCTTAGCCGTATCTATAAACTAACCAGTTTTGGGCAACATACGGCAAAGGACTTGTTTAATAATCGCGCCTCTAGATAAGAAGGGGCTCATTTTTTTCTCTTCAGAATAAACTATATACACCCTTGTACAAATTAATTGAAACAAAACGAATAATTACGTTATTAATTACTTGATTTTGTAATTTCCAAATGAAACATGAACCAGTGTACATGTTATTACTTTGTATGCACATTCAACGAAGTTGTTCCTTGCAGAATGACCAAAGATTTTCGATTGGATTTACATCAAGAGAGTATCTGGTAAGGCTTGCCATTTTGTTCGTGCAGTGTTACAATTTTTGTAAGCTTCCTTGGAGTAACGTCCATCGCAGAAAATAGACGTAGGAAAAACTAATCGATACTCGAGAAAATAGTGTCTGGGCGTGATGAAAATCTAATGCAATCACGGCTGACACAATATTTTTCAAGGCCAAACAAATTTCATCAAAAATAGATTCATATTGCTACACTCCACTGCAAATAAGCTAATCTCTCTCTCATATATATATATATATATATATATATATATATATATATATATATATATATATATATATACATGCACACTTCATTAAAAACGACTGACAAGGTGGTTTTATTTAGTTTTTTATATAATTTCTCATGCGATCTGATAAAGTTTTTCTTTTCAGATGATAAATTACATAAAAACTGTCCGAATGTTCTTTTTATCCGAGCGCTTTCAGCTATACATTTAGCCATTTTCAAGGATTATATTTCAACTGTTAGAATTAGAAATAGTTTGTTATATGTATGTTTTATAAAATGATTCATTTTTTTGTTTCAAAACACGGTCAACATATGTTCATGTTCAAAGTTAATATTATTAAGTGTTGGTTTGTTTGTTTTTATTAGTAAGGCTTCCATTATTATTTTTAGCCTTTTTTTTTTGCAAGTGGATGATGCTATTATATTAGTGTTGTCGACAAGAATATTCCGAATAGTGTCCGGTAGGTCTACATGAATATTTAAATGAGATCTAATTGAGCTATTGTCAGAAAGGTGTAGAGTTAGTCTGCGTGTTAAACATGTTGTAGTGTGGCCTATATAATTATTTACGAAAGTTGATTCTTTAGGAATAAAATTCCTTAATTGGCATTTTAATTCGTAAATAATATTTGCTCTGTTTAATTTTGTTCTAGGAGGTGAATTATTATTTTTAAATATAAGGTTAGCAGTTTTAAATTTTTTATAATAAATAATTAATCTAATTTTTTTTACTATTGCCAACTGGTGTTATGCATTTTTTTATAATGTTATTAATTCTGCATTCATCCTGTTTATAATTTTCGTTTATCTGATTTTTATAAAAAAATATTAATATTATTGTTTATGTTTCTATTCTCGCCGTTGCTATTAGTTACTTTAGACAAGAAACGCCTAATGTGGAAATCCAACAATTGATTACAAAATCCGTTATTAATGGCTAAATGTATAGCTGAAAGCGCTCGGATAAAAAGAAAGAACATTCGGACAGTTTTTATATAATTTATCATCTGAAAAGAAAAACATTATTAGATCGCACGAGAAATTATATAAAAAACTAAATAAAAGCACCTTGTCAGTCGTTTTTAATGAAGTGTGCATGAAAGAAGGATTGGTGCCTAAATACACAAATATATATATATATATATATATATATATATATATAATTTCACTGCAAGCAAATCGATAAACTAACAAAAGACAAGTGTTATTGAGAGTGAAAGAACTTGAGAAAACATTTTCGAACAAATTTCTATGTTCACTTTTATATTTATATATATATATATATATATATATATATATATATATATATATATATATATATATATGGACACACTGTAATTTTAATATGATTAATGTACTAATATACGTAGACTCGAGTTTTGTATATAAAATATTGCTATGTATAATTCATTTTTCGAGTGTATCTCTTTGTGTTGTATTAAATCTTCCTTCCGTCTTCATTACGTGTTAGTCTATCAGAGATATGCTAATGTTTGTGTTGGTCTGTGGCGAATAGAGAAGCAGTAGAGATATTTCTTATCGGTTTCCAAATACTCTCATGATGCTGTTTCCATACGTATACAGTTCTTAATAAATGTTTGACTTTTGAAATTATATTTTTCTTACAATTTATAGCAAGATTAATATATCTGACACGTATAAACAGACACGATATAAATAAAAAATATACCCGTAAAAAGAAAATATGGATATAAAACGAATGAAAAAAATTTCTTTAGCGATGCGTTTGGCCCTCTGATGGACTTATTATTTGTCAACTTGCATTGATAAATTCCACCAGGGGACGAACAAGAAAGTTTTTTTTTTACTCTTGTCTTATCTTAAACGACGCGTTTCGTAAGCTGACGAATGAGTATATTTTCCATCTAATATTTATAAACAAAAGTAAAAAAATATATTTGTTTTTTTTTTTAAAGTAAGAGACGCTCATAAATGTTCATCAGGTTAGCTGAAATGGCTAAATAAATTATGGAGGATGCTAAGTATCGCAATTTAATGTCTAATAAACGAAAGTGAGTAAATTATGTTGTCGAATTTTCTTTTATACTCTGAAGATGATCTTGGAAAAATATCGAAAGTACTTGGGAAATAAAAATAAAAGAAATTTAAACAGCTGTAGCACATTTCTCTCATACTTCAACATCAATACACGGGAAGGTTATTCGTGGGTATGAACGAATTTTGTTAAAAAGTAGCAGACATAACGTCTGTAATTTATCTATACAGACATGCCTCAAAGAGAAGTTGTTGCCTAAGTACACACACACACATACATACATACATACATATATATATATATATATATATATATATATATATATATATGTGTGTGTGTGTGTGTTTGCAAATATATAGAAAAATAGGAAACAACAGGTTAGGTAAATAATCCGAAGTTCTTTAGTATTTTTGTTTTTATTTTTTTAAAAACAGTACTCAGTACATTAGTAGTGCCTATATTATAATTATTTTTTAAAAATATGATTCCTTCGCTACATAGGAGTTTTCGTGTTTCAAAAACAAGAGCAAAAAACTTCAATATAATTATTAAAATTAAATTGAATTAAAGTATCATACTGTAATTCAATTTAATTTTAATAATTATATTGAAGTTTTTGGATTTTGTTTTTGAAACATGAGAACTCTTATGTAGCGAAGGAATCATATTTTTAAAAATAATTATATATATATATATATATATATATATATATATATATATGAGAGTAACCACTCTCGAATTAGCTGATGATCATAGTAATAGTGGTTTAACTTGTCGCCTGTTTGTATCTGAATAGAATATATGCCATTCAAATGTGAGTATTTCTTTGATCATTGTTCTTTTATTTTGTTCTTTTAAAAAAGTTGTTTGATAACATTTTCTGTTTTCATTTCCCCTTCATATTTCTTTCTGACTCCCTATTTTTGTCTTTAACAAACCAAGGATTTCGGTGTCATTTTCGCCTTTTCCACTCTAATTATTTTTGTACATTTTTCTTTACATATTTTTTTTATAATTTCTCCTTGCAGTTTTCTTCCGATAACTTTCCCAAAACATTTCTCCTCTCAAAAATATACAGTGAATGCTGTCTTTTTTCCCCGTCTCTATTTCTTGTCTCTTATCCATTCTATTGTCTTTTTTCTCACCATTCTGTCTTGTCTCGCTTCTTTTTTTTCAGTAACCTGATGATCCATTTAATCCTTCTCGTTATATTCTTCCGAATGCAAAAAATAATTTCAACAGGGATAAAATATCGCATACGCTATTATCAGAAGAAATACTATTGCAATATACCAAAAAAGCCATTTCTGAGCCTCGTTCTGGTCTTTTTCTTTTCAAACCTCGTCTAATCCGTGCGATCACACCGTTCAGATATAATATTCTTTTGTGTTTTAGCCTATTTTCTGTTGTTGTCCGGTTGTTTTCTTTGTCCATTAGATTTTGAAGATGGTAGAGTAAACTTCCGATTGTTTTCTATGAACGCTATATATATATATATATATATATATATATATATATATATATATATATATATATATATATATGCGTTTATGCGTAAAAATTCAAATATACCTAAAATTATATATGTAAAATGATCATATGAATAAAGATAAAAGAAACACTTTTCTTAGCTTTTTCAGCATCTGTGGGATTTTCTCAAAGCAAATGGAAAGATTTTATTTTGCAACATGTATTTATAAACAGAAATAAAAATGCCCTTAGATTATAGTAATTTTTTAACTTTAGAACGCTCATAAACATACAAGAGGCTAACAGAAATTCATGGCAAATTATGGAAGATGCTAAGTGATGTAATAACCGAAAGTGAGTAAATATATTTTTTATATCTGTTCTTGAATCTATTTATATCGTAATTGTTATTTATATTTTTTATTAGTTGGATAAGTTAATTTATGTATTATATATCTTAAATAAATCATAATTTAAAAAATTCATATTTGATATATTTATTAATATATATGTAGATAGATCAGGGCTACAAGAATGTAGGACGCTCATGGCTAAGATACAAAGCTGAGGAGCAACTTGTCAGCTGTCAATATACCGCATAACACCCTTAAGCGCTTGAGAGTACGATCTAAAAGGTCAGCCAATCTAACAGGGATCTCATCTCACAATCCTCACTCTTGCTCCATATGTGGCCTCCTTTGTAAATCACTAGCGGGTCTTAAGTGGCACTTAAGATTATCGCACACAATTTAATAACTAAATCAACTAAGCTGTTAGAACCTCATACGTCGAAACCGACGGGAGAGTCTATTATATATATATATATATATATATATATATATATATATATATATATATATATATATATATATGGAAGATGTTATAGTTGTTCCAACGAGAGAAAAATGTATATTTTAAGAAGATTTATATAAAATCCTATGACCAGTCCAAGAAAGACATTTGAATTAAATTTTATAATATGTGTAAACATCTAGTCTTTAGTTGAAGAAGGTCGCAAAACCAGAAACACGTGTAGCAGAATTATGGAAAATAGAGGACAATACAAATTTTAAAATAAAAGAATCCACATTTCCAACAAAAGCGTTTGCGGTTTATCTTCTTTTTAATATATATATATATATATATATATATATATATATATATATATATATATATATATCTCAGGGCGGCCTGACAATTGTGTCTAGCATGAAACAACGTGTCGCCTTTGAGTGTTGGCTTCAATGTTCACTTTTCTATTTAGATTTACATGCGCTTTATCTCTGATATTGGGTACTTTATACGATAAATATAGCACACCATAAAACTATATTTCTTCATATATATATATATATATATATATATATATATATATATATATATCATATTATTCAAATATGTTTTTATAATAGATCACAATACAATATTTTTACATTGCTACACAAAAACATTCATTTTTCTGAACTTTAATGATTGATCATCGGGTGATTGTAGTTAACATAATACTAAATTTCGTGTTATGTTATCTGCAATCGCCTGATGAGCAACCATCAAATTTCCGAAATATGAAAGATTTTGTGTAGGGGTGTAAAAATGTTTTTATTGCAATCTATTATAATCAAAATATTTTATTTTCCTCTACGCTTGTATTGAGCAGTATTTAAAATGTCAATGATAAGACCTGTCGATTCTAAGTCTACCTGTCCTTTTTCAAGAAACACACACACACCCAACCAATTTGGTGTCAGTCAGGGCTTCTATCACTGAGACATCTTCACTCGACAGAATGAGTCAGCCAAATCTAGCGTATTGGTTTTACATACGTAAACAAATGCCAAGCAGCCAAATGTTCCATTCATTTTACTGAAGAGCTTCGCATTTACACAGATGACCGTTGTTTTTATAATTAGCTTGTCATTTAACAATACTCAGCTGAATATATATATATATATATATATATATATATATATATACACGGGCGCAGGGTATTCATAACCCAATGGAGGAAAGGAAAGACGTGGTTCTTGGATGAGTATCACCACGTAATTTGTAAATAGCAGCGCTATATCGAGTCTATTCAGTTTCTCCTTCGTCACCAAATTGAATCAGTCCGGGTTGGAATCTCGGTAGGGGATGCGCACTGTCGATGAGTCCTAAAATTGGACGAAACGGCCATTCAGTGCTTTCTGTATTCTGTTGAGGATTCTTCTAGATTCGATGATTTAATATATATATATATATATATATATATATATATATATATATGTAACATTCTTTAGGTATTATCTCCTCCTTCACCACGCAGTCGTGTTCTGGTGGTCACGTTATTGCCCCGCCCTCGTGAGAGTAAAAATGCCAAATACGCATCTATTTTAACCTCACACAAATCCGAGGAGCAAAATAGCATTGAGGCAAGGTGTTCTCAAGGACATTGTTTTGAGACGTAAACGACAAAGCGCACGCGTTATGAACTGTTGAGACAGAAAAAATAGAAATATTTCTGTGGATTTCGCTTGCAAAAATAAATTAATCTTTCGACGTTATTACGAGAAATTTGCGATTCAATTGTCATTCTTAATTTCCGTTTAGGATGGAAGATTTCTTTCCTACTAGAAATCAGAAACTGGCAATGATACCCCACGTTGCCCGGGCAGAAACCGTTCCATTTTATTTTTTTTCAACTGTTGTTCAACGTGGGTATAACATTGTTCGATAGATCTGCGTATGCAGAGAAATACATGGTGCTCAGTAAAAACTGGGAAAACTTATTACCACTGTTTTAACTCTCATGAATAATTGACGTTAAATAAACCTGAATAAATTTCTTCCATATTCATGATCTTGAATAATCATTCGACTCTCGCGTAATTAATCGACTCTGATTGGTTCTTTTATGGTTGAATAATTGATGCTCAATCTTCTGACTAGTGCTTTAAAGATTATTTGGAGACAACTTTCGTCTTTTATTGTGCCTTTCTCGCATGGCTAAACAACTCACTGATTTTGAACATCAAGTCATCGTACTTTAAAAAAAAAAGCATCCGGCTTCCTGAATTTTTCAGTCACAACTGTCGTCACCAGTTTTCAACAGTTGTAGTTTGAATTTACCGATTTTCTACTGGGCACCCTGTAGTATAAACAAACCTGTCGTAATTAAAGCAGGTTTGACAGTCGTTTATATTATACACCGCATGTTATAATAATTTATAAATACTCTCAGAATGTTATTTCCTGCTTTTTAGAGGGCAAAACATATATTTTTTAATTTTCTATAGGTCCTTTGTTCTTTATTGTTTTTTTATTGTTTTTTTTTAGTTTTTTGGGGTTTTTTTATAGTTTTTTTTTGTTTTGTTTTGTTTTCAGCTTGATATAGCTGTAGTACAGGGTCTTAATAGATCTAGCGAAATAAGTATGCTAAGCCTTACACCACATCGAAATAGTCTTCTCTGCCTGGTTTAAAGATAATACTATAATTATTTTAACTAGAAATGATACTTGATTTTGCGCGGGTCAACTGACATTGTTTTATCTGCTGAGCTATGAAGTAATCTTTTTTTTTTATTATTTTATTTGGATTCTTTGGGGGAGAGAAAGAAATTTACGTGAATTGTAAAACATATGTACACCTCAATTCAAATTAACTGAAACAACCGCTTCAGTTTCCTTTCTTTTCACTATACGATCATTTTCAGACCCCAGGAGTGACGAGGTGTAATCGAATATCTATTTTTTCCTCAGGTTAGGTCATTTGTAGTGGTGTGCAGTTACATGAATCTATTTTAGGGGTGTATGATGAAATTTGTTAGACCATGAAAAATATTGCGTCACCCGTGATTCCATCAGATTTTCAATACGCCTAGACACTACTGTCTCGACTGTCGATTAGTTGTCTTACGGCCATTGTCTGTTATGAACGTTACTCCAAGGAAACGTACGAAAATTGAAACGCTGCCGAACACACTGGAAAGCCTTGAGCAAATTAAAGTACTATAGACTGACCCGGAAACTCTCTGATTTAAATCCAATCAAGAATCTTTGGTCAATCTGCAAGGAACGACTTCGTGGAATGTATATACGAAGTACTAACATCTGCACTGGGTCATGTTTCACTGGAGAAAAAAAACGAAAAGAAAGTAAATAATAACAGAATTATTTTTGTCGTCGCTCATATAAGGTCGTTGTATAATATTCTTATTTTTAAATGCCTAGGCCCTTATTATGGCATGGGAGATCATGACTCTCCAAAACATCCTATCATTTGCAGTGTTAACTCCCTTTAATGTCTCTCCAAATGTTCGATCTACGCAAGTTCGTTAAGGGGTTACTCTGCATCTCTTTCCTTCGTATCCGCTAAGTGTTAAATTCTCCACACCGTCTTTCTTCATATTTTAATATCAGAAATTTAAAACTATCTCTTTTAAGAGTCCTTTTCGTTTCCATCTTCCTTTCCTTTTTCATGTTCCATGCCATCCTCTTCATGAAGGAAGAAGAGATTTGAATCGACGTAAATGTGGTTAAACTAAAGAAGTCTGGGAATACCATGGACATAACATTTAAAATACAAGGAAATTTAAAAGAAAACAAAAACTAAAGGGAAACCTATAGTTACCCTCAGATTGATTTATTGAATAAATTTTTACGGCTTATCAACCTTTTCCAATTTATTTAAAACCAGAAAATATATTTAGATTGTATTAATTTTTAAAAGATTATGATAATTAACTGATACACGTTCTATTAATTAACCCATAGCTGGGGGGAAAATATGTGGATTCATACTTTCGCTAATAATATTTATGCATAGTGAATATAACGAACCCGACTGGAATTTGAATTCGTCTCCCTAATCTCCACTTCTGTGCCGTTATTCTTTACACCAGCCGCACATCCAAGATTAGAGCACCTGATATTTCGAAATGGTGACCCAGCTTAACGTTGCTTAACTTCGATGATCCAACGAGAACTGGTGTTCGAACGTGATATCGCCGTAATTCTAGTTACGCTTAAAAGGAAACGGCTGAAATTCTGCGATTTCTTTAGTTTCCGTTTAGCATGGAAGATTTCGTTCCTATCCGAGGATAGATGGTCTGGGGAAATTAACTCTTAAAAGAGATATTGTAGTCAAATCCAGTAGAGAGGGAGAAAACAGAAAGTGGCCGACTTAGCAAGTGCGTGTGAAGGGGTGGCAGTAGAGGAACGAAGAGGGACGACAAAAGGTAACAAAAATTACTTAGATCGACAAAAGACAAGAATTATTTGGAGAGTCATGATCAGCCATGTCCGCAAAGGACATGTCAGATAAAAAGAATGCAATTTTTATCTCTTAAATCTGTCTTACATATCTATAAGTCTACCATTCGTCCATGCTTAGAATATTGCTGCCAGATATCTAGATATCCTTGAAAAAAATCCAAAGAAGAATCAGCAATATTATTCATCCTGATCTGGCATCTCACTTTCAGTCACTTTCCAACGGCCGTAAAGTTGCCTCCTTTCTCCTTTTCTATAAATATTTCCATGCCAACTGTTCGGATGAGTTCTTCGCCTGGGTACCTAGACTTTATAAATTTAAGTGCAGATTTAGACTGGCGTCGAGGTCAGTTGAGTTAGATAAAATGTCGATGGTAGAATACCTAATTGGCAGTTTGTTTCAATTGGATTTCAATCCAAATCTTAATTACAACTCATTAGCCTTTATGTCCGGATGGAAAGTGTAGTCTTTCATACAAATGTATTAGTATTTTTTTTTCCTCTTAGAAGGATTTTTCAGGATCTGGGCAATCATTATTCTCCGAACTTCTTGTTTTTTATTGAGCTAAATTTTGTGCCACTACCGTCTTTCCTTGTTCATGTTCTACCTTGCATTAACACTGGATTTTAGATTTTTTTACTCTCCTGTGTGTCGTGTCCCTTCAGGCTAGATTTAACCGTAAGTTCTATGCTAGCAGTTTCTTTTCTCGCACCTCTCGATTATGGAAATCTCTTCCGGCTTCATGCTTTTCAACCAACTTTAATCTCCAAAATTTAAATGCAATGTCAATAGCTTTCTTCGGTTCTCCCGATCACTATTCAATTTTTCTTGCTCCTAACAATAGATTCTGTTTTCTAATTTTTTCCTCACCTAGTAACGCCTGGAGTCTAAGTGCTTTTACTGCCTTGCTTGGGGGTGAAATAAGATTTTTTTAAAAAAAAGAAGGAATTGTCGTTATCCAGAGTGTTAGAATTAAGATAGCTATGAGGCTATAATTTGAATTACGTGACCCATGTGATAAAGAGCAGAGTTCGGATGCATTATGTGCAGTGACATCCGTGATGATGAGTGTGCATATCTGTGTATGTTTCTACTGCATGTGCAGATAGTGTAACGGGTATCAGCATTGAAAACAGAACCGGCGAGGCGCGTTCAAGTTCCGGCCGTGTCTGATGAGTTCATTTTCGCAATAATAACCTTGAGAAAGGCATGAACCCATCGCCCTACCAGTCATCGGGTACATAGCAAAGGTAGACTGGACTCTCTAAAGTTAGCTGTCAACCAGTCTAGTATAAAAAAAACTTTGAATTTTAAACAGTAGTGGACGCCATGTTAGAAAATACTCCAAACTGTTTAGAAAGGCATGAACTCATCTCCCTACTAGTCATAGGGTAAATAGAAAAGGTAGATTGGACTCTGTAAACTTAGCTGTCAACTAGTCTAGTATAAAGAAAACTTTGAATTTTAAACAGTAGAGAAGGCCATGTTAGAATATACTACAACTATATATAGTTACTGACAATCATTTGTCTTTACGAAATATATATATATATATGCTTTGAAATGAATTCCTATATAACGAATTGGCGCAGAAATAGAAATATGCCATTTTGTTATCAAAAGAACAAAGTTATTTAGACAAAATAGATAAGTTGTAATGAAAGTTCTTTACTGTTTGTTTTTTTTTAAGAATTTGTTTAAAGTTTGTTCACCTGATCAGGTTAAAAATTAGTGTATGTAACCAGTGCAGAATTTGTGCATGCCAGTCACTTTCACTTCGTATGCTTATGTATACTCGTGAAATGAAGGCTTAACAGAAGAGGCTGCCAATGTGGCGGTTATCACAGTCTACAGATCAGCGGTTAAAAACTGATTGAAAACAGACGATACAAATGAAAGAAAAAAAATGAATAAATTGGAGTCTAGAAATACAGATCGCAAAATTTTGAAAGAACAAAAATAAGCGATTACAGATTTTACTGAACTTGATTTTGTCAATAAAAGATCCAAACTTTACTGACAATCATTTGTCTTTACGAATATGCATGTAGTAAAACGTTTAAATCAGTGAACCGAGGTCAAATTCAGGGATGTCTGTTGCGTTCACTTTTGTACGAAGTCCTTTGGGATAGGCATGCACACGTCACTGTTTTTCCACTCTAGAAATGGGTTAACCCTTTGAACCCTGCGTTCCTGAACTATTTTAACCCTTCTGCCTGAGCGCCTGAAATAATAATTGGTATGTAATTTTTCACAGTAGATATAAAAATAGTTACAAGTGTTTATCCACCGTTCAACCGGTAGTCTGGCATTAAATCATTTATCTCTCCCACTGTTCAACTGGGGGCTGGGCATTATGTCATAGTGGTCAGCGCTCAAACAGTTAAGTCATTTTTCTCTACCACGGTTCAACCGGTGGCTGGTCATTACGTCATTTTTCTCTACCCCTATTCCACCGGTGGCTGTGCACTGTCTTTTTTTTTGTCACCGGTAAAGCGGTGATCAGGGTTCAAAGTGTTAAATAGCAGAGCAGACTGGCTTCTCTAGTCTTGGTTGGCCAACAGTCTCGGAGAAGTACAACTCGTCAAAAAAGGTTGGATGTGTAGCTGAAAACAGACATCGACATTATTCCCTCAACCGTCTCCAATCGTCGGAGGAGGAACCTAAAGGTAGTAGAAACACTTCTTCCTCATGATTCTTTCAGTGGGCTTTCTCCACGCTGTTTCCACTTGAACACTCTCCCCTGTATACAACTATTTGCGTGGTGAGGTTGTGGCCCTGTGTTTCTGAGGAGAGTCTACTGCTACCAAAATAGAGAAAGGGATTTGTTAATTTAAATTCCGATTGGATGAAAGTTATTAAGGTAATGTTTTATGCCGATTCTGAGTGGATAAAATGTCGATGGTGGCGTTCCTAATTGGAGTTTGTTTCAATTCAATTTCAATCCAATTTTAATTACAACTTATTAGCCTTTATGTCCGGATGGAAAGTTTAGTGTTTTATACAAATGTTCTTTTACTACTTTTTTTTTCTTTTACAAGGTTTTTTTTTTTTAATGATCTGGGCAATCATTATTCTCCGAACTTCTTGTCTTTTATTGAGCGAACTTTATGACTTTAATATCTTTCTTTTTTCCTGCTCTGCTTTGTATTAACACTCGTTCTATAGATCTTCTTCTTCTACCTGCCATGACCCTTCAGGCTATAGGCGATCCTGACTCCTATCGCATATGGCCCTTAGCAGTTTTTCTCCCTTTGTTAACCACCCCTTCACCATCCAACCATCCATTCACACAAGCTTATCAGGGAAGAGGCTGGCTCACTTCCCCTGTCTCTCTTCCCCTCATTATGCCCCGGAAGTGTTATGTTTCCCAAGCCTTACTTCCTCATTATTTATCCAAATAATTTCAACTCTTTTTTTTTTTCTGATGTTGAGTGTAAGGGTTCGTTCTGTCTATATTTCTGAGATTGTAATTATTTACATCATTTACATTGTTCGGACTGCTGTCCTCATCTTTAATGCCCCGTTCACAACGTTTCCGTCGTTGTACACTCCGGCCTTCTTCAGGTAATTGGAATTTCGAACTGAACCATTTATTTCGTCAGCCGGGATAGATTTTTCTAGTTCCGCGTGCTATGCCTCTTCCGGATGTTTCATTTATCTCCCATTTAATTCAACTCTCCAAGTTTTTTGTCCACAACTATTTGGGTCAAATCACCGAGAACACATGGCCCAGTGGATAAAGGGTTGGTTGGATTCAGTGACTTGACCCAAAGAGTTGCGAGTTCAGTACTTGTCTACGGCAGTGGTGAACGAAATAAAGGGTTAAGTTCGAAATTCCAATCACCTGAAGAAGGTCGGAGCGTACAATGGCCGAAACGTCGTGAACATGGCAATAAAGATGAGGACAACGTTCATTCTCTTACTATTTTTTAAGCCTTCATTGTTGGTTACTCGCTCCGTCCTTGGCATTTTCAGTCTAGAGAACCACATTTTCGATTCGGTAATTTATATCTAAATGTGCTAGGATGAATAGTTATCATTATATTCTTTGCAGTCAGACTAATGTCCTCATCTTTGTTGACGTCGTCACAATATTTCGATTCTTGTGACCTCCAGCCTCCTTCAGGTGTCTGTGAATCTAGTTCAGTATTTCCCAATTTTGTTTTTTTTACTATGGGTCGCACATTCGTAATGAAAATTTGATCGACCCTCACCAAACTTTATATGACAAAATGTACATTTAAAAATAAAAATAATCCCAGAGAAGATAAAAGGGGGATAACCACAGATTGGAAATCAGAACATTATCATTGATAACTCTCTCCTCCAATTTGCGGACCCTAGTAACTATATTCTTAATACTTGACATAATGCAAAAATATCACAATCAATCAATAATTATTTATATTAGGACTCATGGATGCAATTGCAAGTAATCCATAATAATATTTTAAATTTTGAAATCAAATTTTTGGAATATGAATTTTGAAAATGTTTCTAAATCTTTGATTGTCTTTCAATCATTCCGCCTCACCTGCTATCCCCTTTCGCCGCACGTATGAGCCGCTCCGCAGCATTTATGAACCACTACTCTAGGTAAATTTAAAGTAATTTCGATCTAAAATCTTATTTAATCTACAGATACAGATTGTTCGCCTTAAGCTCTCCATATTCAGGAACATCTCTTCATTCTTTTAGTACAGCTTACATTCGGCGAAAAAAAAAAGGACGAGCAGAAATTTAGTCTGTGGTAAATAAGTTAACCCTATCCCACCTGGAGGACTCTTTTTGCCCGCGCACAAGGGTTAACTGACACTGCTACTTTGGTGGATGAGGTACTGATTTAAAAGTCCAGATATTTTACTAAGATAGACTTTCGTTAAAAAATAGTCCTTTCTCCCCAAAATTATCGAATTTAGAAAATATTTTAATGAGGCTGTCGTTAGCTTTTATTGGTTCATTTGTAATTTACGAAATTAACGTTTTCAGCCAGAAAATATTTTTACGTTGTAATAATTTTTTGGCAGTAATAATTTACTGATACCAGTCCTACAAATTAAGCAGTATTTGAGGGAAGAGGAAGTTGATTTGTATTTTATCCAGAGGCGTTTGCACATAAGTTAATATAAAGAATTTAACTTCCCGATTTCAAAATTCCGAGCCGTTATACCCCACGCACATCCAAGTCTACTCCATCTGGTATTCCCATGCGGTTACCCATCTAGATACTGACCAAGCTCGACGTTGCTTAACTTCGGTGATCTTGCGAGAACCGATGTTTCAACGTGATATTGCAGTAAATACGCATAATTGGAGAAATAGCTGAAAGATATGATTTTTTTTCGCTCACATTACATTCCGTTATTAATAAAATTTCAATAAGAAGTCACTTACTGAAAGAAATATAGGAGAATATAAAATTCATGTTGAAAAATTATATACAAATCATGACGTCATCAAAATTCATGATTACGTCAGTAGTTCCAGATTCGATGACAATTTAAAGCATCGGCTTGCTTGTCTACTATCTGCTTCACAATCGATTAGTGGCGTCTGACTCAACGCAATGTCCTCTTCATATAGCTGTACCCTTCTAGATGATGAGTGTACTCGTGTCGGAGTCGCGATCCGTCTTGGACTCAAATTATGGGAGCCTCACAGATGCAGATGTGGAGCTTCCATTGATGAGTTCGGTTTGCGTCCTCTCTCGTGTCGTTGTAGTGCCGGCCGCTTTCCAAGATATGCAGCAATAAACAACATCATCAGATGAGGTTTGGATACATCTGGGTTCCCTTCGCAAATCGAACCCGTGGGCCTCGACCGTGGTGATGGAAAGTGGCCGGGTGGCATTACCATTTTCCCTTTTAAAATGGGGAAGTCGTTGATTTGGGATGCGACCTGTGCGGATACATTTTCGACCGGTAATTTGATCAGCTCCGCGGGTAAGCCAGGGTCTGTCGCCCGCGACGCAAGTATAAAAAAAAAATAGTTAAATATTCTTC
The DNA here is from genome assembly GCA_964036315.1 of Acanthosepion esculentum. Classification (NCBI taxonomy): domain Eukaryota; kingdom Metazoa; phylum Mollusca; class Cephalopoda; order Sepiida; family Sepiidae; genus Acanthosepion; species Acanthosepion esculentum. The sequence goes on along the minus strand of OZ038497.1, from coordinate 94,983,835 downwards.
TCCTGCTGATAGAATTTTTTTTTTTTTTACTCCTATGGCAGTGGAGGATTATCGCGATGGCGTCTCGATTAAGAGACGAGCCGCATGAAATAGAGTTTCTCTTGCACTGGTAATGGTGCAACGTAATGATTTCTCCATCATTGCGACTGGCAGAGGATAGCAAAAAAAAAAAAGAAAATTGTTTATAGTTACTTTGTTCAAACTTTTTTCAATAAATTCGCATTTTTGTTTTAAAAAAATAAAATAAACGATAAACTGTAAAAAAATATATCCTGCAACGTTTGAAGCAATTAGAATTATCATTTGGCGCTTTATTAAATTTGACAAATGTTGACCATGTTCGCCATAGTCTAGGAATATAGAATCCAGCGCAGTACGTAATCTGTTCAATGAAACAACGTTAAAGATTAACACTCACTAGTCAGACACTCTACTGGATCTGACTTTATTGCCAATAGCAGCAGCAGCTGTTCCGTAATTCTTAATTCTTCGATATCAGAGGTTTGCAGTGAATATTCGGAAAAACATGGCTGCCTTTAGACACGTTTATTGAATATTCTGAGCCTTCTGATTGGTTAATTCTGCTATTAGTGAACTATAAAATGAGTCAGCTCATTTTGGTTGGCTCACTAGTATATAGAGTACTCAAAAACTGTAACAATAAACAGAATTGTTTGCCTTTCGTCCTGCTTTCTCTATCTAAAATTAACACACTTCGATATGTGTATTTTCTTAATTATGCTCAGTTTTCTAATTTGTTTTGCTTTCTAGTGTTTCTGTTTACCTAATGTTTTATGATATAACGACAAATAATTTTGTATAACGCATCTATCCTTGCGCACGAAATGAGAGACGCTGGCAGTTTCAAAATTTTTGAAAGAATATTTTTCAAAGAAGTTTAATTTTGAAAGAATCCTTTTTCAGTTTAGTTAAATTCATCTGAAAAAGAGAAAGAATACATATGAATTTGGCTAGAGTGAAAAAATAATCTTTCAAATAAAATTGTATCAAATATATCCTCATTATCATCTGCGCTCATCTTCAGTGACATTGTATACTGATTCGACAATATTTTGCCAGCCTTTTCTGCGAGTTTGCGAATTCATTGCAGATCTTCTTTAATTGTAAAATCCTCAAAAGGAAAAATGGGATCTTTCTTCCTTGTTCTTTGAATGTCTCGGTTCAGCGTTGTGACTCTTGATGGTTCTTGGATGACCTCTGAAATTTTTTAAGTCAGTATTTTCAAAGTAAAACTCCATGGCTTTGACATTCTGGATCCATTCGCAAAATATGTCCAAGAAGTTTCCATGTTACTTTCAAAATGGACAAAGACAAATGAGATTCTTAACATCTGCTGTCCGAGTTCTCGTTGGAGATATCATGAGGGTACTTTTTATTTATCAGAATTCGCAGTTGTCGTCTGTGGAAAATGCCTTGATAATGTTCTTCTTTCTTTGTAAGGCCCCAAAGTCCACAGTTGTAGGTTAAAGCTGGTTTCACCAAGGTGTTATACAGCTTTAATCTTCTCTTCTCAGATATTCTGTCTCCTATTATCCATAGTTTATCAAGCTTTTCCATAATGACGATTGCTATTTCTTTCTCATGATGTCTTCAGAATCTCCAATCAGTGAACCAACTTACTTTACTTGTCTCTATCTCCATCATATATATACTTTCAAAGATTTTGAAACTACCAGCGTCTCTCGTTCGTGCGGGTGAGTAGACATGACAACATCAACAAATCTCAGTCCGATGAATTGCTCACGTATTAAACGCGCCACAAAAACTTTTTCTAATTTGTCACACTATTTTTTCTAACGGTTTATATATTAAAAAAGAACATTAATTTTGCGGAGCTTTTAAAACACGTAATGTATATAGTGTTTATATAAGTATATTATATATGTTCTAAAGATCTTCATAGCCGGGGTGTAACTGAGGATAAGCTCTCGATTCTATAAATGTTTCCGTGGCATGCGTCTCAAATAACCTCTAACTTCTAAGACCAGCTCCAAGCTAGAAAATTGAGGAAGGCGGACAACTGGCGTTTCATAACCAGCTGTTCGGGTAGATGGTGATCGACAGTCCAGTAAAGCATGTGATCTAACTGAAGAAAAATCTGTTTTTAAATCTTTGCTGCCCTGCGGTCATATCCAAACACGGGAAAGGCCATAGAAGTAAATCCAAACAAAAACCCGGAGTAGAGCACTGAAGTTGGTTGGCTGTCAACTATGACAACTTTCCGGCAACTCCTAATTGTTACATTCGCACAAAAATTTCATACCTTAAATGACACAACAATTATGGGACAGAGATAACATATTACAGTATCATATGACTTTTGTCCCATAATATTTGTTATATTTGCATATACATTTCTAACATTAAGTGTCACAACTATTGTTGAACAGTGATTTATATTGTTATATGACTACTGTCCTATAATATTTGTTACATTTGCAAAAACATTCCATAAACTAAAAATCAGAACTATTATGGGATAGATCTAATATGTCTGTTCATATTTTCCTTCCTTAATTTATAGATTTCGTTCCTTTACTTCCTTTATTTTATTCATGATTTACTTCTTTCTGAAAATTCTTCGGTTTCTTTTTCGTTTGCTAGTCTTTAGCTTTCTTGATTCTGTGTTTTCTAACTGTTCTTATTTTCTTTGGACATTTTTTCTCGGCGAATCTTTCTACTATTTTCCTATTTTATTGTTGTTTTTGTTTTTTTCTTTTTTGTGGGTCGGTCCAATCTTCTAACTCAGGACTATCAATAATTATAAGTGTCAAAACTGCAAAGTAAAAGAAACAAAATCAAGATAGTAAATTCTTTGAGAATTAGAAGGCCAATGAAAGATTCTACTGACGTCAGAAAAAAAGAAAAGTAAGAAAAGACATTTAATGATTGTCTAACAGGGAATAAATAAATAAAAAAAATGGACGTAGGCATCTGACAAGGGAGACAACTGCAAAACAACTTTATTTCTAAAAATGGTTACGAGCACGAGTAAATAATCGAATAAAACAGTTTGCGGGATTTTTTTTTTATTCGTTCGATCTGTTCACTGGCGAAATAAAATAAAGGATATAAAAATAGACGGAACGTCACATAAAAAGGAGTTTATAACGGATGTTCTAATTTAACGTTTTGTTTTAATGTAGCTGTGGAGCCAATAAAACTGGCGAAAGAAATAGTTTCTTTGGCATGGATTTCTGTTCGATTCGGATTAAAAGCATTTATGTTTCTTCTTTGTCGTCTATTACAACATTTTCACCGGAAGAATTAAAAGAAAGATAGCGGTCATATGAGGTTCCATTTACATCAGCGGAAATGGAAATTCTGAGAATATGTTAAACTTTCCAGGAACTATACATGATGATTTCTCGAAACTTTCCCGGATTAAGAATAAGTAATAAACCATTGTTCCAATTAATAATGTATTTCTTAAGTTACTTAAATTTGCATAGCATTCTCTACTAAATAGTCCACTTGGTAATGGAAAGAGTGAGATTAACCTTTTCCATAGAAGAAATATTAGACCATATATTTTTGTTTAAGCTTTTCACCCCAGGGAAAGCTGGAAGCCACTAGCACGCAAGGGGTTACAGAGGATTTGGAGCGAGAGCAAATAGGAGTGTTAGAGGAAAGGATGTGGAGAAGGGTAGAGGATAGATCAAGGCAACTGGAGATGTCGATTGACGTTACACTTGAATAGTTGGAGATCATAGTCATCAGGGAAACAGGAATGAGGCAGGGAGTTCCATAGGCGTGAGGTTTGATATATGAAGCTATTGGAGTAGAAGAGACGTCTACATTTAACAGTTTCAACAGTGAAAGGGTGGGAACGGGATGCCAGCCTCGTAGGACGCTTGAATTCATGGTGCCTGGGAACCAGCGATAGCAGCTCCTCGGAGCAATTACCATAGTATTTATAAAAGAGACAGAGAGAGGCGACGGTGCGTATGTGAGAGAGAGACTGCAGACGAGAAGCCAGATCAGGGCCAATTACATTGCATACCCGTCTCTGGATCTTATCAAGAACCTTGAGGCAAACAGAAGGGGCTCCAGACCATATATGGCAGCAATACTCCATGCAAGGGTGGATGGTTGATTTGTAAATTTGAAGGATCGATTCCGGGGAGAAGAATTTCCTGGCCCGGCACAGGGAGCCAACTTTCCTTGCGGTGGATGAAGCAATCGACTCAATGTAGTTGTTCCATCTCAGGTCAGCATACAGCGTGAGACCGAGCAGCCGCAGAGAGGAGCTCTCGAGAATTTGAGCTTCTAATGGGATGCAGGAAAGGATCCCTGTGGTGATTAATGGAGAGCAGTTTTATTTCGGAGGCGTTAAAGTTAACCAGCCAATTCCTGCCCAACTTCACAACCGATTGAAGGTCCTTTTCGAAACGAACAGCCAGTATGTCAGGTTAATATTATAAAATCATTTTTTTTTCATAAAAGTAGCCGTCTCAAGCTCATTAAATGTTATAGCTGTTTCTAATTCTCATGGGAGTTTCTTTCCTAGCCCTATGTTTAAGTTAATGTAGAAAGCCAACGCCTTGTTTCATTGTTTACTCTTCCAGTGTATTCATTTTTCTTGGTGCTTCTGCTGATTGAGTTCAAGTTGTATGTGTTTTTTTTAATTATTTGATAGAGCTCTTTGTGATTCTGTGGCGCCAGTCTCTAAGGTAAGATCATGGATATTAAAACCTACAGGATTTAGTCGCTTCAAACCATTTTTAACTATTGATCTGACGAAATAGTTGTATATAGCTGATATTTAAAATATTACTGAAAGAGACGCTGCTCATGTTGTGACCGTAAAAAACTGTCGCTAATACGAAATAAGCTTCGTGTCTGACAGTGCGACTCTGAGATCTGAAGACTAATTGGGATGACCAAAGAAGCATTCCAAAAGCTATGCAGAGTATTACGAGACAAGAGAATTTCGTTGGTCACAAAGAAAAAAGTACTGAATTGCTACGTAATACCTTTCCTTCTTTACGGCAGCGAATGCTGGACGGTCTCTTCAAAGATTCGAGGTAACAGAGGTGTGGTTCTACAGAAGGACGCTAAGGATTATGTGGACCGAAAATGTGAGCAAAGATGACATTTTTGAGAGGATGCAAATACAGGGGAAACTTATGCATAACGTCGGGAAGAGACAGCTGAAATTTCTGGGACGCGTAATGAGAAAGGAGGGCTTAGAAAATCTGATACTCACAGGGCGCATAGAGGGAAAGAGAGACAAGGAAAAGCAATGAGTGATATACTTAACAGGCTTAAGCAAGTGGATGGCAGAATAGGGTCTGGGTGAGATAACAAAAAGACAAAACATATTAAGAGCTACAAAGGACAGGAAGAAATGGACAGCCATGATCGCCTACGTCCTGAATCATGAGCCGTTCTAATGTTTGAATATTTGTTTTAATTTCGGGTGAAAATACAGACAAAAATTGGCCAACATCTGGATATTTTTTTATTAAGTTGGTCCTAAGCTTTTTGTTCACACGTTGAACAATTTTCGTCTGCATTTTCACCAGAGATTAAAGCAAATATTCGAATTTTAGAACGGCTCATGATCAGAGATAATAGACATAATGAATGTTTAAATAATGATCTACTGTCCAAATATATATATATATATATATATGTGTGTATATATATATATATATATATATATATATATATATATATGTATATATTATAATAATATTTTTAGTTTTTAAAAATATGATTCCTCCGCTACATAAGAGTTCTCATGTTTCAAAAGCGAGAGCCGAGACCCCTAACATAATTTTTTAAGTTATGTAGAGTTAAGGTGTCTGGACCCGCTCTCGCTTTTGAAACATGAGAACTCTTATGTAGCGGAGGAATCATATTTTTAAAAACTAAAAATATTATTATAATATAAGCTCTACTTCTGTATGGGGCACTGTCCTTTTGAAAATAAAGCTAAATATTAAGGAACACCGGATTATCTACCTAACGTGTTCTTTCCTATTTCACTGCACACTTGCATACATATATATATATATATATATATATATATATATATATATATATATATATATATATCATTCGCAGAGTGTACTATTTCGCTGTATCACAGTACCTCAGTGCGACTTGATACCCGAATGTCTCAAGCTAGAATTGAAACGCAACCGCTTTGGTGTCAGTGAGAGTTTCTACAACTGAACTATCTTTTTTTTATTTATTTATATATATATGTATGTAATTGGCTGGTTAATGAAATTTGAGGAATGAAAATAAAAAGGCAACAAAATGATATCAACATTGGCAATAAGATTGATTATATTTATTATATATTTTATGATATATATTTAGGCGTTTTGACTAAATTCCAATTTTAAAATCTTTCTTTTCGTGCTTCAATTTAGTTAAAACGCCTAGTAACACATAATGAATATGATCAGTCTTATTGCCACTATTGTTATCATTTTGAAGTATGGATCTGAATCGAACTGAGTGATAAGAAAATATAACAGGTCGAATGCACATGAAACCTGATTAACCAATCAATGCCAAAGAACACAAAAGTAAAAAATAAAAGAATTTGTTTTTCCTCTATTACCCCTTAAATTGAGGTACCTCCGATAATTCGCCAAAAATCACTATAGCATAATGATAAAAGGACCGAAATTTAATAAAAATAAAGTTTCATCGTTAAAATCTAACAAACGCCTTTATCCACTGTGCCATGTGTCCTCAAGAACGTGCCATGTCTAATGGATATCAGTTATCTCCTCTTAATTTCCCTCTCCAAGTTTTCCACTGCCTTAATCCACGGGCGAATCGGTGTGATAAATATGGCAACAAAGATGAGGACAATAGTCCGAATAATGTAAATAATATACATAATACCTCATCTCAGAAATATAGACAGATACTGAAAGGCCGAAACGTTGTAATAAATATGGCAACAAAGATGAGGACAATAGTCCGAATAATGTAAATAATGTACATAATACCTCATCTCAGAAATATAGACAGATACTGAAGGTCTGAAACGTTGTGATAAATATGGCAACAAAGATGAGGACAATAGTCCGAATAATGTAAATAATGTACATAATACCTCATCTCAGAAATATAGACATATACTGAAAGGCCGAAACGTTGTAATAAATATGGCAACAAAGATGAGGACAATAGTCCGAATAATGTAAATAGTGTACATAATACCTCATCTCAGAAATATAGACAGATATTATCGCTCATAGCATTTTCATGCAACCTGGTACCCATCCAGTAACCCGACGTCCTTCTTTGACTCGTGACAGTTCAAATGTAATATCTTTACGTTTTTTGCAAAATATGAAATTATATTGGTGAAACATGTTGGGAATTCTGTCTCTTCTATTTAATAACGATAAAAAAAACTATCAAAAACATCATCAATTTTATTGCAGCGGCACATTTCACCCAACCAATTTTGATAATATTAGAGGCATCCATTTCTTCATTGAAATGTCAACAATAACGTCGAAAGTTCTAGATATTTATATTTTTAAAAAAAATTCACACATTCTAAATTTAACGAGAAAGTTAGGCATACTCAATAAATACAGTTTTAAAAATATACTTCTAAAGAATCTTCTGCGGTAAAGAACTAACCCCAAGCTCTTGGACTGCATCATTAATATAACACATGCGAAAGAAAAAAGTCCACCTTGCTTTTATTCCACGTTTGGAAAGGACAAAAACATGTCCGAAAATTCCGATTTTAAACGTATTTTATAATCATGTTCCTATCTGGATAAAAAGGCCTACTAATCATACAGTAAAAATTATTAGTTTTATTTTCAATATTACTATAGATTTTATCTGTCGAATATCTTTCATAGACCTATAATATATATATATATATATATATATATATATATATATATATATATATATATATATATATATGTATATATATATGTATATATATATGTGCTCTACTCTCCCGTCGAATTTCGACGTATGAGGGTCAAGCAAGTCAGTATCTAGGAACCGACAGCAGCACATGAGATTTGATTATATCTGGGGGTCGGTAATTGTCCTAGACCAGTTGCCATATACTTTAAAAAGTCCAACTTTTGACGAAGTAATATTTGCCAAAGAACGACTTAAAATAGAAAAAAAAAACGCTGAATATAATTTTCAAAAACGGAAGATTCGACTAATATTCGATATAAAATAATTGGGGCACCAACCTTCCTACTACAATGGTTTCTGCCAATCAGGTAGTAACATTCTTCGACCTGATGCGTGAGTATTTGTCCCTGTGCATGTGTGGGAAGAGAGAATTGAGTAGATTTTCTGCATGAAATGTACATATATGTTTACCTATCTCTCTCTCTCTCTCTCTATATATATATATATATATAGATAGAGAGAGAGAGAGAGAGAGATTTTCTAAGCATAGCTTAGATGTGGCACACGGCCCAAAATATGGGGGACCCAATGAGGACCGAGCTCACTATTTAGTCGTAACTATTTTAGCGAGAAAAGCTTGCTAACCATTATACCACGCCGAGGTGACCATATCTAAATATATCTATGCAAGCATAAATGCACACACAGACACACATAATATATATTAATATTATTATTATCATTATCATTATTATTATTATTATTACTCTGACTGTTTTTTATCTCTCGAATTTCTTTCATCTCACACAAACACACATATATATATACATATATACATATATATGTATGTATAGTCACCCATGTACGCGAATCTATTTACTCAAAAAAGGAATATGTCCTCATTACTGTATGATATTTCTCCAAATATAATTTTTGGTAGATGCTCTTTTATTATTCGAAATCATATATTTAAAAAGTAAAGAAAATCAAAACTTTTCGTCATTTCGCCATTTTTTTTTATCAAGGGGTAATTTTTTTCTCTACAAGACGTGTAAATTTATTCGTCAAACTAACAAGTTGTATTTTTCTTTTCTTTTTGATGGTGAAATGCCAAAAACTTTTGTCAAGTCGCACAACATTCGTTCATTTTTTTTCTCCTCTTTCGTCATAGATTTTTTTAAACCTACCATTGAAGCTGTAGACAAAATCACGAAGCCTGTTTCTCAAACAAGCAAAATGCCGAATGACTTCTGTATCTTACACTTGTATTCCAACTTATTTATAAACAAATATATGTACGTACACTATTCTCATTTTATATAGACATAACGAATTTATTTATTTTCCGCACTAACTATATATATATATATATATATATATATATATATATATATATATATATATATAAATTACATTGCATCTAGACATTGGTTCTGTTGTAAGACTTCGGTCCACCGCATGTTATGACATCATAGAACTATATCTTGAAATTATGATCTGCGTCTGCCATTCCACGACCGTTAAAGTCGCATAGAAATCTTCTATGTCAAAGTAACAAAATATCATCTTCGACGGTTGATATCCTTGTTTAACGTCTGTGTAAACACTCTGGGGGTCGGTCATGTGAGCCGAAAGCTTAGGACCAACTTAAAAAACATCTAAATGTTGGACAATTTTTGTCTTTATTTTCACCAGAAATTAAAGCAAACATTCGAACATTAGAACTGTCCCTGATCTGATATAATAGACATTCTTTGCCTGTTATATTTAATAATATATGTTTAAATAATGATCTGTTGCCCCAATACACTATCTATCTATCTATCTATCTATATATATATATATATATATATATATATATATATATATATATATATATATATATATATATATATATTACATACCGTACCTATGAACACTAATGGATGTTCTAATACTTATAAATACGTTGGACACTATTGTAAGCGGGGGTAATATGCTGTCTAAGTGGTCCACCACTAGCTGTGGTTTACCTGTTTCACGTCGCTGAAGAGTATTGTATTTTGTTGATGTTATAAAGATTACTATTTTATTTACAATCTCCGTTTTGGTTATTCCTCATTCAGTAACCTTTTCTAGTTTACAACAAAGAAAATATATATATATATATATATATATATATATATATATATATATATATGCAAGTTTGATTAAAATGAACAGTGAAGGTCTGTCTGTTTCATTTTTATTGTATTTTTCGATATTTACATAAGGTGTTGAGTATTGTACTCAAAGTTGTGGATAAACTGTCTGAAGTTCGTATTGTGCGATAGTATATATAATAAACAGGCCACATTTAATACAATATTATTAACCATAGGAGAGAGTATTTTGAAGGGCATATGATATAATTCATGTGCGCAGATAATTTATAATAATAATAATAATAATAATAATAATAATAATAATATAAAGCCCGGCATGACAGAGTAAGCCAATATCTGCACTGGAAAATCTGTAACTTCTGCGTGAAGGAAACTGAAAGAAACTGGTATGAACACCACCCAGACTCGGATAAGGAGATAGAAGCTGTTACAATTTTATGGGACTACACAATACACACAGACAGAACAATCAAAGCTAACCGCCCAGACGTTGTTTTAAGAGACCGCAAACAAAAAAAGTGCCTCCTTATTGATATGACAGTCCCTGCAGACTGCAGTGTATCTTTGAAGATATTCAAAAAGCTATCAAAATACAAGAAACTTAAAATCGAAATCTCAAAAATGTGACACGTGGGAACATCAACAATTTTTGCTTGGAGTTGGGGCTCTCGGATTGTTTGGAAAAGATTCCAGTAGACTCATTGAATGAATTCCTGGAAGTCCATACCTTAAAGAAATACAAAAACTTATTCTCACGAGTACAGCCCACACTTTACGAATGGCTTTATCTATGTAAAATATAATTTTTTTTTTCTGTTTGTTTTTTTAATTGGTCAGTGGAAAATATCATGATGCCATTTCTAACTTTAGGTCTCTTAGCACGGCCCGGAAAGAAATGAGTAGACACCAGAAATCATATCAAATATATATATATATATATATATATATATATATATATATATATATATAATAAAATATAAATAAATACTTTCACAAAAAAACATTCATTTTTTTTAATTTGCAACTTTTCAGTTGTTTTCTCCATATTTCATATATATATATATATATATATATATATATATATATATATATATATATTTGAAGACAGCTATATCTTAAGCAGGTTTTTATGTAAATACAGACCTATATTTTAATGATATTTATGCAATGGATCTTGGTTCATATATTTACAAACATTTTAAAACTTTCGTCTAAACTACTAGGTTGACAAGTATCGTTATTTACATTATTTATATTAGGACTGTTATCCTCATCTTTGCTGTTGTTTTCACGACGTTTTGGCCGTTGTGCCCGCCTTCCTTTATCAGGTATATATCTATCTGGGAGGTATACAAGGAATTCGGAAAAAAAATCTACTGTAGATTACATAGATCAATGTACACCTAAAGAAGCCCGAAGTGCACAACAGTCGAAACGTTGTGATTACAACAACAAAAATGAGGACAACAGTCCGAATGTAAATGGTGTCAATAATGTTAAACTTTCATTCAAGAACTATGTATATATTCAGTTTTAAAATCCAATAACTTTTTAATAATTATTTTTTATTCATTGTAGTGTTAGAATTTAAATTTTACGTGTTGAGTCATTTGTCTGCCGCTTACAATAATCGTAATGCCGTTTGCAATGTTATGTTCATTGGCATTCCGTGTTTATTGTTTATTTAATATATTAAATGCATTAGTTAATAGGCTGAGAGATATTTAATGTAGGTTTTCTCATTTGAATATGTTAATAAATTGAGTAATGTATTGAAATATTCTCCCTCATATGTTGTACATCTTGTTTTCTATTAGAATCTATATAATACGTATGCAGACATTCATTTATATGAGATTGTATATCTTAATGTCTTATAAATGTCATGTTAGTCGACGTGAAATGTTGTAGCTGTTTGACCATCTATGTCAGATTTTATCTTATCATTGATTGTCCTCAGCTTTCACGGTTTCAGAACATTTCTTCTTTGGGTTTGTGCGATAGAATGATCACAAGGTTACGCCTTGGTTTAGATTATACCAAGAAAACAACAAGTAAATGATTTCTCATTTTAGTAAATAGGTTTGCCTATCGCCCGGTTCACGCCACTTCTCCGTCATTTGAACAAGTGTAGAAGGTTTATTCCTGGCTTCATATTTAGAATCAAATTCCTGATGGTTCCTTTTACTATAGTCTTCTTCTTGTTTCCCCATTCCCAGTAACTCTTTACATCTTAGTGGAATTATCTCCTTGCTTGTGGTGAAATAAGTTATATATATATATATATATTACGAAATGGATTAAGTCCGACAGTTATTTTTGTAGATACAATTCATTTAAATAAATTATTTGTTTGTAATTAAACAGTATTACTTACATTTACCGGTTTGAATGTTCGAGAAATTTCGTAGAAACAGACAGGAAGCGAACGTGTAACCCTTATGCGAACCGTCTTACCGCCTGACGTGCCTTTACCATTCAGCTACAGAGAAGCGTTTGGTTAGCAAAGTCCGAATTATAAACGCACACCGTCAACAATTTCTCTTGATCGATCATTATATATTTGTCGAATTTCATCCATTTCATAGCATATTGTCATTGTTTACGTTGAGATACGTTTCGTGAGCAGAAATGGTCGGTCGAGAACAATCGTAGATGATGTGTGTTTTATAAACAGACATTCCGGCCTATTAAATGTAATTAATACTGTTTAATCAAAAGCACAGCATTTAATTAAATAAATTTTATGTCTAAAAATAACGTATAAACGTAATATATATATATATATATATATATATATATATATATATATATATATATATATGAGACAGAGAGAGAGAGAGAAAGAGAGAGAAGAAAATACGATAAAAATAGGAAGTCAATTGCTGGTATCTCCTGAGTAGTGGACTAGCTGGAAGGTCTGTTTACGACACTTTAGACGAGATGCTGAAAATAGTATCAATCAGCTAAGTGCCAAATTTTATATTTGTATTAATCCCATATATATATATATATATATATATATATATATATATATATATATATATATATATATATATATATATATATATAATATTAGTGGTCAATATATATATATATATATATATATATATATATATATAATATTAGTGGTCAATATATATATATATATATATATATATATATATATATATATATGTGTGTGTATATATATAAATTTCCAAGAGGATAGAATCAAGATACAGAACAAAGTGAGAATATAATATAAAAGGCTCAAACCCTAATATTCCATGGTTATAATTTATTACATTGGAATCGTAATCACGATCCAATTCATCAGACCTACAAGTTCAAAAAGAAATTGGAAAATATTTTAAAATTAAATCAGAAAATAATTTTTAAAATTAATATTTTCCAATATATATATATATATACATATATATATATATATATATATATATATATATATATATATATATATATATATATGCAGTGCTTATTCGTATGCTAGCACTGCTTATATCTATAAATGTTTTAACTCCAACACTGATCACTCTTCTATAAATATAAAAAATCTTAAGGAATACATACATATATGATTGATCCCTTCCCGTTATCGAGCATGCCCATCACACAACATCCCACGAAGGTGCTCCGGTGCCAGGCAAGTTCATATCATTTAAGCCCGGCTAATGATCTGCATTCTTTTCCAAACACTCGGCAACCATGACAAGTAGATCAGGAGCCTTGCTGCCGGATGTAGTTAATCGTCATACCCAGGATATTCATACATACCTGATGATTTTCCTCTCATTAAACATGTAGAACCACTTCTGATAAGTTAAATATATATTATTTACTCCTCCTTGTCATAATAATGCTAAAGCTGTTACGAACTTTAAGAGAGAATGGGGTGAAGTATCCACTTGTGATCGGACGCTGATTTATGAAGTTCTGAGGTGGAAAAATTTTACCTGATAGAAGCCCTCCATCTGCAATTGACAATCAACATCTGAAAACGCTAACCGAACAAAACCAACGTTAAATTATCAGAGAAATGTCTCAGATAATGTATGAGCATTTCAATATCTGATGGTTTGAAGTGCCAGCGTTTCAACAATATCGGTTGTTTTGTAAGCTGTTTTTATTTTATTTTATATGGTAGTTTGGGTATGTTCTGGTAGGCCTTTTCCTGTTTTCGTGTATGTTTTCTGAGGGTTATGTTATTTGCTTATTTTGTTATTGTAAAATGATTTTTTATATGGGTACCTCCTCTGTTTCCAGGGGAATTCAGTTATTCCTCTACATATTATTATTTAGATTTTACTGCGTCTTGGTATAATACGTTAATTCGTAGGCTGTTAACGTTCAGTGGGCATTGTAATTTGTTCTGCATATGTTTATTTGGACTTTTGTGTTTTGTTTAATGTGCGGAACCCACCTCCAGTGTTTTTAAAGGTATATATATATATATATATATATATATATATATATATATATATATATATATATATATATATTGTAGGTAGAAGTATCAAGGGAGTAACAGGGAACTATTTAATAGTTTTGAGCCTATGGGTGACAGAGTCGAAGCAAAGAATAGTCATGAAATTACAAGTGTTAGAACAAGAAAATAATAGGGGAAGTTGTAAAGAGCCATGATCGTCGACATTCTGAAAGAACATTACGTATGAAACAAACGAAAAAAAAACTATATAAAGAGATAGCGAGAAAGAGAGAGAGAGACAAACGGTGACACACAGAAGGAGCATATGGAAGCAGTCGGAAAAAGGACAAAATTATGGCTATTTTTCTTTGTATAAATAGATCGGTAAAGCTACAAACTTATGTAAGAAAGACCGAAATACATTTAAATGTAATTATTTCGTTATATTTCTGTCTTCACACAAGCATGACTGTGTGTCGCCTTTTTTCCTGTAGATTTTCTTTTGCAGAATGCTACTAGCATCAGTGCTACCAAGCAGAACGATAAAACATTATATTAAATTACATCTCTTTACATGTTCCGCTCAGGCAAGCTTTCCTTCGCTTGCAGGGCAAACATCGTATTCGTGGACAGCCGACTAACAGAGTGTCTGCTTCTTTTTTGTTTACTCTCCATGCGTAAGTAAAACTGTGTTTTTATATGGACGCAAATGCACCTTGAAGGAAAAGCACAGATGAAAGAGCTATATTGTAATGTTTGGAAGTGGTTTTATTTTTTGTCGTCGTTTCAATAACTGTACAGCGGAAATACACCGTGAAATGAGGTTTATTTTGTAAAGACAAAAATTGCCAACGAAACGAATTTCGTTATATTATATCAGTCATATTTAAAACATTTTTTTTTTTGTTGTTGCAAGAAATTATAAATAGGTTTCTTTACTTTTCTATCCACGGGGACATCTTGCTGAAATAACTTCATGTTGTTTGAGATTGACAAGGACCAATATTAATACGGCGCCCGCTGAGATTTTTTTCAGTCTGTTGTTTGATTGGTTAGTTGAGTGGTTGATTTCATATCATGCGAACACTTGCTGGGTTATCCCCTATCGTATTATATATGCTAACATCCAGTGACGATCGGAATCTATGCTCAGTAGCAACTCCTGCTTATGATGGAACTTTATATCCTCGAGAATTGTCTGTGAGGCGATATTGCTAAACATCACTCTTACACTGAGGGAAATTACAACTTGAGCTCAGTAGCTCATTTCAATTTCTAAGTCTGTTGCTACGACAGTTTGTGTCGTGCTAGCCAATTTTTCTCATCAGAATTTATCTTAAATATTTATAAGTCTTATATCCTATAAATATTGCTGCCACGTCTGGTTTGGTGTTTCTGTTATTTAATTAAAGATTCTTAATATCTAAAGAAGACTGTGCAATGTTATTTTTCCTGACCTGGCATCTCGGCTTCAGGCCCTTTCCCATCGTCGTAACGTAGCTTCCCTGCTGTTTTTTTCTATAAATACTGTCTTGGTAATTGTTCTGATGAACTTTCATCTATGATACCTAGACTTTATGAATTTAAACGCAGTACTAGATTGGAAGCAAGGTCTCATCATTTTACAGTTGAAATTTCTAGATGTAGCCGTAAGTTTTATGCTACTAATTTCTTCTATCGCATTTCTCGCTTTCGGAACTCTTTTTCGGTATCTTCATTAATTTATATGCAATTGTTATCTTCTGTTTTCTTGATACCTGTTCTTTTATTGTTCTCTCGTAATGTTATTTTTTTTTAACTTTATCACATTCACTGACCCTCCCAAGCGTCTTAGTGGCTTTATTGCCTTGCATCAGAGTAAAGAAAATAGGAGGAGATTCTCAACCGAACCTCCTGCCTATTTCCACATAAATAAATCCAACAAGGGCTCCTCGAGGCGGTGTAATGGTTAGCAAGCTTGTCTCGCTAGAACAGAGTAATGAGTTCGGTCGTCACTGGGTACCCCCACCCCCCAGTTTCGACCTCGTGCCACAACTAAGCTACGCTTGGAAAATCACTATATGAATACAACATTTCTGTTCATAACATTAATGTACACTAATAATTCTGGTCAGGCTAGTTAAGATGTTGTCGTTAGAATTAGCTGGACTCAAGTGAGAATAAAAACCGCAGAAGACAGGCCTCTTCGAAAAGAAGCCAATCTTTTACACAGACGTCATCGAACCAATCTTCAGAAACGCCAACATAGAGGTTGACTATTCTGAGTTCGCTTCGAAATTCAACCAAATATAATCTGAGGAAATCCGGGGCGTACAACGGCAGAAACACTGGGAATGTGACAATAAAGATGAGGACAACAGCCCGAATAATGTAAATAGGGTGAATAGAATAGCTCATCTTAGAAATATAGACAGAACTTGAAGTTGATTATGGCAATAGAGATGAGAACAACAATCCGAGCAATGTAATTAGTGTAAATACAAACAAAGAACTATAGCAAATTAACAAATAATAGTCACCACCTCTTTTGAGCATTTCTAAAAATAGCAACAACTAAAATTGATAGCACATAACTCGAAGAGAAAATAATGACATAGTCAAGATGTTGATATTCCACACGTCTTCGAGAAAAAGGTTAGGAAGGAAATCCCCAGCAGTACAGTGAACAGAATTAGCAGTTATTTGAATTGAGAAACCTATTTTCCTGAAAACATTTTTTACGAGAAATATTTGATAAATTTCATGCAAGGGTCTGTCTGACTTCTCGCTCATTAAATGACGAAAAAGAAACGGCTGATAGTAATTTACTAGTCATGGATTAGATGTGGCACAAGGATGAAATTATGGGGCACCCAGTGAGAATCGATCTCATATTCAGTCGTAACCACTACACGACGTCGAAGTGTCCAGAAACAACTGATATCACTAATACAATTAATCTATCTGCCCATCTGTGATATGTGTAGGCCACATCAATCTGCCAAAGAATCAGGAAATGGCGGCATTACAATGCAAAGTGACCTGGCATCTCAGGGACCTACTCAGTCACCGCCATCAAGAACCAGAATCCGCAGGGCGCTATCTGGACTACTCCAAAGCCAGACCCCAGAAATCCTGAAGATATTCCAGGTAATCAAAGCACTCGTTTGAAGATCTTCCCAGACAGCGATGCCACTATCTGCCTGGGAGGACCCAAGCACCTACATTGCATGGGTTTCAAGGAAAGTAACTTGATCCCATCCAAAAATGTTATTCGTGCAGTAGGGGGCTCGACCCTTATAAACCAGGGATGGTTGCCTGTTCAGTTCAGTGTTGGAGAGATATATGGGTGAATAGAATCCACTCATGCAAATGTGTTGGGCAGGTTCATTCCAGCAAAGTGGACTAACCCACCTGCTGCATTAGGTACTCTCCTATAAATGAGGTAGATTTACCTGGCTTTCCTTTAAAAGGAGATACAAGAAGGTAGCCATGTTAGCAGGTAAGTCATTTGACTTCTACAGGCATCAGAATGTGGAAAAGTCAATTTAATGTCGGTTTGCACATACAGGCAAAAGACAAAGACTGTCGAGTCCGCACAGCACCTATCATGTTGGCGTCGGTCCCTTTTTATGCAATGAGGAATCTACAGCTGTATCGTTGGATTCCAGAAAGGATACTGACCTAAAAATCAATTAGATTTAAAAGAAAACTTCTTCAGGTGGAAAATCAATGTCCAATCATATCCAGGCAGATATTGATGTTGTTTGCTAAAAAGAGGTCTATATCTAAGCATATGATTTTCTGTTGGAATGATCTGAAGGAAAAAAAACACTATGGAGTTGGAATTCCAATATCTAAAATGTCAGACATTTTAATAGAAATTGTCACACACAAGTTTTAAAAAAAACTGATTGCAGAAGCTGGGACTCAGCTGATCAAACCTTTCATTCCCAACCTTCAATATCGGATACGCTTCCTTGTAGATGATGAATTACTTTCCACCCTGCAACTACTTTCCCCAGAGATGCAAAGTCGCGAGCCTATAGCTATTTTCCAGGAAAATGTTCTGATGCGCTACATTCCCTGCTTCCACACGTTCAGGTCTTCACAGCTAAAAGCTGTTGTGTACTCAGGGAGGAATTATCCACATTTCGTTCGTCTTCCTTTGAACAGAAGGGTGTTCTGTTTGAACAGCGTCTGCTCCAAGCCTTACCCATCTGGAACCGTTCCGAAAAGAGGCTTCTCAACCACTACCATATTGTTTTACATGCCTTGAGCCTACTCTTTTCTACCCTACATATCCTCATGAGGTAAAATTCTTACGTTCATAAAACAACCCAATTCAGTCATACCCTACGCTGAGTAGCTCTCGAGTCTTGTATATTTGAACAAATACACTTGTCTATATGCGTACACCGATATGTATATATCTACTATATGTAAAGTGGTGTCGCATAATTCTAAGCTGGTGCGGCTCAATCTACTCAACATGTCTTTAAAAGTACTTACGCGGCATTGTGGGCCATTAATTATTTTCCACCCTGCAACCACTTTCACCTAGACGCAACGTCCCAAGCCTATCGCTAATCTATCGTTATCTCCTAGGAAAATGATCTGATATGCTGTATTCAATAGTCCCACCATTTCAAGCCTCCACGCCTAAAAGCTCCTATGTACTCAGGGAGGCATTATCCTCATCCATTTCGTCTTCCTTTCGAAAGAAGGATGTCCTATTTGAACAGCGTCTTCTCCAAGCCTAACCCGAGAAGAAGTATCTCGACCTGGATATGTTTTACATATCCAGATCCGACCTTTACCTGCCCTACATGTCCTCATCATGTAAAATTCTTACGCCCATAAAACAACTCAATTCAGTAACCCTCTACCTTGAGGGGCTCTCGGTATATAGGCATGTGTATAGCTGGCCACTCGTATTCAAGGATACCTGTCTCCTAGGGCGGCTAGCCAGTCCCTATTGCAGACGCTTGCCTAGGCACATTTGTGTTTCTCCAACACCGACAGAACCCACCTGTGGTATATACTGCAACTATGCAGAGCAGCCCTTAGTTATAGTTTCTGGCAAAGAACTTGTTATCTAGCGTGATCAACAATTTGAACAAGGCCAGCACGCTCAAGCCCTCGGCCACGATGACTTGTGACTTCGTGCTAGAACAGCTATCGACGGATCCCAAGGGTTCCTTCTACCCAATTTCACTCACACAGCTTGGGTCAACCCGTGGTATGGTTTTTAGACACTTTTCAGTTCGATAACATCAGGAAGTCTCCTTCCTGACAAATCGACCATGGTGAGATTCGAACCCGGGTCTCATGGTCAGAATGCGAACGTTCTAACCACTCAGCCAGAATAAATACATATGCCTATATACATACATCTGTACGAGTATGCAGACAAACACATTCATATTCCTTTCGTAAGAAGTAAGTTCAATTCGGACATATTCTTCCCAACAGCACATGCGTAGCAGGCTTCCCTGTATAATTCGGTCAGCCTGGTTCAATCCTCGGTTGTTCCCACGCTGGTCAGTACTAGCGCTGGTGAACTGATGGGTATCTGTTGACCGCTTCCTTCCTTCTTTTGCTCTGCCCACGTTGTGCTCTTTGATCACAGTACAGTGAACATCGAACTTTCATCCGCACTTAGGCGCTGAATCGACTTAGCGGAACGGAGTTATAAAAAATGAATGCTCCCGCTTGTGAAAACATAAATATCATAAGAAATAACGTAGAAGGCCGCTAGGTTAATTTTCAATTGGTTTATATAATCGTCACGTGGCGTACAACAGCTCCTTCGTTCGCTGTTGATTCGTCTCAGCCTTCTCCAACGGCGGGCTTCAACCGATCGTTCGGTTTATATGAATCTCACCCAACACTCACTACACCTTAAAGCTCATTACGTATTCATCAATTAATTATTTTCTCCAACACTGGAGACATGACATCGAATCTAAACAAAGCAGTTTGTGGGACAGGACTGAAACTAAGGGGCACCCAGTGAGGATCGAACTCCCTATCCAGTTGTAACTGATATAGCGAGACGAGCTTGCTAACCATTACACCAAGTTGAAGTGCCCCAAAATGGTATTCTAATCTCGTCTCCGTATGTACTCGGCACATTTAAATTTCAAGATATTTTTGCGTTATTTTGATAAATACATATTACAATGAGATGCCAGTGTTATTTTTGTGTAATTTAAACAACAATTCATCCATGTATAGCAATTTTCTAAGCGTACCTCAGATGTTGGCACAAGGCCGAAAGTATTGAACACCTAGTGAGGATCGAACTCACGATTCTGTCTTAATTGATCTATCGAAACAAGCTTGCTAACCATTACACCACGCCGAAATGCCCTATGATATTCTAAGGGTAGCTTAGGTGTGGCACAAGGCAGAATGTATGGAGCACCCAGTGAGAATCAAACTCACTATTCTGTCTTAATTGATCTAACGAGATAAACTTGCTAACCATTACACCACGTCGAAATGCACTATGCTATTCTAAGGGTAGTTTAGATGTGGCACAAGGCAGAATGTATGGAGCACCCAGTGAGGATCGAATCACTATTGTCTTAATTGATCTAACGAGATAAGATGGCTATCCATTACACCACGTCGAAATGTCCTATGATATTCTAAGGCTAGCTTAAGTGTGGCACAAGGCAGAATGTATGGAGCACCCAGTGAGGACGGAATTCACTCTTCTGTCGTAATTAATCTTGTGTGAAAAGCTTGCTAATCATTACACAACGTCGAAGGGCCCCAAGTATTTCTCTAACCGAACCAATGAATCTTACCATTATTATTTCATTAAGAAGACAGAAGTGGAACATTAGCCGTAAACATTTTTGCCGGAGAAAAACTCGCTTCAGAAATTGTCGCCGTCGAAAACTTAGCCGTATAGGATTTTTGCTGTAAGACAATTTTTTTTAAGTACCCTTTTATCAAGTATATCTGGCTCACACTATTGTTATTTCGATTTAGACATTTTAATAAGCGAAGTTATACTACCATGAACCCAAATCTGTGTGAAACGAATTGCGTATTTGAAAAAAGAAGAGATATTAGCAAAAAAGAAAAAGTGTAATTTAGATGGAAGAGATGCAGTACAAATAAAGAAAATATATATTGATATCAATGCAAGACTTCAGCGGAAAATGCTTCATTACAGTCC
Source organism: Acanthosepion esculentum (assembly GCA_964036315.1). NCBI lineage: Eukaryota > Metazoa > Mollusca > Cephalopoda > Sepiida > Sepiidae > Acanthosepion > Acanthosepion esculentum. The sequence continues at coordinate 94,962,201 of OZ038497.1, read as the reverse complement.
AAAGCAAAAAAAATAATTATTTACGAAGCAATGCTTGGAATGTGCACACATTTTAAATTATATTATTCTTAATTTGATATATTTTTAGACTTTTATTTTTTAAATAAATGTTTACTTTTTAATTTCTTTTCTGATGTTTGACCCTGTAAAAAAAAAAGACATCCATATATACTTGATAACAATCTACTTCGCATATCAGATTGAACGCTACTCCAAAAGGGACGTTCAAGATAAGGATATCGAAAAAAAAAAGGTGGCGAAATTGTCTTACGGCAAAAATCCTATACGGAGAATTTCCTACGACGAAAATTCCTGAGGCGAGTTTTCCTACATCAAAAATGTTTACGGCGAATGTTCCGGATACGACCACATTTTGATCTCAGCCCGACAAGACTGAAGGACATCGAAGAGATAGCGAACACAACAAATAAATAACGGTGTGTCAGGAACACAAACATACACAAAAAAACGAATATGGAATAGGGGGGGAAAGAGAGAGAAAAGAGAATTTTGACTCGGTAGATGGACTGAGAAGGAAACGCTGAAAACGGTGAAGATACGAATTTATTTTGACAAGCTGCTATCTAAATAGAAAAGAAGGAACGGAGATTATGCAAGATAAAACTGAATGCTGTGTTGGTTAACATAGCTATCCCAGGGCAAGGCCGAATCTCTGTCACAATGGCGTCACTCTGAGTTGCGTCTTTATTTCGAGACGCAGAAGAAGAATTCCATCAAGGAAAACTGTCAGTTGAGTGAATCGTTTTCAGTTGTTTCCGTAACCTTTTTATTTGCTTGAAAGGTTCAAAAGGACCCACTGATTTTGCAGGACAGATGATCGAACAATGTCATGAAGTTCAAAATATACAAGTGACAGCCGGTTCAATAAGACAATATCAGGCAAAGTACACACATGCATGCACACGTATGCATAATCATATTGTCTGTTTTCGTCTTATTCAACAATCATAAGCAGGTCCAAATATACGCACACACATAGAGACAAGCACACAAACGTGTTTGTGTGCGTTTGTGTGCATTTTGCGTAGGGCACATTTCATTTAGGAAGATTTCTCGTATGCTATAGACATAATACAATTTGTTTAATACATAAATAAAAATTGGGAGTTTATTTTAAATAAGAAGTACCCACTATAATAAGGTTTAAATTAATATATATACATACGTTCAATAGGTATATATATATGTGTGTGTGTGTGTGTGTGTGTTTGTGTGTGTGTGTGTGTGTGTGTTGAACAATAAAGAATATTTAAAAAAATCAAATTTTTCAGACACACTGGGTTTATATTAATATTTTTTTCAATTAGGTTCCTCAACTAGTTTCGGCCAGCATCGCCATTATCAGGAGAAAAAAATCCCTACTTGCTAGTATATATATATATATATATATATATATATATATATATATATATATATATATATATATATATATATATATATAATATTATATTTTTTTTTAAATATATAATCATCGGATCATCGCAACACCGGAATTCTAAACTGAAACTTCAAATTCAATCATAAAAATTAAACTTAAAATACAAAGTTACGTTCCATTATCAAGCGATGCTAAGAATAACTTTTTTAGAAATTGATATACTTAATTTATAAGTCGAGACAAATTTGATATTTTGAGATATTGGGGTTAAGTAAAATTCCATCTTTTTCTATTTTAGGGGTATTTTATTTAAAACTCATGTAACAAATACTAAGAATTATAAATCTCAGTGTTCTTTCTTATTATTTTAATATATATATATATATATATATATATATATATATATATATATATATATATATATATATATATATATATATATAATATATATATATATATATATAATATATATATATATATATAATATATATATATATATATATAATATATATATATATATATAATATATATATATATATAATATATATATATATATATAATATATATATATATATATAATATATATATATATATAATATATATATATATATATAATATATATATATATATAATATATATATATATATAATATATATATATATATAATATATATATATATATATAATATATATATATATATAATATATATATATATATATAATATATATATATATATATATAATATATATATATATATAATATATATATATATATATAATATATATATATATATATATATATATATATATATATATATTAAAGAAAAACAGACCCCTTTAAGGCTCCATGTAATAATTTATTTCACCATACCCCTTTTAAAGGGCGCTGGATCATCAGACTACACTTCCAAAAGGTGAAACGAAAAATGAAATGAACATTTAATCTTTTGACGGGTAGTATTAAGTTTATGTAATTTAACAGAGAGGGTAGTGAGGAGTGGTGTGAGAGACATGATCGAGTTTAGAGAGGGTTTATTTTAATATTTCTATCTATCATACTTAGTATTAGGGGAGGAGGGACCAGACATTGACCTATTTAATCGGTTAACATAACGGAAGTGATATATTGAAAGGGAAGGGGGAGTAGAGAAAAAAGAAAGAAAGAAGTGGGAAGTAAAGAGAAAGAAGCTGTCATTAGGCTTTATCAAGGGAGAGGAGGAGTGGAAATTTAAAGCAATTTATGTAAAAAAAAAAAAAAGATTTTAATGTTTGATAGTAATTTAATTTTTTTTTAAATCACCGAAGAAATTAATTTGATGTTTGCTAGCAATTTAAATCTTTAACTCTTTTACAAATAATTTAGGGATTTAATATGAGTTAGATTGTATATATATATATATATATATATATATATATATATATATATATATATATATATATATGAAATTGTATATTTGGGCAGCATTCCCTCTTTTATACAGGTTTCATTAAATACCACTGACAAGGTACAAGTTTTTCTATTTAATTTTTCTTGTGTTCTGATAATTTTCTTCTTTTCTGGGCATAAATTATACAGAAATTGTCCAAATGTTTTGTATGTATGTCCGATTTCGGTTATACTTACTCGTCACGCGAGAACTTTTTCTACTTTGGCATATATTTTTCACCAATATTGTTCTTACTATATAAAAATTTATATAACGTTAGATCATATATATATATATATATATATATATATATATATATATATATAATGATTTTTAGTGGTAGTATAGTTTTGTTTCATGAACTATCATTATTTATCCGAAAGCTGTGTAAAGTGGCGTGCACGTGTTACACACTAAATTATTCATATGGACAGAATATTTTTTTATGATTTCCCTCTGTCTTCCATCTTTCACATCAGGCTGCAGGTGTCTATCTAGTAATTGTTGCGTGGAATAACAATTCGGCAGGTAATTTAACCTGTTCCAACCTTCCATCTGTCAAAGCATATATAAATCACTCGTAGGACATACAGACATCTTTATAGATATGGCATATCTTAGCCAACTGAACAATCATGCATTCTATTTCAGGCAATATTTCCATGCCCAAAATAATAAAAAAAAGCAGTTGTTTTACACTATACATATATATATATATATATATATATATATATATATATATATATATATATATATATATATATATATATGTGTGTGTGTGTGTGTGCAGGTATGCAGGAAAATAGGAAAGAACACGTTAGGTAAATAATCCATAGTTCTTTAGTATTTTTGTTTTTATATAGCTTAAACCCAAATCTTCGCTTGAGTGTGTAACAGGACTCGATACCTTAATTCAACTTAATTTTAATAATTATATTGAGGGTTCCGGCTCTCGTTTTTGAAACATGAGAACTTTTATGTAGCGAAGGAATCATATTTTTTTATAAAAATATTATAATATATATATATATATATATATTTTAGTAAAAAAAAGAAAGAACAGTAAAATATATAATCCGGTGTTCTTATTGATATTTTTATTTTTATAAAAGAGTGCACAATATAAATTTACAGGGCATAAATATTATAAATTAAATGATTTAAAAATATGATTCCTTCGCTACACAGGAATTACCATGTTTCAAAAAACGAAGTTAAAACTTCAAATTTAATTATATAATTAAATTAAAAGCATTAGTTCTGTTTCATCTTCAAGCAAATTTGGTAATCGAAAATTCGCTTAAAGATGAAACAGAACGATTGCTTTTAATATTATTATATAATTAAATTTGAAGCTTTAGCTTCGGTTTTTGAAACATGCTCATTCCTGTGTAGCGAAGGAACCATTTTTTAAATCAGTTAATATATATATATATATATATATATATATATATATATATATATATATAAACAGTTGTCTTACAATATATATATATATATATATATATATATAGTGTCTTTCTGGTCGGGCAACCCCTCATCTATAAAATGTTTCGTTAAAGAGAGCTGCAGTTACGATTTTTATTGTGTTCGTACAAGCGTTTTCTTTTCTGGACACAAAGTGTGCCAAGAACTGTCCAAAAGGTCTGCATATCAGAGCGCTTTCGGCTATTCATTTACCCATTATCAAGGACGATTCTTTTAGCCGTGATGAAGAAAGATTTTTTTAAATGAATGTGTGTGTTTTTTATGTATGTGTCTGAAGTTATAGAAACTTTTTTATTTTCCAAATACGTTTAGCACATTGTGGCCGAGTTCATAGTTAATGTTATTATGCATTGGCTTTTTCTTTTTTATTATTGGTCCTTCCATATATATATATATAAAATTCATAAATGATTATATTGGTCACACACATATATATTTATATATATAACTCTCTCTCTCTCTCTCACACACACATATATATATA
>OZ038497.1:94949904-94952404 GCA_964036315.1 Acanthosepion esculentum | reverse complement strand
AATACCGAAGTCTCTATTTAATTTTAAAATCCAGTATTTTTCTTTTTTTCTGCGTGTGTATGTGGAACGGAAATATATATATATATATATATATATATATATATATATATATATATGGCGGGGGGTGTATCAACGTATGTTGAATTTACATAGCACATATATATATATATATATATATATAATTGTGTATTTAGCCAGAAATCCTTCATTTATGCATGTTTCATTAAAGACGACAGACAAGGTACTACCACTAAGCTTTTTATTCAATCTTCATCAAGAAAGGCGCCGTAGTTTTTGTTAACCCAAGTACTTCCAAACTTTTCAAGATATATATATATATATATATATATATATATATATATATATATATATATATATATATATGTGTGTGTGTGTGTGTGTATTATGAAATGGACAAAGTCCGACAATTATTTTAAGACATTTTTATGTTTATACATTCTTTTTATAGATAAAAATACGTACTTTAATATTTGTAACTATAAAAAGAATGTATAATCATAAAAATGTCTTAAAATAATTATTGGACTTTGTCCATTTCATAATGTGTGACGTCATTTGTTTACATTTGGATACGCCATGATCTGATTTGAATGGACGTGAGAGATTCATGGAAGATTGAAGTTTAAAAGGCAGTAAATTCGACGTGGCTAATCAAACGATTCTCTGTGGCTCGATCTGTTAAGAGCACGTCAGGCTAAATGATGGTTCCGTATAGGCTACAAGTTCGAATCCTGTTAGAGAACGAATATTTTTATGAAAATGTCTCGGACATTCAGGCCGGTAAATATTGTTTAATACTGTTTGTTATAAACAGAGCATTTACTTAAACATTTTTATCTATAAATAGAATGTATAAACATAAAAATGTCTTTATATACATATATATGTATATAAATTTAAAATTATGCCAATATATCAAACAGACAATTATTCTTACCAACAAATACAAGGAAAAAAACTTCATGGACAAATTTAAACTAGCATTAAGCAGATCATAACCCCACACACATAAACACACGCCATACACACATCATGGCCGAATACACTAGACGGACCACACACACGCACACACACAAATATCTATGGATAACGAATATATGTATATACACACTAGCAGTATAACTCTTATTCAACCGGGTCTTTCATTACAGAGAAATGTACCGTTCAGTTGGAGCAGTTTAAGTTCAAATCAGTATTAGTAAAAACAATTGGGTGCAACTGAGGCACATCCCCAAATGGCGGGGTTAATAATTTGAAGAGGGGCTAAAAAGGGCTGTTTTTTTTTTTTTTTTGCATTCTCTATCTTGTTTCAGCCTCACGCACAGCAGCAGTTGAAGAGGCGTTTTCTCCTCAGCCGTTGAGTCTTATTTTCAGCCTCGCATGAAGAAGCGTTCAGGTGTGCTCTGCTGGAAATCCGAAGGCTACGTTGATCTTCGGACTCAGTGGGTCTGATGGAAGCATTTCAAGAGGCGTTTTCAGACAGGAAAAATGAACATTCTAAAGACGATTCGTTATTTCTTATTCGCATGGTTGACCTGATGGAAGAGGTTTTGTGACACTGGCATGTTCTTTTCTTTGGTGGCATGTCTTAGGCAAAGTATGAATTGACAAAAAGAATGCGTGGGCAAATACCAGAGAAGAATGCTGTAAAGCTACATAGGTCACTAAGCTCGATTAACTTTAGGAAAAGTTGGAAAAATTAATGTTGAGTAATAAAAACGTAAGCTTACTTATTACTACGGTGAATGCAATGCAAAAACTGGCAGGACAATAAGAAGGAAATAAATTGGGAACGCTATGAACGACAATGGCAGCAACGCCTTAAAACTATAGTAGTAGGCTTTATGCCGCTGAAAAGGTAATCTCAGTTGAGAGAGAGTGACGCTTGGTCAAGAGAAGGGGAATGTGTAAATTGGACTCAAAACCGGTGATAAAGAATTATCTCTCAAGCAAAAAAAATTCATCGAAATCGGATGAAAACTGACGAAACTGAAAGCAACATCCGATTACACACACACACACACAAACACACATAAACACACACACACACAAACATTTTAAGAATTATAGATCATATTATAGCAATAACCTTGAAATTTATAATATATATATATATATATCCAAGAACAGACAGTAAATAGTAAAACGTTGCTGAGAGTTATAATGGACAGAAAGTAATGGAGAGCCATTGTCGTCAACAATTTGAACTCAAAATCGACATTGAAGAATTATCCATCGAAATCGGATGAAAACTGTGGAAACGCAAAAACAACATTCGATCACACACACACACACACGCACACACATACACACACAAACACACACACACAGATATCCACCGTCAAATCTGTTGCCTGGTATGACGTCATAGAACCGCATCTTGAATTTACGATCTGTGTCTGCTATTCCGCGACCGTTGTCGTTGCCTAGCGATTTTCTACGTCAAAATAACAAAATATCATATTTGAGGGTTGATATC
>OZ038497.1:94897404-94929904 GCA_964036315.1 Acanthosepion esculentum | reverse complement strand
TCCTCTTTTCAAACACAGAAGACCGTTAATATACTCTGATATTATAACCTATAAAACGAATAAATACTAATATTAAATACGCTTATCCCAAACTATACGCACGCCTTAATAAACGCATTGTCTGAATTACATTTTCTTTCTAAAATATATTTTGTTTCCACTAGCTATAAGTTTAATTTCAATTTCGAAGGTGCCAAACGGTGAATTTATCCATGCCTGTATATTTTTTTCGTGAGATTTTCCAGTCTTTTTTCTATAAATTTTCTTCTGCGATACAGTAATTGTCGGCCATTTTGTTTTTGTCAGCCATTTTGTTTTTGTCGAATATTTTTGTCTATAACTTTCTAACTTTCCCTAGCATTTTCTTACTTTGCTGGCCACTTTTTTTTGAGTCACAATATGACGCAATTGCTAATATCACGAGCAAAACTTAGTTGCACCGGTGTAAAGACAGTTCCGCATTGTGTACAACAGAGAACAAATTGCCGAAAGGTTAGCGGTCGCCCGACTCTTTTCGGAAAACACACTAGTTTATTTTCTCATCGTAATGGGTTTGCCGCCTTTGATTCTGCTTAGCGTTGATTTGAATTCAGAACGTTGGTATCTGAAAGTGTTCGACGAAATGCGTCAAGTGAACAACAGGAACGAAAAAAGAATGCAAACATAGAGAAAGCAGATTTTTTTAATGTACAATTTGAAAGCCTATTGTGAGAATCAGTCCTAGAAAATAAAATCAAACTTCTTATCGTTTCATTTCGATTTATAACTTAGATAAAGCTTATTGACGTTTAGTATCTTTAGCCTAGTAGACTGGTTTGGTAATTTGCAAAGATTTTTTTAAAGTTCAATTAAGTTCACCCAATAAAAGTTCCAAGAGTCACTCCAATTTGATGGTTACTGAAATAGAGATCTGTCTATATTTCTGAGATGAGGTATTATGTACACTATTTACATTATTCGGACTATTGTCCTCATCTTCTTCGCCATATTTATTAGAACGTTTCGGCCGCTGTACGCCCCGGCCTTCTTCAGGTGGTTGTAATGTCGAACAGAACCCCTTATTTCGCTCACTGGGGTAGACTGTTCTAGTTCTACGTGCCATGTTTTAATGGATGTCAGTTATCAGTTATCTCCTGTTAATTCCCCTCTAAATGTTTTCTACTGCCTTAACCGGGTATTGAACTTAAACTCAAGGACACATGGCACAGTGGATAAAAGCGTTAGTTTGATGCAGTGACAGGACCCTATATTACAGCTGCGAGACCAATAACAGGACCAATAATGTTGCACATTCTTCTTTGTATTTTATCAAGAATCTCTAAAGATAGAGCAGAAGCGCGCTATTAGGTGTGACATCAGTACTTAAAGCATTCAATTAGAATGAAGAAAAAACAGCATAATGTTTAGATGTAACAGAGTCTACCTTCTTCAATTACTTTAAAGTACTTTCATTAAAAAACATTTTGAATTAAAGCAGTTACTGATATAACAGAAGTAGTTCGCATTTATTCAATCAAAGTTAGCCGAAGATATGAAGGGGTAAAACAGGCAACATGAAGACCCACTTCAGACCACAATTATTTTGGAGTTTTTGAAATTCAATTTTTCAGTGTGCTACCAGGAATGTAAAAGAGGATAAATTTATAAAGCAATTGTTAAGTTTGATTAAAATTAGTTGAAAGATCAACGAAAAATAAGAAAGAAACCAGTGAAAATCGCCATTTTTCTCTATTTACGTGGGTTTTCACTATATGGGGGCATAATTATCAGAATTAAATGACTCGTAAAGAATTAACTCATTGTTGGCGACAATTGAGTGAAGTTTGTATTAGAAGACTTAAAAATTGAGAGAGTTTTTACTTTAAAATTTGTGCTGAATTTGATTTCTATTGAAATCGATTTTTAGCTTTTCCCTAAACGCAGTGGCATAGAAATAAAAATGAGGTATCGTTGGGCTCGTCATGATGTAAGTAACCTACATACCGAGTTTGAATGAAATTGGAGGAAAAAAAATTGAATTTATCGATTTTTGTTCGGTTTTATCGATTACTGATATTTTTTTCAAATTATCGGTTTTATACGCTACGAACCTATCTCTTATATTGCACAATGTATCTACCAAGTTTGGCCAAAATCGGTTGGATCGATCTCGAGTAAAAAGGTCTCACACACACAGACAGACAGACACTCAGACACCCTCTGTTTTATATAGATACGTTTTGATTGAGAAAAATTATTTAATACGAAGCAGTGACCCAATCTTCCTAGAAATGATTCAATATAATTTTTCTACTTCATATCAGTTGAAAAATATTATTTTAGAAATAAATTAGAGAACAAACTGTGTATTTTTTATTTTTTATTAGGCTGGCGCATTTTACGACAATTAAAAAAATTCTATTAAGAATAGGTCAAAAATTGACAAATAAAGTTTACTTAAAAATGAATTATATTCAATAATAATAATAATAATAGCCGGCTTGTGTAAGTTTTATTCGTATGAAAACTAACAAGACAAGTCTAATCCAAGAGAACCTATCTGTAAATAATGAAATAGAGTTGTTGAGGATATGTTGTATAGAAAATGGTGGTTCCTGGACATGAAGAATAAAAGATTGCAGTGATTGGAGAAGCATTATGTAGGGAGTCAGTTCAACTAAGTAGGAAGAGGTTGTCTGAATAAGAATAATAATTTATTAGTAATTATTACGATTATGGAAAAGTGAGAATAATGTTAAAATTATGGAACAAAAAAATATAACACTCATAAATATGATTGCTTATACAGTTGGAATTATAAAAAATCATTTGGACCTGATATTCTGAAGGGAAATCAGTTACCAATATTGATTGTTAATTGTTTCGACGTTGCTTCATTGTGACACACATCAGGTTCCGGATTTCTGCGAAGGCTCCTGCTGGGAAATCAGTTAAAATATGGATAGCAAATCGATTTGGTGTTGCTTGTGAAAACATCGGCTTTCTTACAAGACACGCCTGTTCTTTACTTGTGATACATGTGGGCCTTTATGAAAATCATGCAAGAATCTATGAAAAATATGGCAAGAATTCATTATCTTTTTGTCTTCAATCCCTGTTACAGACTACCATAAAAAATATAAATGACGCACAATCTAGCAGAACAAACGAAATGAAGAATATTTTATGTCGTTTAAAGATGATCATTTTGAATGACAACTGGTTATAATATCAGCTTGCTACTGAGATGTTGATAATTCTATTAGAATTGTACTTTTTTTGTAAGAAATCAGTGTGTAGATCAGGTTTCATTGACGTATTTCTGTAATTAGGGTTTTTGTCGAGAATCAAATGTATTGCTGGTAATATTTTTTTCCCAAGAATGTGTTTTGCTTGGTAATATTTTTTCAAAAAATATACAGAGCTGTTCGATAAAAGTGACTCACCTGATTTTTTTTAATTAAAATTTTTTTTCGCCTATTGTTTTGGGGTCAAACTAATTTTTAATCTTACTAATATAAAGACCACTTCCGGATCACCTAGTAAAAAAGTTTACTCACCCTAAGATAATCTATTGATAATTATAATTTTGGATATAAATGAGATTTAGGGAAAAACTCTGTGCCAAAAAAAGTGACTCACTTATTTCCTGCAACTAGTAATCAATAGAAACATAACCGAACAGCTTTAAATAAAGAATAATAGAGGTATAATTTATTTATAATAGGTAATATAGTTCGAAATATTTAATAATCTATGGGTCCTCCTTTATTTTGAATAACCTTTTCAACCCTTTTTGGCACTGACTTGATTAGGTTCTGGCAAATCTCATCTCCAAGCATTGAATTCCATTCGGATATGAAATTCACAATCAAATCCTCTTTGTTGCTCAACTGTTTTCTCAAGAGACTGTACTTTATAATGCTCCATAAGTTTTCTATGGGGTTGAGGTCAGGAGATTGGGGCAGCCACGTCATAACACTCACCTGCTTCTCATCAAAGTATTCCATCAATAATTTTGATTTGTGACAGGGAGCATTATCCTGCATAAAAAATGAGCTTGGTGGGGTCGATTTGCACCCTTTCAGCAGAAGGGAGCAGACAAAACTCTAAAAATCTCTTGTACTGCTCGCTCCTGACGGCCTTTCCAATAGGCTTTAAGAAACCAGTTCCATGAAAAGAAAAGCATCCCCAGAACATTATACTGAACGGATGCTTGACAGTACTTACTGCTAAATTCAAAGAGTTTTCAAAGCTTCTTCTTCGGATTTTAGATCGCTTATCCTTTGAATTTAGCTCAACTTTCGTTTCATCGGAGAAGAGAACATTTAGTAAAAAAAATCAGGTGAGTCACTTTTATCGAACAACACTGTACTGCTGTTTCGTGTCTTTCCTAAGGGCAGATAAAAACGCAACAGCACCCTCCGGAATTGGAATTCGGCTTGTCCATTGCACTTTCGGTGCTGATATCCGTTACACAAACTACACATCTCGATTCTAAGTTTAATGTTGTAGATTTCGAAGATCTTAAAAATATAAAGTTTTAGGATTTTATTCTTTTCATCATTTTCCCCATGATTTCTTTCTATGGAAAAGTAAGTGTTCATCCATGTGATGTCCTTTTTCTCTCTCTCTCTCTCTCTCTCTCTCTCTCTCTCTCTCTCTCTCTCTCTCTCTCTCTCACCGAATTAAAATTTGCAGAATGAACAAAAGCCTAATTGCAAATATGAGGACAACAATCTGAACGTATCTATGTCTAATGTTAAAATGTGTTCTGTTCTTTGCAATCAGTAATATCTGTTTTAGATCTACAGCAGTGTTCTTCAATCTTTTTAAGCAACGGGACACCTAGGAACAAATAAAAATATCACTGCACACTTGGCAAAATTTTAAAATTGTATACATATAAAATTGTATACATATTAAAATTGTATATATAAATGTTATCAAATGAAAACATAGATTTTAAAAAAAAATACACACATTTATAGAAAACAGCCAAAAACCTACGTAAGGAATTTGTATAAAATGAAGGGTATGGATAGTAAAATAAAAATAAAAAGTTTCTAAGAGCTAGGAAGTATATTTCTAATAAAATTGTTCACCCAAGAGCCACTCAAGATAGTGGGTTACAGACGAAAATTGTTGTATTTGCAGAAAGAGTAAGATGCCAAACCTGTATTTCCTATGGAAACGTGGGAAAGATAATCTTAGATTTGAGAAGGTTACGATTGCAGCGATCGGGATAGCCTTTTCTAGGTACTACTGCTGCTATTACTACAACAACAACAACAAGAAATTATTCTCGAATTTCTTTCTCCTAGGTTGAATGCCAATCATAAAGATCTTTGCTGCTTAACCCATAAATGTAGGTAGAATGAAATGAATTTGTCAGTTTCACACGGACACTGATGGAAATGAACACAGCGGAATCAAATGGAATGCGAACACCTCTCGCCGATTCCACCTTTGTTCTTGAGAACCGTTACGCCATCAGGAGCGTTTTAATAGAAATAACTACTTACAAATCTTGGACGCGTCGCTCTCAAAAAGATAGAAATGCATTAACGCTTTTGTTCAGACCTTGTGTCAATTTTTCTATCGGACACACCTTGCCGTAACTTCCGTCTGAAAGCGCTTTCCGATGTTGATTTATCAGTAAACACAAACGGTGCTCTTGTCAGCATCCTCTTTCAGATAAGACATGAGAAAATGGATAAAAAATAATCAATTTGTTTTAATCGGTTGAGCCCCGGAAAGCAAATCCTATCAAATTAATTCCCGTAAGTCACGTTGTCATAAAAATAATGAAGATGTTTGCCCAGCGGATAAAAGGAATATGAACGATCCGTTGTAGTTTGAAACAGTTATGATTCATTATAACTATTTTCTTTGGCTATCATAACTGAATCTGCTTTGAAAAAAAAATATAAAAGCAGACGTAAGAGTGCTGAAATGCTATGTAATATCAATACTGGATGTACGTCGTAAGTTAATGGACATCGGCTCGGAAAGAGAAATTGAAGAGCCGAGTTCGAATTCTCACTCGGGTTCGATACATTCATTTACGCGCAAATACAACTGGAATAGGTATGAATACTTTTCTTCTCTCCACAACCCACAGCTATAGATGCCCTATGGTCTTGGTTGGCAACCAATCTTCCGCAGAATGAAAAGGCGACCTACTGCTGGAAAATCTTCTGCCTAGTCAGTAAGAGAAATGATCACACAAGCGCGTATCAAGTATGGCATTTAACTGACTATATACCATTGAGAATTTCCTCAAAGATGAACAGGAGACCTTTGATAAGAGAGATATGGCTCTACAGAAGGATGGTGGGAACACTACGGACGTAACATGTGATCAATAAGGACGCTTTAAGAAAAAGCGAAGCAAAAAGGGTCGCCTGGAGAATTAGAAGACAAAGCAGGATATATAATTGAGAAAAAAAAATCTGCAGATGATGATATGATGATAGCAAGCGCAGAAGGGAAACAAAGGCTAAAAAGAGAAAGCTAGAATAAAAGACTAACTATCAGTTGTAAGGAGACAATGTGTGGCCGTCAGCGAAAAAGACAGTCCAAGAAGCGAGTTACGAATTGGAGACCTCAGAATCAAGTCAATAAATTTTACTATATGGTAATTATTATAAAAGATAAAACGGAAATGTTACAGTGAAATCGATAGGCTCACTCAAATTGCGAAGAAGTATTATCCAAAACTGCATAATATGAATGTTCTCCTATAGCAGTGAATGCTGGAAAATTTCCTCACAGATACTGAAATAACAAAAAAAAATTCTAAATACAGCTGAGATATGGTTCTACAGAAGGATGCTGAGAATATCATGGAGGTAATAGAAAGTTAAGAAAGTTTTAAAGGAAACGGAAACAAAAAGCATGCTGGAAGAAGTAGAAAAAACATAATAGTCAATCTAGGGGTACGCTTAAATTTATGCGCCCAGGGTGTAAGAAGAGCTCATTAGAACAACTGCCATGAAAATATTGATAGAAAAAAAAAAAAACAGAACGGAGCAACTTCATGGCGGTGATAAAATGTTATGGTAATTTACCCACGCATAGCATGGACTATCCCAGCTATAAATAGGAGCAGGTACTGCCTTTTGGAGAAGGAAGCTTCCAGCAGTCAGCTTTGACAGTCGAACCGAACATTCTTGCTGTAACACTCTCGTTTTTATATGTTTGTATTACTGTTTCTGTTAATATATTTGTTTAACTCAATTCCTCTTTTTGTGTCTTTCGAATCGGAGATTTATAAATGAGTAATGCGGATTCTGAGGAGAAAAATTGTCCGACACGAGACAAATGAACAAACATTCTAAGCAGAAAACCTAGCAGTTGATTCAATATAATCACTCAACTACAAGTCAGTAGAATATATGAGATCAAGAAGGTGTAATAGGTTACTCTTCCAGAGGTTAAATTCATCCTTGCTGATTGGGGGTAAAATTTGTTCTCAATGTTGATTAAATGATACTAGTATCGTTTTGAAGGGCATTTCATGTCCGAGAGTAGGTATACGTAACTTGAACTATCACGTTATCAGTCTAACTCTCGTAGATATACGAAGTTATAATAATAATAATAAGGATGCACCAGATATGGCTCTCATGACTTCCGATCTTAAATAATTCCAAATGATATAATTTGTCGTGTTGAATTATGATAGATCACTGTAAAAAAACATGTGCAGTAACAGTTGCCTGACTTTAACCTTTTCCGTATATCTTGTTACGTTTTGTCTTGTATCTGATCCCTAAGGTCAACCTGAGAAAGTCAGAGCAGCACTACACATCCTCCTAAAAATAATAGTCTAATGAGCTATTATTTAACAGTGTCTCGGCACTGTGGATTTGTTTAACCTCTACAGCGCGGCTATGCTAAAGGAGCTGTAGACCCTACTCAAACACGGGCATACCAAAATAGCGTTTGAAGCAGTAGGAAACGCATACATAAATTCCATAGCGTGGTGGTATAGTGGTATAGTGGATAGCGGATTGAGGAATCAGAGAGCCGAGTTCGAATTCTCCTGGAATCCATTACATTCACTTATGTGCTAATACCTTTGAATCCTCAAATGGGTAAATATAATGTCTTCTATAGGCTTAGATGGCAACTGGTCTAGGAGAAGGACAACACTGAATTGAAAAACTCGGAGGGTCGTTTGGTGCACCAGGTCTTTGTATTCGGCACTTCTATAAGTTTGGAAAGTTCTGCCCTAAATCTTCACCCCTATAATCAAAATGCCATGTGCTGGTGTCGGGCTGTCGGTTTCCTGGGAACTGAGATGTTTGACCCTCATATATTGAATTCGACGGAAGAGTCGAGTATATAGCAATATTAGCAAAAAATATGCGGCGTTCGTTGACCGAGCACTCAATGATAATTTCGGTTAAAAATTCATAAAATACTTTTATTAAAACAATTTTCAGGAAACACACACACACACACACACACACGCACACACATGCACACACACACACATATATATATATATATGTGTGTATGTGTGAGTGAGTGTGGTGTTTAATTTATTTATGTTCAAAATTGAAAAGATTATTGTGTGTGTGATTGAATATTTATATTATGAAGCAGGTGCAAACCTTAAGGGAATGGTAAATTGATTTTTGACAATTTTTGAAAGAATGTTGTTTTGCTGAATTTTTTCAAAAAATATGAAGAGCCCTTTTAAATTTTGCGTCAATTATTCTTTTATGTCATACACCCCGAATAAAAAGCAGATTCCTGACAAGATGTGAAAGCCCAAATCACGTGTAGTATTGGGAATAGCTGAGAAATGGAATTGAATTGTGCAATTCAGAATTTCCATATTAACCATTAGCGTAATGAAAGTCGGGAAAACGAAAGCAATCGTGACGAGATCCAGTTCAGGTGACGCTCTTTGTGTTCAGGTCTAATTCGAGAAATCCATTTCACCTTATGTTCTAGATAGGTACCATAATATTATTTCGATTTCGCCTTATGCTAGAAAAATTCTCATATATATATATATATATATATATATATATATATATATATATATATATATATATATATATATGTATATATATTTTTAAAAAAATATTATTCCATATATATATATATATATATATATATATATATATATATATATATATATATATATATATATATATGTATATATATATATATATTTAAAAATATGATTCCCTATATATATATATATATATTTAAAAAAAATATTATTCCATATATATATATATTATAAGTATATTTTTAAAAATATGATTATATATATATATATATATATATATATATATATATATATATTGAAATTAAGAGTAACTGACATTGAAAATTTTAAACAATGCTCCGAGAAAGACACTTAGAGGCTGATGATAGCCGCGTACAGAACCACTTGAAATACACTATCCCATGTTGAGGTAATTTTTGTTTTTCTGCTGTAAAATACATATGCTCTGTTGTAATAATTACATCGAGCTATACGTGGATCAGTTTTAATAATTAGTATTACTAGTATCTACACGGATTGTAAACCAACGAATCGATTACATTTACTATATATATATATATATATATATATATATATATATATATATATATATATATATATATATTGTGTTTGTATTTAGGCAGCATTTTTTCATTGATTCATGTTTCATTAACTAATATAGACAAGTTTTGTCTATTTATTTTATGTAAATTCTTTTCATATCGTCTGATAAGCTTAATAACATTATGATTAAACGAAGAAAGAAAATCCCAATATTGATACATATTTTTTAATCCTATCTAGGCTTTCGGCTTACATAAGCCATTATCAAAGATGACAATGACATTACAATACATTAAACAATACACGGACAAAACAATCATGATAGTCTGTTTATGTTTACATGGAAGATTTCCAAGCAACGACAAACTCATGCATATATATGACAACTATATACCTGTACTATATGTGTATGTGTGTGTGTGCGTATGACAACTATACATATACATATATATATATATATATATATATATATATATATATATATATATATATATATATATATATATATATAGTTGTCACACTTATAGGAAAATAATAAAATGATTCTGAAATGTTAAATAACTAATTGGAAATTCCGCCGGGAATGCCAAGCATGCACTTTCCAGATTTCTGTCGGAGGGAATTGTGTGTCATGGTGCTCTTTTTCTCACGGGCTGTGGCCAACTGGCCCTGTTACATTGTACATCGGTAAAATTAAAAACAGACAACGCGCATGCACGAAATTAAAATGTAAATGGCAATGTATGAATTTATAAAACGTTTGGAAATTCAAAATTTGTTTCAAACTTGTCATCATAAATAAACATTTGGCATTTCATTTGCGGTGGATAATGCCTTTCAATTTGACAACATCGATACAAATTCGTGACGGAAACAGGCAGCTTTTATCGGTTTAACACATTTTTAATCTCTTCCTATCATCCGAATCCATTGCAGGCTGCGCCACTTAAAAGCAAATGTTCTCGAAAATGCGAAATCAGATAGTTTGTAATTTATTTTTACATCGAGATGCTGTTATGAGAAGGGCTGCTGTCAAATTCTCTTAAAGACCCTCTTCCCAAAATCAAAATTTAAAATATCCTATCTTTATCTTCGTGAGATATTTTCAGCATCCACTTGGACTGTCGCTAAATTTTCGCCTTTCAATATTAATTTCGTTGTAAATGATGTTTTTTTCTTCTTTTTTTTTCTTCTTTTTTTTTGTTCTCTTTTGAAAAAGTGAGAGAGAGGATGTGGTATGGGAGTGATCAAGAGGGAGACAAGGAATAAGAATGTGAAGCTGATTGGTTTTCTACCATTTGCATTTTATTTTGATTATAAAACCAATCCGCGGCGTCTTCTGTGAATATATCATTATATAGTGCAATATTTTGTTTTAATAATTTCACCCCAAGCAAGATAATTAAACGACTAAGACTCAGTGGGTGTGGGTACCGAGTGTTAAAAAAAAACATGATAAAAAGAAAAACTACTTTAAATAGGAATAAATGAAGAGGAATTAAGATGACAAAAAAATAACGATTGAAATTGCATATACACAATCATTGTTGACTGAAAAGCAAGAAGCCAGAAGAGAGCTCCATAAGCGAGAAGTGCGAGAGACTCTGTTAATATTATCTCTAAACGCTATCAGTTTTGTCCGATTTCACAATTCTCAACCATTCAAACCAGCAGAAGAATCAAAATAGAACTCGAAATCCTTCCCTCTATTCGTCCTGGGTATGACGATAAACTCCATCCGTGCCCCGGGTAAGACGATAAACTATATCCAGTAGCAAGGCCTTTGATCAGGAGGTTTTGGAACCACCTCTTAATTGCTGGTGTTCCCAGGTCCACCCTGACCCGGCGTGGTAGCAACTGTTAGGGTCCCAGCTATGGGTAAATAGTTAACCCCAAAACTAGGGTTAAAACACTATGAAAGTGTAAAAATAGATTTTAATACCACCTCATAATTGCTAGTGTTCCCAGGTCCACCCTGACCCGGGTGGTAGCACCTGTTTTGGTCTCAGCTCTGGGTATATAGTTAACCCCCAAACTCGGGTTAAAACACTATGAAAGTGTAAAAAAAGGGTTTTAATACCAGAAATACTTTGTAAAAAAAAAAAAATACACACCTTTTTTACCAAACTATCTCTAAGAATCTATTTCAAAGTTTTGTTGGCATTAAATGACCCAGTGTGGTTGATATGCCATAAAGCAAAACAATAACCAACCCACCTTCCCTCTATTATTATTAGGTTTAGCTGTGTCTCCTTTCGTATGATTAAAATATATGAATTAATTACTATTCAATTCGTAAATTGAAAGGATGCACTGTTACTGGATCTCGCCACTAATCCTAAAAGCACTGGCAACCATTCTGTCAGTTTCAGATAATCCGAGGTGGCAGATTTCAATTAAATTATTGTTTCTGGCACGGATTTATCTTACTGGGACGGAAGCAAACTCTTGACAAATCCGAGAAACGAAGTAGTGCATGCACGCTTATTTGCGTAAACAATCATATGTGAAGTACATATAACTGTCCACAACATCTTGAATTTTCCAATGCCTAAAGCCTCTGGGCTCCTAACTGTACAGTTTTTATGGCGAGAAGTGTACTGAGATTATAGTTGTGTACAGGTTGTACATAACCTCAATGACTCAAGCCAACAAAGTTAAAAATACAAGCGACTAGCAGATGCAAGATCTTGATTAGCAATGAGGTGCGAATTATATGATTTTATTCTCCTATTCCGGTTGCCAACTATGGTCGAAGATCCGAGATTTTACTTCTATTTAACCTCTTTATAGGGGGAAGAAGGTTTTTTTTTCTCGCTCGTGTCCATCCTTCAAATCTATGAACCAGCCATTCGCCCTTGCATGGAATATTGCTGTCATATATGGTCTGGAGACCCCGCTGTTTGTCTTAGGGCCCTTGACCAAATCCAGAGACGAATATGCAATGTCATTAGCCCTGATCTGGCATCCCGTTTACAGTCGCTCTCTCATAGACGTGCCATCGTCCCCAACTGTCATTTCTAAAAATACTTTCACGCAACTCCTAGTATCGCTAGTTTCCAAACTGCATGAATTTAAACGTGTCATTAGGTCGACATCTCGGTCCCACCCTTTCACTGTCAAAACGGTTATATGTAGCCGTCTCTTCTACTCCTATAGCTTCATGTCTCGCACTTCCCGTCTGTGGAACTCCCTTCCTCTTACTTGCTTCCCTGATAGCTATAATCTCCAAATATCTCAATGCAATGTCAGTCGACATTTCCAGATGCTTTCATCTATTCCCCGTCCTTCTCTTCATCCTTTCCTCTTTCACGCCTCTTTACTCTTGTTCCCACTTTATGTAACCCCTTGCATGCTAGCGGCACCTCCGCCTTATTTGGGGGGAAATGTTTTTAAAAAAAAAGAAGAAATAATTTTATAACTATCCCAATGGTTTTTACACGAAACTGAAATCTAATAAATGACTGGAATTCAGATTCGGCTCTAACGATATCTCGTTCAGAGCCGCTAACTGTTCCACCGCCGTCAAAGCAAGTCTTTTATACGTATGTACATACATACACGCATGAATGTTGATTACCCCATCTTCACAAATGACTGCCCATCAACACCACCATTCAATCTAGATCATTGTTTCCCCTCGTATATCTTCGCCAGTTATACGAACACTCATTCCATATATATTCACATGCAGCAGTTCATAAGACCATCTTTATTTCTTTACAAATATGCACAAATTTGCCCAACTTCCTTCTATAACGGTCGACAAAATCAAAAACAAACAACCCTCATGCGCGAAATTAAAATCATAAAATGGCGACAATTTACCCATCGCATCCTATACATATATATATATATATATATATATATATGTGTGTGTGTGTGTGTGTGTGTGTGTGTGTGTGTGTGTGTGTGTGTGTTGATTGGCCATCGCCAGCTACATTCAATCTAGATCATTGCCTCCTCTCGAATGACTTCGTGGGTGGCTCTTCAAACCAGCATCTGATTTGCAAGGCCTATAGAACAGATGACAGATGTGCTCCAGAGTCTTCACAGGGTTAAGCGGATGTACACCACCATGCATACATAGATACATACATGCATACATACATACTAAAATATTACTAAATCCAAAATATATGTCCGTTATGTAAATGATATATTTTTTTTATTTTGGCTGAACACAAGAAAGAAATTAATAATCTCAAAACTACTTATGAAAATGTGCGCGTAATATTTAGCAAGCTTGTCTCGCCAGATCAATTACAACTGAATAGGGAGTTCAGTCCACATCTGGTAGAACACACTTTCGGCCCTGTGCCACATATAAGCTATGCTTAGAATGGGCACCTCGAGTTGGTGTAATGGTCAGCAAGACTGTCTTGATAGAGCAATTACGATTGAGTAGTGAGTTCAATACTCACTGGGTGCCCAATACTTTCGGCCCTGTGCCACACACAAGCTACGCTTGGAAAAGCACTATAAGCAAATCATATGTCCTGGTTCTTAGAAACTGAGTTGCTTCACCCTCATACGTAGACTACGACGGCAGAGTCCACCAAAAGCACGGAATATTATTAAACTAGCAGCATGGCCCGGCGTTGCCCGTGCTTGATTCAAAAGTCGTACGACTCATACAGCAATCGCTATCACTTGACTTAAAATATTTTTGTCCATCTTTGCCTTTAAAGGAGTGCCCTTTGCCGTGCTGATGTTGCTACATGCCTTACTTCTTGCCTATCTCACACTGCGAATTTTTTCTAAGCTCTATACTAAACATTAAATCTGTTACGAAAAAAGAACTAAACAAAATGAACACAAAACGATCAGCTTTAAAAAAGGACTCGTAACTGGAAAAACCGAAGGAAAAAAGAATGTTAACAACAAATACTTTTTCACACCCAACCCAGTTTTGCGGAATCAGAATCAACGTTGAGTTTAAGCAAGCGAATGAGCCAATTGGAGTAAAGTGCCATGCAGATTTAAATTTTTCCCACTTGTGACGATGCAGCTATCGATTATTTTTTTTTGCATGCTAGTTAACATTTGCGTAAGTCAGCTGTTGGCTCTCACCCTGGCCAATAGAATCTTCCTGCCTATTCGTGGCAGCCAGCTATAGGCTCTCAGTCTGGCCAGTAGAAAATGGCCGCAAACTACATGAAAACTGCCGTAGAAGCATGAAATTTTTTATTATTTCCACTATTGATGGGAGTTGGGGAATGCAAAGTCGGTCTTGGCGTTTTTCGCTAACTTGGAGCATGTGCATGTAAATTTTGGTGCAAATGCGTCGAAAATTGCGGCCGTGCATTCGTTACACACACACACACACACACACACACACACACACACACATACACACACACACACACACATCCTGCCTTTTATAGATAGAGATAACCGAAACATTTACAATGCTATAACAGTTTTGTAACTTTTTTTTATATCGTATTGTTTCATATTGTTTTATCACAAGAGTTTCATCACAAAAGAGTTTTATTTCAGAGAAAATCCTTTGGAAACTGAAAACTTTTGTTTTCTTTTTGACAATAAATTATTCGCTAAATACTTTTTTGATATTTCTTTTGATTTTTCAGCGAATGTCCATGACAAGTTCCTCTTCTGTTGATACCATCGCTGTACATCTTAGCGAAATGGGGAGCAAGCAAATGTTTATCAGAACAGGATTCTACAAAGTGAGTACAAAATATAATTTCATTCTTTCATAAGCACGGTTTGAGATTGCAGATTATTTAAAGCGAGACAATGTTTTTAGATTGTAAGAATTTTTTCTCTTTTTTTTAGATAATGTTTTAAGGATACAAGTCCTACTAGTTTACCGATATCTGGGGGGACATGAGGTGGATTCATACCTTTCCCAAATGCATTTGTGCGTGAATATAACGAACCACACTTAAACTAGAACTAGGCTCTCCGATTTCAAATTCCTAGTCGATATCCATTACATAACGGCACACCCAAACTTACAACACGTAGTATGTCTAAGTGGTCACCCATCTAGGTACTCACCAGGCTCGACGTCGCTCGTACTAGAATCGGTGACTCAACTTGATATGGTCGTAAGACTCCGACTGGAAAAAAATGAATTATTTGTAAAAGGATGACATCATTTAATTTTTTTACGGTTTATTGTGGTTCAATTAGAGCCGAAACACATTTTGGATTATAGAAATTCGATTACAGTACCCGTTGTTTTCAAGCAGTCCCCATAAAATTTTAATGCTCAGCTTCGGTGATCGAACGGGAAACGGTGTTTCTGGCCTGATTCTACTGTAAACTTTCGTAATGGAAAAACTCCTTAGTGACCCGTTTCATTCTGAGTAGGAATTCTTCATTCTAACCATAGTTTTATCGATGAAGCTATATACACAGTACCCTGCAAAAGTCTTGGTCTATTTTAAACTATTCTTAATTGCCATTTTATAACTCCATGTTTTATTCTGCTTTCTGCACATGAAACATTTGCCATATTAGAATGATTTTCATACATTACTATAATAGTTTTAGCAAGACTTCTGAAAAATTAGGGTTCAACCATAAATCGGAAGTTGATCACTTTTTCTCCCTACTCAACGGTGTTCATCCTGTCCTTAAATTTACGGTAGATAAGGAGGTCAATGGCCCAGTGCCCTTCCTAGATTTTCTGGTTCACAGAACTCCTTCCTCGTTCATTACTTCAGTTTATAGGAAGTCTACTTTTACAGGTCTTATACTCGATGGGACTCTTTTTGTCCTAAACGACAAAAGATCAATTTGATTAGGACCTTGACCCATAGGGCGTTAATGATCTGCTCGGATAACACATTGAAAGATGAAATTAGCTGTCTAACTGGTATCCTTGTGAACAATGGCTATCCGTTGGACATTGTTCAATCGGTTATTCGGGATAAGACTGCCAGGTTTAATAAAATCAAACCTGCTACGGTTGGTAAATATCCGGTCTGTCTTCGTTTACCGTGGTTGCGTAGGATTAGTGAGTCCTTCGCCAAGCAGATTTCATGTAGTTCACGTGAATGTTATTTTGAAGCGAACGTTCGTGTTGTTTTTCAGTCTGTCCTTTCATTTATGTGTAAAGATGTTTTAGCCCCCACCATATTAAATCTGTCATTTATTATTTCAAATGTAGTTGTGGATGCGACTACATAGGTAGAACGACACAGCGATTGGACGCCAGAATTAAACAGCACGTGCCTGCGAAAATACTTAATAAAAATTTTTCGTTGGGCGATTCCATTCGAAATACGTATGGGTCGTCGATAGCGGATCATTTTATAAAGAATCCTACCTGTGCTATGGATTTCAGTGTGACCTGATTTTCTGTTTTGGCCAGGGCACACTTAGTATTCCATCTTAAGGTGTTGGAGACTCTGTACATCAGGTCCAGGCGAACGGCTCTTTGTAAACAAAGAGGCTGTTTGCTTGGGCTTGCTGTGCTGTGCCTCTAGCATCTTTGTTCGTATTACTTTTATTATATATTTTATTTTTTGTTATTTTTTCTTCCCTGCCCATTTATTCACGTCATTCAATACAGACTTTCTTGTTCTTCATAATTTCTATTCCCCGTTAACAGTTCTGATGAGAAGGGACGGAAACCGGTCGACTGGTGTTTTTATTTTAAATCTATCATGGCCTATAATAAAAAATTTCTTGGTTTTTATGCCTTAATACGTTTTTATACTGTTTCAAACATATATAAATATAAATATATATATATATATATATATAAATATATATATATATATATATATATATATATATATATGAACCATACATGTATATATATATATATATATGAACCATATATATATATATATATATACATTTTGAATTGGACATAGTCCGACAATAGTCCGACAATTTATTAAAGACATTTTTGATATGTTTAACGTTCTTTTTATAGATACAAGTATTTAAGTAAATTTTATTATAAAAACAGAGCATTTACTTAAATACTTGTATCTATAGAAAGAACGTGAAACATATCAAAAATGTCTTTATATATAGGAACCATATATATATATATATATATATATATATATATATATATATATATATATATAGGAAACATATATATAAATATATATATATATGAACTATATATATATATATTATGAAATGGAAAAAGCCGGACAATTATTTAAAGACATTTTTATGTTTAACATTCGAACCTGTATCCTATACGGAACCGACATATAGCCTGACATGTCTTAACCGATTCGGCCACTGAGGATCGTTCGGTTGGCAAGGTCGAATTTACTGCTTATAAACTTCAATCTTCCATGAATCTCTCACGTACATTCATAACTGCTCATGGCGTATCAAATGCAAACAAATGACGTCACACATTATGAAATGGACAAAGTCCGACAATTATTTAAAGACATTTTTATGTTTAAAATTCTTTTTATAGATACAAGTATTTAAGTAAATGCTCTGTTTATAATAAGCAGTATTAAATAATATTTACAGGCCTGAATGTCCGAGAAATTTTCATAAAAAACACACTTTTTATATAATTACCTAAACACAGATGGATAATAACTAAATAGGCAGAGAAAACAGAAAATAAATTTATTTAATAGAAATAAATACCATTTATCCCTATTAATGAGGGTAAAATGTTTTCGTACAGTGCGAATTTCAGATTTTAAAACACTAAAATTGCTTTAATACTCTAGATTATTCAAGTGGACTATTCTAGAATATTCCATTAATGTTGTCAGTAATTATCTTCTACTTAAAAATACAAACAGAACATTCTCGGATTGATATTCGTGCAAGAAGGTTATCATCATGGCAAGAGGTAAAGAATTGACAAATTCGCAAAATGAACTGATTATTAATCTCTGGAAAATTAGATAAAAGTTACAGGAATATCTCAGACAACCTGAATATTCCATTTATTACCATTAGCTCATACACTGCAAGGTAGAAAAGGACAAAACTATTGAAAACCAATGAACAACAGGTGCTCTACGGAAGATTTCTTCAAAGTCTTCGAGAAAATTAATGCGTCAAATTAAACAAAATCCGATGGTTATTAGTCAAGACTTATAGGTTGATTTGCTTTTATCAGGAATCTGTGTCACTAAACAGACAATAAGTAATGAATAAGTAATGAAATTCATAGGAACAATCTAAAGTCACGCCCCCCTCGGAAAACTCCACTACTGTTAAAAAGACATAGAGATGCCAATTTGAAATTCGTTCGTTAACTTAAGGATAAGGACAAATCGTATTGGGAAAGATTATTATGGACAGACGAAACCAAGACTGAGTTGTTTGAATGTAATTCTAGAAATTATGTATGGAGTAAAGATGGCGGTGCCTTCAAGCAAAAGAATATAGTTCCAACAATGAAATTTGGTGGTGGCAGCATCATGGTTTGGAGATGTTTTTTTCTGCAAAAGGTACTGACAATATATCAGTAATAGATGGGAGAGTGAATTCCACAGCATATCAAAATATTTTGGAAGAAAATTTAATGATTTCGAATGAAAATCTTGATTTTTCTCTTGATTGCATCTTCCAATAAGATAATGATCCTAAGCAAACTGCAAAATCTTCGAAGAAAGAGCTTGCTGAAAATAATGTAAATATTCTGAAATGGCCAAGTCAGTTCCCAGATTTAAACGCAATCGGGAATCTGTGAAGTTATTTGAAAATTCAAATCCAATCGACAGCTCCAACAAACATCCCGAATGTGAAGTAGAATGGAACAAATACCAAATAAAATTTGCAAATCATTGAGACCTACAAGAAGAGGATGGTTGCTGTAGAAGTGAATAATGGCTATTCTACAAAGCAATAGATCTGATCCGCCATTAAAATAGATAAATGGGATTTATTTCTATTCAAACAAGTTTTTGTTTTCTGTTTTCTGTGCCTATTTTCTTATTATGCATCTGTGTACAGTTAATTATTTGAAAAGTATGTTTATTAATTAGTTGGAGATACAATAAATTAAAAAAAAAATCTATATGTACAAATATTTGTTCACTCCCACTGTCTGTGCGTATATATATAATTTTCTTTACAGTTGGAATTAAGATGCCTTTAGTAAATGGCCATTTTCGCCTACGAATTTTAATTTTGAAATTCGCAGGATTTTTCAAACTGTTTCTGGCATCAGTTTGTTTTGTACTGTTTATTTAGAGAAAGAAAGACAGTGTGTTATTGAGGACCTATTGGGAGGTAAGGGGGAAATATTTAGCCACCACCCCACGCACCCACACACACACACATACACACACATACACACACACATGAGGTTTACATGTGGCACAAGGCCGGGTTTAAAGTCGGTTTTCCGAGCCCGTAGGCCCCGCCAAAAATATTCCCTTTCGACCGCGTATATTCCCTTTCGACCGCGTCTACCTCCCCGAACAAGACTCTACCCTTCGGCGTAGCCTCGTCCGGTCTCCTCTCTGCCCGAAGGCAGAGAGTTCGACTGCAGCCGAAAAAGATTTCGGCTGGACTGGGAGGTAAGGGGGGAAGAAGGTATCGCTACTGGAATCATATTATGGAGGTAGAAGAGCCTGGGTAGGTAGGGGAGTCCGATGGACTGACCTATATCCAAATGATCACACAGTCAAAATTTAATTCGACGGAAATTAACGAAAACAGGAAAGAACAATGAAGAGGTAACTTTGCTAAAATGAAAGAGAGTTAATTCGGAATTATTGGTATTAAATTCGTCCATTTATCAGAGCTGTAATTTAGGGGGGTGTTTTTAAGAACTTTGAATCAATTTGGATATATATGTATGCATTCTCATACGTTTGTCCACGTTAATAATATCTACTCGTATAGCTGTCTGCATTAACATACACTTGGATATCTACATTTAAGCACATACATAAGCTAACTGGAAGTGTTACAGGTCATAATATGTTTGCCAATAGGTTGTAGCGGACACTCTGGAGGTGGGCTCGATGGCCCGAGCGCCACCGTGTCGTAAAATGACGATGTCACAAGGAGCCCGCCACATTTTTACTTTGTAATCGAACCAGGTGAAACAATATGGACAACAGAACGAAGATGTGTATGATTTACGCAGGGTTTATTAACTGAAGGTGAAAAGTAGTGGATATATTGGTAATGCTGACGGTTGGACGTTGAGGTGCTTACGTTCCGGTTGAGTCATTGGTTCGACGTTGCAGACGCGGACGCTCCGGTTGAGGGTTGAAGTGCGGCTGCTCCGGAGGTCTTGGAGGTTGATGATGCGGGAAGCGGGTGTCGAAGAACCTTCCGTAAATAATTACTAACTATAGTGTACGGGAAAGGTCGGCTCGTCATCGCAGGTGGTCCCCGCTGGTCGTCTGGTTTGGTTAGCGCTGTTGGTCGGCTGGTCCGGTTATTGCTGCTGGTCGGCTGGTGACCGCTGCCGGTCGCTGCAGATGGTTGCTGTCGTCGCGGATCTGCCGGTTCGAGTCCAGTCGAAACCTCCCGTAATAATTACTAACAATAGTGTGTACGGGGAAAGGTTGCGGACGACGTGCGGGCAGCCAGTAGGAGTGGCATGCCGAGAGTCAGAAGTAGAGAGAGAGATAGTTCCAACTAGCGTCCAGTTGGCAGACGAAAAAACATGAGAGCGTAACTTAATACACAGCCCAGGCGCGGCCTCCTGGCCTCAAGGCCAGGAGCCTGTGCACCGACCGAGTCAGAGCCGACCGGTCAGTACCGACCACAAATTTGGCGAGTAGTCACTGTGTTAAGTTCGGAGTGCCTCACGACAGAAAATGGCATTACTAAAATGTCAAAAATCTCTAAAAAATGAGTAGAGATTGTGTATGCGAAACTTCCGATGTAAAACGCTTGGAGGTGTATTAGAACTAGGTTTGTAATAACAGTGAACTTAAAAAGGTAATTAGATCATCTCTCAGCGAAATTACAAGTGTGTAGGGATCCTGATGGAAAGGTCAAGGTGGAAAAATGCCCTGTTCTCTTCCGCTTTAGTGAGCAGCCGAAAGCGGCTGCGATAAGGTCACCAATAACATATTTCAAACTCTATGTTGTGTTAATAGGACTCGCCTTGATTATACCAACGGTTTACTACCTACCAACATATAGGTTTTTATTATTCCTTCACGCTTCTGAGTTGACAATGCCAACACCATAGGACTTGTTGGTTGAAATAGTTATTCGAATGATGTAAATTTTAATTTCTATTCTATGTAATATATATATATATATATATATATATATATATATATATATATTTCTGCGTGTGTGCCTAGGTATGTGTGATGTTTCAGCTATAACAAAAGTAAAAATACTGCTTTTCGTTTTTTTGGGGGGGGAGACGCTCATAAATATTCATCAGGTTAAGTGGAAAGTCTTGGCAATTTATTAGAAATGCTAAGTGACATAATTTAATGAAAATGTGTAAATGATGTTATTGAAGTTTTTCATGCAATTAGTATTTAAATTATGTTGGCATGGGATAAATTTATGTACAATATATTTTAAATAACAAAAGATTATGAATTCCGCCGTTTTCTTGTAATTTTCTAACGTTTTTATACTTATATATTTGTTGGCTTGAAAAAGGAGCATTTCTTTCAGGAATGGTAACATATTAAAATATCCGGGACGCAGTTTTATTTTTTGTGTAAATAAACAAACTTCCAATTTTTCTCTAATATTAATTTCATATCATCCTTTTGTCATTGCCTTTGCACTGTTAATGCTCTTATTCTTTTGGTAAACTATGACACTGATTTCAAACAAAAGTGTGATTCTCTAAACAACACATGTGTAATTGTTTGTTTTTCATATTATTTTTCATTTTTCACCTCCTCCTATGTTTTCGAAGGTATAGTTATTTTTGTGATATCAACGAACACCCGTTGCCACTTTTGTGATGTCAACGAATACTCGTTGTCACTTTCGTAATGCTCGTTGTAGTAGAGACTTTGTAATCGCAGATACCGCTATAGTAACGCCGTTGAACAATACTGGTGTCAGACGCCTTCGAATATCACTCGCACTGTTAGTACTTGCTCGATAATACTCGCTCGAATAGTAATCCGTACAGAGAAATAGTATAGTGAATAGAGTAGAGAATAGCGGTCCGTATAGTAATAAAGTAGAAATGTAACCTGTTAGACACACTACCTTCTATATATGCGTTTCCTCTATGGTCACATGGTCTGCTTAATTCAATAATTGGATCGCCTGTTTGCTCACTGATGATCTATGTTCAAACTCAACTGTCGGCAGTGACATTTTATTCCTATAAAACAGTTATATTGATTTGTCTTTTATGAATAATCTTTTCTTGGGGATGATATATATATATATTTTTTTTTTAATTATAAATGAAGAACACAGTTCCATTTTTCTGGAACGCAATCGAACAAAATCGGTTCAAAATGGATTCGTATGTTTGCTGGGGAGATAACTATCTAATGCCCTATTATAACAAAAGGAAATAAATATTTCATAATGTTATATGTTCGAGACGGTATTCATAGTTTATAAAATTAAGTCAATTTAAATACTAGAGATTTATTCGAGATTTACTCATAATATAATGACATATCTCGAACAGGCGCTTTACCAATTGTCTGAATAAAGCCATGGCCAGATTTCGTACACCGTATACAGCATTTTGGTAATTTTATTTGGTCTAAAATCAGGTGCGTTTTATACGTACAAATAAGCTTATTTCTGTGCTTTTTAACTGCGTTCCACACTCTCTATGGTTCTATACACGTAGGAATACGGTATATATATATATATATATATATATATATATATATATATATATATATATATATATATAGAGAGAGAGAGAGAGAGAAAGAGACAGACAGACAGAAAGACAGAGACAGACAGATAGATAGATAAGTATGTCTGTATGGACAATCCCGGCCGGAATCAATCGGACATCTAGCCACACTGAAGAGCTGAGATACAGCAAAACAGTCTGTGGATGACAATACACAGACACACACACACACACACACACACACACACACACACAGACACACACACACAACGGATGTCTGTTATGTTTGATTATGAGCCGTTCTAAACTTCGTATATTACATATATATATATATATATATATATATATATATATATATATATATATATATATACTTCCTATGTTACACACATACACACACACATATATATATATGTAACATACGAAGTTTAGAACGGCTCATAATCAAACATAACAGACATAACGTTATATGTTATATTTAACAATATATGTTTTATATATATATATATATATATATATATATATATATATATATATATAATAAAAAGACTTAAACACTAATATTCCATGGTCATAATTTATTCCATTGGAATTGCAAAAACGAACCAATTCATCATCTGTAGGTCTGATGAATTGGGTCGTTTTTGCGATTCCAATGGAATAAATTATGACCATGGAATATTAGTGTTTAAGTCTTTTTATTATATCCTTACTCTGTCCTGGACATCGAGTTCTACCTGGATCATATCCTCTTGGAATTATTTTTATACACATATGTGTATGTGCATATATAATTGCATATGTATGTGTATCTTCACCACTAATATTGTCTCTATATATATATATATATATATATCACCTCAAGTAAGGCAATAAAACCACAGATGCAAGGCGTTACTGGAGAGAAAGAGAATGAGAAACTTCAGAAGAAACTGGAAATAAAATCCTAATCAGTAAACAAGGGATAGACCTCTACTTCTGTTCAGTAAACATGGAAGGGGTGTGAATTGGGCGATAGGCGTAACTATTTACTCTAATAAATATATATATATAGCTCTGTGCGTTTGTCTGTCCGCGTGTGTGCGTGCGTGCGCGCGTGTGCGTGCGCGTACTCTAAACAAAATTTAGACTACCGACGTTTCAATCTACCTAGCGACGTGGGGTTAGTATATTTGTTTTCGACCTGCAAAGTTGGATCGACGAGTGGAAATATTTACCTTCGCAATATTAGCCTCTTGAAAGGTATTAGTCCATCTCTTCTTTATCCGGGTTTAAATAGTAGGATAGTCTTGTTTCTCTCACCTTAGATACCAACAATTTCAGAACAAAACCTGAATTCAAAACTGAGTAGAAGGCAACTGGAAAACATACCCTATATTTTGAAAGAATTCATGACATTTCAGAGATAATAAAGTAAATTAATCCGTGGAGGGCCATGATCGCCTCCATCCTAACTCGAACTCGCATTAAAAACAATCTATTGTATATGCACCTACCAGGTGCTGTAAGCTTCGATGTACGGGTGTTGTAACGGATAATGGCTCGGAATTGTTAATCGGAGAGCTAAGTTCCAATTCCAGTTGGGTTCTTTATATTCGATTTCGTGCAAAGACTCTTGGGAAAGATACGGATCTATCTCTTCTCTCTCGGCTATGGGTTAATTAACAATATTAGACTTGTATCTCTAATGCCGTTATGATCTCAAAAAATAAAATAAATCTGCATACAAAATATTTAGGTTTCCGCATTACATAACCGAGAGAGGTTGATATGCCGCTTCTCAAAAACAACCAACCAATATGTACATCCGTTCTTATCCATTTCGCTATTGATACAAGTATAAACTGATGTGTACCTCGGTGTTCGCCAATAACTGAAAAAATACATTTTTGCATAAACATTGCATGTTGCCATTAATCTGAAACCATTCCTGTTTTTAATAAACTGAAGAAAAAAAAAATGCTCGAACATTTATTGTCTCAAAGATCAGTTGTTGAGTGAAAAGATTCAGTCTTTGAATTGATTTGGTTTGTTTTGTTTTACGGCATACCAACATCTCAATGGGTTATTTAATGCCAACACGATTTTTATTGCTGGTAATATTTCTATAAACGTGTATTGCTGGTAATACTTTTATCTTCAAAAATGTATTTCTGGTAATAATGTCTTGAAGGTAATAATTTTTCCTCAAAATTGAAACCTATTTTTACACTTTTATACTGTTTTGACCCCAGTTTGAGGGGTTAACTATTTGCCCATAGTTGGGACCCTAACAGGTGAACTGCAGCGATTTTTTTCAGCTGAACGGCGTAATCGAGCACGCAGTGGTGTTTTCACATCTGCCACCGACCCAATTTGTTTGAATTTACGAAAACATTTTCCAATTGCATTCTTGAAACTTTAACACGTTGTTTGATTGTTAATCTTTACATGGTTGGAATTGCCAAAAACTTAAGTTGTTAAATCTGAAAGTAAAAGAAATAAAATCATTAGATGCTTAAACTTAATTCACATTTAAAATCGGCCGAAATTATTGGAACACCCTTTACAATATTCTCAATCCACGTTTTCATGTGATTAAACCCTTCTTCACTTAAACTTTTGTTTCCAGGTTTTTCCCTGACAGTCTTACTGACCGACATCCATGAGCCTTATGCGAACATTATAAGGACATGAAGTGTTGGAACTAAATACATTGAATCCATGTTTTTATACCTAATTTTTCTCATCACATGGCACAAGAGCCGCTCAAGGTAGAAGAATATTGTTAAGATAGTTATGAGGAATGAAGATTAGGAGAATAAGAAGGATAACAGCGATTGAGCCTTGAATTGAATGGGGTAACATCGTAGTGTTTATAGAAGTATCCATCTAGTTGTCTATTCAAGTTCTTGTTAAAAAAAAAACTGAGTTGAATTTTCTCTCTAAATCTGGAATAAGAGGGAGATATAAACATCTGAACTGTAGGAACTAAAAAATGGAATTCATCTGAGCATTTTTCATGGAAGTAGCGATCGAGTCGCAATAGATTTGTAACCTCGAGTTCATCGTAAAGAGACTGTCCAGAAAAGAATAGCTCCCCACGGAAAATCTCTCTCTCTCTCTCTCTCTCTCTCTCTCTCTCTCTCTCTCTGTCTCTCTCTCTCTCTCTCAGATTGGACAAAACCCATATATGGCAGCAATACTCCATTGTTGGCCTACTCTAATTCTTTTAAAGTCAGATACTTGCTACGGCGATAAAACGTGTTGACTCCTTTAATAATGGATCTTATATATATGTTCGTACTCTATCACATTTGGAAAAAGTCACTGATAAATACTTGAAGAAAATAGGTTTCAAACTCGCATTGATTATTTACGCAACTTGTTCACCCAACAGAGTCAAAACTTCTGAAGAATTCTGAGGAGGTTGGTTTGCATTAGTGGATAGTAATTTACCAGCAAAAACGAAAATTGGAATGCTATCCTTCATACTGTGCTGTCTGTTTCAGTATGAATGAATAAAATTTAATGGCTCATCGAAATAAAAAAAAAATGGCTGACAAAATGAAGATAATTTAAAGGTTCGCCGAATGAACAAGATTTAATGGTTCACCGAATCGACAAAATTTAATGTCTCTCAGAATTAACAAAATTTAATGGCTTACAGAATGAACAAAAAATTTAATGACTCACAGATTGAACAAAGAATTTTAAACGCTCACTGAATAAACAAAATTTAATGGCTCGCAGAATGAACACCATGCAATAACTCAAAAAACCAATGGTTGGACGTTTTCTAAAACGAATTTCAAAATATTGAACATCCATTTAATACGTTTCTTTATAAAATTATTTTTTTTATTTTAATGAGAGCAATTTTAAATTTGGTAAAAAAAATATTTACCTCTTTGTAATCTGCCCACCCTGTGTAAATTTAATTATTCATTGCAATGTAATGCTGTGCTGTGGCTTCAATAAGTAATATGGTCCTTGGAACTTCTAGTAGAATTCATAATAATGCTCTCATATTGTAAAATTCATACTCAGTCTCGTGTAACTTATACACATGTGAACTATTCTGCATATTAGTACTGCAAATATTCCTCGTAATCACTTCATTAGTTTCATAAAAATAAGAAAAAATTAAAAATTACCTTATAATGTGATATACAGTAGAGATAGTCTCAAAAATAGAAAATGCGATGGTAGATCAATAGGCCTGTAGACTCATATATATATATATATATATATATATATATATATATATATATATAGACAGAGAGAGAAAGAGAGAAAGATTCCACCGAAAAATGTATACACACTTCAGAAAAGGAAAAAACTTTTACAGATATTTTAATACTAAATTTATTCAGATATCACGAGGTTAATGCACATTAAGTTTGGACAGTAAAATCACAAGACACGCAGAAAATGGCGACCTTTAGCTTCCAGACATTTATTAATACGGCAAAGTACTGCTTGGGCAACATTGGCCAAAGTGGCCAGAGGGATTGCTGCACATGCATTTTCAATTATTTGTCTAAGGGCTGCAAGTGTAATGCAATAAGTCGGGAAAATATCGCATTGCAGTAAACAGAGTTATCGCAATTTGATAAAACTATGAAAGTTTTTCCTTTCCTGAAATGTATAGACATATACATACATACATATATATATATATATATATATATATATATATATATATATATGTGCGTTAAGATAAAGTAAAAATATGAAACATTTATCAATGTCACATGTTTGACGTTTATTAAAGCTTCTTCATAAAATAAGATATGATGAAGCTTCAATAAAATTAAAACATGTTAGATTGATAAATGTTTACTATATGTTCGCTATCTTATCATTCTGTCGGATTCCGATCCATGTTCCATCTGTATTTGATCCCAACTCATATATATATATATATAAAATAATTTTTTTTTTAATAATTTTTTTGAATATTTTTTTTATTTAATTTTTTAAAATAATTTTTATCGTTCAATATATATATATATATATATATATATATATATATATATATATATATATATATATATATATATATATATATATATATATATATATATGTCATGTCATGTCATATCCAATGACGGTTCCGTGTAGGACACAGGATCGATTCCTGTCAGAGGACCCGTATTTTCTACGAAATTACTCGAACATTGAGGCTGGTAAATGTAATTAATGCTGTTTATTATAAGCTCAGCAATTATTTATATTATTGTATCTATAAAGCAATAACGTATAAACAGAAAATATATTAATATAATTGTCGGACTTAGTCCATTTCATACTATCTCTCTCTCTCTCTCTCTCTCTCTCTCTATATATATATATATATATATATATATATATATATATTTGTGTGTGTGTGTGTATGTGTGTGTGTGTGTGTGTGGTAGATTGAATGCATTGATAATTGGAACTTAATATACAGGGTGTCCATAAAGTTCGTGTGCACTTTAAAATATAACTTTATTTGTATTTTCAATAGAAATAATTTGTAAAAAGGATAAAAGTAAAAGTTCACACGATCTTTATGGACACCCTGTATATACATATACAAATGTTTTCCGTTTTGCAAAATCGTATTACCCTTTGTATTGCTAATGATGGAGGACATGTGGAAACTTAAATAAAATTTCAATAAAACATTAAAACATATAGATTTACTTCTTTCTAATCCTTTTTACAAATTATTTCTATTGGAAATACAAATAAAGTTATATTTTAAAGTGCACACGAACTTTATGGACACCCTGTATAGAAACTCAAATATAACAAAGTAAAAAATCTGAGATACACACTGTACATCAAGTGAAGAGCTGGTGTTGCTAATGATGGCCTTCACACTATTCGCATTTAACTTTGCATGGTGATGATGAAATAGTTACTTAACATATTTGTGGGTGGCGGATATTATAACGTTAATTAACTTCACCCCCAAAACATTATTTCAAAGCGAACGTGATCAAACTGAGCGGTATTCGATCTTGACCTATTGAATCCGTTTTACAAGCTGCTAGCCATTACGTTACCATATACAACATTAAAAAAAAACAAAAAAAAACGAAAGTCAACTTTGCTTCGATTCTTATCAAAACTTACTGTTTTTCGTCTACTGAAATTACGATTCAACTTTACGTGGGTGTTTCTTTGTTGTCAAATGAAAATATTTAATCTGGTTGTCTCATCGTTACAGAATCTCAAATACCAAACGGTGTTTTTCAGTCCTACGTCATATTACATCTTAGTACTATGAGATATCAATTTCCGGCTGTATTTATATATTTTTTCTCCATATAATAGCAGTAATTTTATTCTCGTTGAATTCAAATCGAAATGTCAGTATTTAGTTTATTTTATCGGTAGAAGAAAACAGTCTTTACATTCAGATTCGCGCATGCCAAGAATAGACGGATTACTATACTGTCAATAAGTTTATATCTTATATCTGCCATGTCTCTTCAGGGCGTGAAGAGGCATAGCCCTTCACAACTTCCTATATTATGTAGCTCTTAGTAATATTGTCTTTTTGCTATCTCTCCCAATCCTTGTTCTGTAATCCGTTCACACAATTTCGTTATGTAAGTTATTGTCTGCTTTACTCTGTCCCTCTTAAATTCCGTATATCTTCTGCGTGTCAGATTCTCCAGGCCTTCTCTCCTCATTATACACCCTAGAAGTTTCGACTGTCTCTTTCTTATTCTACGTATAAGCATACTTCCATTTTTTCTTAAAACTTCCCCCTTCCGAATTACAGTTATATGCTCTTGGTTTACCACTCTCCTAGCCACGGATCGATCAACGTTTACCGATAAGAAACCAAGAATAGTGATTGTTGGGACGCTTTTAATTTGGAGGAGCGAGATTTTCCAATTACATATGCACATATACACATGTTTACGATAGTCTGTTTTCTAGATGGTCATGAGACCCCATGGGTGGATTCATTCGCTCATTGACCGGGCTAAGTCTTAATCCTGCTGGGTGTCACCTTCCTCACCAGAAAAAAAAATTGGTGGAACAAACAATAATATGTTGTCATTGTTTACGTTAATATATATTTCGGGAGCAGAAATGATCGATCGAGAAAAATCGTTGAAGGTGTGTGTTTATAAACAGTAATTCGGACTTTGCTAACCAGACGCTTCTCTGTGGTCGAATGGTTAGCAGTACCTCAGATCAAATGACGGTTCCTTATTAGGATTACAGGTTCGATTCCTGTCGGAGACCACATATTTTCTAGATTTTAGATTCTGAATGTACTGCGGCTCTAAATTTTCGAAAATTTATTAAACTGTGCAGAATATATATTGTATCATAAAGAAGTAATTAATCAAAGAATTAATTAGCAATGTTAATGAGATTAATGGAGAAATCATTTCGCTAACAAGACAAAGAGACATTAATTTACTAGCGATTCCTTGAATAACGCGATGGAATTCATGATCCGGGTCGAGTACTTTCGACATATTCAAATTGTCATCTTCAGGGCGTATTATTTCCATATTCAGGTATACACCAAGATGAAAAAAAATGTAGTGTAGACCGAAAGATGATTTTATGATATATATATAAATATGTGTGTGTGTGTGTGTGTGTGTGTGTGTGTGTGTGTGTGTGTGTGTGTGTGTGTCTGCGTGTGATTCTCTCTCTATATAATATATTTGTGTGTCTGTGTGCTTCTCTGTGTCTGAGTGTAGGTGTATATACAAGTTTGGTTGAAGATCACCGAACTGGTCTTTGTTACGGATTTTGATTTATATTTTTAATATTACCGTTCGTTTTTGTTGTTTCTGGAACAAATTTGAATATAAGTATTCCAATGTATGTGTTCCTTTATTATCTTTAGACATTATCAAAACCCATACGACATTCGAAGACACGGGATTTATAAAAGGATTATCAACCAAATTTAGTACACGAGAACGAGAACAAAAACACCTGTGATGAGTTCTTAAGATACCTGAACACACGGGATCATTTATAAATTGCTTGAAATATAGGAAAGAAATGAAAAAAAAATCTTTACGTCGGTTTTTAACGAAACCTGTACAAATGTAAAACTTCCTACCCAAATACACTGAATACACCTTTGTGAAAATTAATTGAAACAACCACTTTAGTTTCCTTTCTTTCATCACTTTTAGACCCACTGCAGTGTCTAATCGATTTCTATTATTTTTTTCTCCTCAGATTAGGTCATTTCCAGTGGTGTCCAAATATTAATCTTTTTTCAGGCGTTATGAAATTTATTTTGGCCTTGAAAAATATTGCGTCATCAGTTTTTTATCACTCCCAGACACTATTTTCTTGACTGTCGATTAGTTGTCCTTCGGCCATTGTCTACGATGGGCGTTACTCCAAGGAGGCGTACGAAAATTGTAAACGCTGCACGAAGACACTGACAAGCCGTACCAGTGAGCAAATCAAAGTACTACTGATTGGCTCGAAAACTCTCCTGATTTAAATCAAATCTGTGGTCAATCTGCAAGTAACAACTTCGTGGAATGGACATACGAAGTAGTAACATGTTCACTGGACACGTTTCATTGGAAAGATACGAAACAAAGTAAATAATAATGGAATTATTCGTTTTGTTTCAATTAATTTGCACATGATTATAGATAGATAGATAAGACCCTAATTATAATAAAGAAATGGTGACGTTACGCTTTGTTTCCTTACTTATTTGTTTAGTCTTCGGGGAAGAGACTAATTAGGGATTAAAACGGCGAGGAATAAGCAGGGAAAGAATTCCTGATTCGTACGGAACGTGTTCAACTGTGGCAATTATGAATTATATATATTTTATACATGTAACCAGCAGTTAATCTGAAAGTATTTCGTCCTGAAGGCGCTAAAATGAATCTCTTGTTCACCAAGTAATATAACGTTGGTAAAAATCAATTTTAGAGGCAAAATAAAATGATGTCGTTCTCATTGCTTCTAACTTGCAATTAATTTAAATTAGCAGTTTCGGAACAAACACAAAAAGTAAGAAGTCCAATATCCCCAAAGCAATTAAAACGATAATAAGCGTTGTTACGAGGGAAATTAACGGATGCAAGCGTAGGTGATAAATTAGTATTTTTTGTCGGTTATTTTTTTTTATGTAAACCTGTCTATTATTTTTTTTTCATTTATATGTATTATATTCAAATGTGAAGTTCGATATTTAACACTGA
>OZ038497.1:94869904-94882404 GCA_964036315.1 Acanthosepion esculentum | reverse complement strand
GTGCTGCTTGGACACACACACAAACACACATACACTGTGCTTTATATATAAGATTTTCCAAATTTTCAAGTGCTTAATTTTCAAACACTCCAGTCATCTACTTCGTATTATCTCTCATGTCCTGTTTTTGCATTCATTTAGACTCTAAAATCATCGCTATCCTCATATTATTTTTTATTTTTTAAATATAATCATATATATATATATATATATATATATATATATATATATATATATATATATATATATATATATATATATTGTGTATATTTCGACAGCATATTTTCATTCAATCAGGTTTGGTTAAATAATTTAGACATATTGTGTCGATTAATTTTCGTTGTAATCCTTTCTACTTCGGAGATCAAAGATGGTCTCAGATGAGATTGAAAGTACTTGTGAAAATAAAAACTGTTTGAAAGAAAATTTTGGTATTTTTCCTAATCAGTTTTCTAAGGCTACTAAGAAATTAATCCGCGAACTTGAAAGGATCATATCGAAAACTAATCGACATGAGATATCTAAACTATTTAACCAGACCTGTTTGAATACATATATATACATATATATACATATATATATATATATATATATATATATATATATATATATATACATACATACATACATGTATATTATAAATTAACTGATTTCAAATATGGTTTCTT
The DNA here is from genome assembly GCA_964036315.1 of Acanthosepion esculentum. Taxonomy (NCBI): domain Eukaryota; kingdom Metazoa; phylum Mollusca; class Cephalopoda; order Sepiida; family Sepiidae; genus Acanthosepion; species Acanthosepion esculentum. The sequence continues at coordinate 94,881,736 of OZ038497.1, read as the reverse complement.
CGCTACACAGTAATAACCATGTTTCAAAAACTGAAGCTAAAAACTTCAAATTTAATTATATAATTAAATTAAAAGCATTAGTTCCGTTTCATCTTCAAGCGAATTTTGCAATAACTTCTTTTTAAATATACCGAGTTTTAAACACACATATAAATTCAGAGTTTATTTTTCCCAAGGGTACAGAGAAATCCAATCATTCAGACAGGGACGGTAGCGTGTTCATTTTTATTAACTATTGTTGTATCAGTTATGAGTTACGTTCGAAAAGAGGTTAAGTTTAGGGAGCGTAGGGTGTATTTTTCAACGAATTCTGACATCCGTTAAACGCTTGAGGATGAAACATAACTAATGCTTTTAATTTAATTATATAAGTGTTTACCTTCAGTTTTTGAAACATGGTTATTACGGCGTAGCGAAGAAACCATATTTTAAATCAGTTAATTTATAATATGTATGCTCTGTAAATTTACATTGAGCACTATTTTTAAAAATAAAAAATATCAATAAGAAAACCGGATTATATATCTTACTGCTCTTTCTTTATATATATATATATATATATATATATATAAAATGAAACGTATTAAGTCCGACAATTATTTAATATGTTTTCCGTTTATACGTTATTTTAAATAGACATAATTTATTTAAGTCAATGCTCTGTTTTTTACTTAAACAGTATAGCTTACATTTACCGGCCTGAATGATCAAGAAATTTCGTAGAAAAATATGTGTTTTCCTCGATAGGAATCGAGCATTCCTATACCGAAACTGTCATTTGATCTGACGTTCTATAACATTTAGCTACAGGCTGGTAAATGAAATTAATACTGTTTAATTAAACAAAAGCAAAGCATTCACTTAAATAAATTGTATCTATCAAAATAACGGTTAAACAGAAAACGTGTAGTATTGTCTTCCTGTGTTAAACACTTGTCAGGTGCAATCCATTTCATTATATGTTGTCATTGTTTACGTTAAAATACGTTTCGTGGGCACATATGATCGATTGAGAATAATCGTCGAAGATTGCGTTTATAAATAGTAATTTGGACTTTGCTAAACAGACGCTTCTCTGTGGCTAAATGGTATAGCACATCAGATCAAATGACAGTTTCAGTATATACCTGATATGCGTGTAGCATTATTTTCCTGTGTTAAATACTTGTCAGGTGCAATTCATTTCATTATATGTTGTCATTGTTTACGTTAAGATACGTTTCGTGGGCACATATGATTGACTGAGAATAATCGTCGAAGATTGTGTTTATAAATAGTAATTTGGACTTTGCTAACCAGACGCTTCTCTGTAGCTAAATGGTATAGCACTTCAGATAAAACGACGGTTTCCTTATATACCTGATATGCGTGTAGCATTGTTTTCCTGTGTCCCCAATTAGAACCAGCTGCTTATGAACAAGCAAGCACATCCATCTCATTAAATGACATTTTCTTTCAAATATTATTTACTTTTCCTTTGTGTCGGAATTTCCTTTAAATTTGTTTTTCTAAAAGTAATAATTTTTATATTCACACAAAGAGATAACGCAAATAGATACATAAAATTCCAATATGGGCGGATCATAAGAAATAAATTATCGATGCTAAATAAATGAACCAGACGAACACAGTTTTGTCCTCGATTTAATATACCTACGTATAAATGGGTCGCGATGCAAAATGTGGTTCTTGCTGTGGGTTGCAATAATAAAAAGTTTGAAAAACGCTAGAATTTAAAGGACCAGCTTGAAGCAATCATTAAACTGACTGCTCCTAAAGAAAAGAAAATGAAGAAATTCTCAAATCTACAACAAACTATCAAATTATTTAGCCAGAGATACATTGGATGTGACCAGGTGGAGGGTGCACCAATCAAATGACGCTTGATATCATTGGACGAAGAGAATCATATTAGAAAGTCCGCCCATTATGCTACAGAATTGCATGAGATAAGGTTTGAATGCATTTAATGAGTACTGGAAGTAAGGGCTGGGAACTAATTAATTTAAAAATGTAATTAATGCTGAGAAATTAGATGATATGAGGATAGCCTTAAGAAATAAAACTTGCATATTGGCGATAAGTTACTAACGTCGAATAGCTGGATACGACCGCGTGTCCATCTGCAAGACCCGCCAAGTCGGGCAAAATTATATTAATAACTAGCAGCCTTTGCCCGCTCGCTATCGCTTCACAAAGTAAGATATATTCACTTCTTGAAAACTTTGAAACAAAATTTTAAATGAACATTTCATCCTTAAATTGACGTTATAGTTAAGACATTTTTTTACAAATGGCTGCCAGCTTGTTGAAGGCCAAGTAAAATGAAAATTCCAAACACATTTCTGTACTATATAAGACGATAGTCCTGAACAGAACTATTTTTCATATGAAAATCAAAATAAGCCTCGAATAAAAGAACAGTAATGAAGGACAGTTAATTAATGAAATAAACTTTTTTAAAAATCAATATGCAAATTAGTTAAACCTGAAGAGTGATATTGCCTAGAAGTAGATAATATATAATCCTGAGATTGAGATTTCATTGTGTTAATTACATTAAAGTAGAACTATGGCTTTTAATCTGAAATTTTTGGGACAACTGAGGTCCAATTTTGCTATTTATTCATATAAATTCCGTAATATAGCTTTTATGTAATTAGCTATTTCATCACTTAAAATCTTGAATAAATGACTAATTCTATTTTCCCATCTTTACACTATATTAATTTTATCATATAATTTGTCTCTTGTTCTGTCACGCATGAAATGAACGTAATTGTTTGTGCGTAAAATAAGGATCTACGTACATCAAATCTTTAAATTAAGTGGCAGCAGAAAAATTATCGTTGAACTTTTAATAGGTAACCTTAAACATTAATTCAATTCTTAAATGCAGCGATCAATTTTGAGTTCTTTAGTTTAGTGATGCCTATCGCATCCACTCCACCCTAGCTGTTGTGATGATGGCCAAACCAAGAGTCCTCCACAGGAACTATTGCTTAAAATTTTAAGCTAGCTGCAGTTTTGGTTACAAAAGGAAAATAAGGGTTATTCCCCTTGAACCATAAAAGCAACGATAATGGCTAGTATAATATATTAATATATATTTTTAACTTCGCATAATCTGGCAAACCTGAATCTTAGCTCAACGAAACTCATTCCCTGCGCCTAACTCTTTTAGGTCTTTTGAATGAGCTATGAATAATTGAAATCGAACTAGTAGGGGCGGAAGAGTTGCTTGGACATACACACGCACAAATACACACATATACTATACTTTATATATAAGATTTTCACCCTTTTGGCATAAAGACTTGTCACGCATATTCGTGTTATTTCTTATGCCTAATAATTTCGGTGTAAAGACAATCAACATTAAAATGATTCTCAGAATAAGCCCAGTGTTGTATAGGAATAAATTGTCGTTGCCGACACTGTAATTTGAACACAGATCACCAGTGAACAAACACGGACGATTCCATTATTAAATAAGTAGATCACGTGATCGTAAAGGATCGTATAAATTGGAATTAGCGGGACGTCTAAATGTTTGCTGTTCTCTATACGATCCACTATACTATTTTTCTATATTGATCGCCGAGTGCGAGTATGGGCCAAGTATGGCCGAGTGGTTAGAACGTTTGCTTTCTGACCATGAGAATCTCACCACGGTTGATTTGTCAGACTTCTTGAAGTTATCAGTCTGGAAGGGGTGATCCCAGCGTGCGTCACCTTTGGAAAATGCCTGAGAACCATGCCTTAACCCAAGCCTTTTGAGTGAAATTGGGTAGACGGAACCCTTGGGGGCCGTCGATAGCTGTGCTAGCCCGAAGTCACAAGTCATCGTGACCAAGAATTTGAGTGTGTTGGCCTTGTTCAGACTGCTGATCACGCTAGATAACACGCTCTCTTACAGAGACTAAGGTCTGCTCAGCATAGTTGAAGTATAAACCACTGGTTGGCTCTGTAGGTGTTGTAAAAACACGTGCCTGAGCGAGCGTCTTCAATAGGGATTGGCTAGTCGCCCTAACAGACCGTTATCTTCGAATACGAGTAGACAGCTATTGTTATTATTATTAGTGCTAGTATTTTTGAAGGCGTTACTACTAGTAGTTTCTTCATTTACGAAGTCTCGTCTACAACGAGAATTTTGTAAGGGGTAATGAGTATTCTTTGACCTTTGCGAGAGTCACAAAACCCAAGGAGATATATTTTGATTTGTAGTAAGGAGTTGACTTACAAGAGTTTTTATTTTACTTGTCCTTCTAATGTTCGCCCAATCCAAGGCTCAAAATCCACTTAATGTAAAGTTTTTTGACTGATTAGTTTTTCTATGAATGATTAACAATTTTCAGTGCTTTTTTTATTTGTTTTTTTTATTTTTAAAGACAGAAAATATTTCCGGATCGTAGAGAATTTCTAAGATAGATTCACTGATACGAGTTTAATTAATTAACCCGTACACAGGGTCGGGAGAAGCGGTGTATTCGTACCTTTTTACCAAGATTATATGCCCGTGAGTGAATGTAACGAACTCGACTCTCCAATTTCAAATTCAGAGCCGTTATCCATTACACCACTCGCACACCCATGCTTACTCTACCTGGTATTCCCAAGCAGTCACCCATATCGGTACTGACCAGGTTCAACGTTGCTTAACTTCGGTGATCGTACGAGAACCGGTGTTTCAACCTGATATGTCCATTATACCACTGGTGCTTTTAAGCTTACTTAGTATTTCGAAGCGGTCGCCCATCTATTTACTGACCAGAGTCGATGTTGCTTAACTTCGCTGATCGTACGAGAATCGGTGTTTAAACGCGACATGGCCGTAAGCCCATTATATCACTCATACATTCAAGCTTACAGGACCTGGTATTCCCAAGCGGCATTGACCAGGGACAACGTTGCTTAACTTCGTTGATCGTACGAATTTCAACGTGATATGGCCGTAAGACTGTCAAGGTAGAGTGTGTTTGAAATTAAAGTAGGAATTATGCGAGGAACATGTGGATATGAGTAAGTGGTAACGATTTATCCTAGGCAGCGAGCCGGGATTGAGGCACATTTATCCTAAGAAAAGGGCGCATATATTAAAGTAATTCTTGGTAGAGGGCTGAATAGAGAGTATATTAGTAGAAAAACGAGTGCAAAGTTACTACACATTCTGAGCAGCGGACCAGAAAGCGACACATTGTTACAGTGTAGACGCTGTGTTACTGCCCAGACGCTAATCGGAGGCAGAATAAGAAGCGGCACTTTGCTTGAAAATGTCGACTGACCTAGGCAAATGACGAATGCAACACACTTATCGTCGGTTGAAGTCTAATATTGTAATGATAAAATTAGCAATTTCATTATAAGGAAATATTCGACGTTCATTAGCCACACACCTAGTATTCCTGTTGGTTGAAATTTATAAAATCTTTCTCTTAAAACAGTTTTCTCAAGTGTTATTGCTCTTTCCAGTGTTGACAGCGGTTTCCTCCCATCTTTTTATTTTAAATAATGTGTAATATCGGCCATTTTCTCTTCGAGTTAGACGTTATATCCATTTTAGCTGTTCATAAAAACAGAATAGAATTATTGGAAAATGTTGTTAAAATGTTTGAATGATAACTGATCTGTAAAGAAATCGAAGATACTGAACCAACAGTCAAGGATATGCGGACGTATTTTCAGATTTGTAGGAAAAGCGTTTCGATTCGTAACGTTATTTTCGTCTTCAGTAGTGAATCTCTTCCCTTATTATTTATCTCTCAAATATTTATTTCTAGCAACATAATAAAAAAATGTTCTCATATATTTAATAATAATTTTATACTTTTATTAGTTTTATTCTTTTCTTATTTATTGATTCGTTTCTATTATAGTAATTAAAGTAATATTAAGTCAGAGTGCTACATTTTATAAGGAACTGTTCAATCCGACATCCAGTGTATAACATATATGGTCATTCCTTGTCATGGTAGAAGATTTATCTGTTGAAGTGATCCCAACAGCGAAAGGTCCAAAAGGGAGGATTAGACTGAACTGAACCAACCCCTGAAGACACCAACGACGGAAAAAGGCAATGATTTACACGATCTCAAAGGCCAAACCAACGGAAGAGGACAACGTCACTCCAGTTGGCGTAACCAAGTTGGACCAAGCATCCGACCGCCCAATGCAACCAGTTTTGCCAGATCTCGCCTGTCTCAGTTCACTTTGTGCAGCGAGGGAGACGCTTCTGTCCTGATGTGTGAACTTCTTCGTCGTGCAGAAATCGAAATTCACGCGAATGTCATCATCAAACACTCTTTGATTCACAGATATCTCTGCCACCGTCACCAGGGGAGAGAAAGATAATAGGAAGAGAGGACGATGATCCCGGATGCAAGCGTGTGCCGACAACAAAGGTTGTTCATAGTTCTCAAATGATACGGTTTCTGTTACCTTTGTTTGTGATTCTGTAGCGCCAGTTCCCAGGTTCAAAGAATTATGGTCTTCACCAAGAAACGCGGATTTCATTTTTAAAAAAAACAACATTAATTCTAGGCAGAGGTTTGAGAAGTATCCCTATAATTCTAAAAAGAGTATACTAGCCACACTTATACTGATCAGAAATCCTATATTATTGGTAGGCTGAGGGTTAGGGAACGACGCTATGATCCTGAAGAGATCACACAGATAAACTGATTTCAGTAGGGAACAAGTGAAGGACGAAGGTAGAAGGCACATACACTACGTTAATCTTCTCAAACGTTTTTCAGCCAACGCCCTCTTTGGACACAAACATTTTTGTTATTACCCCACTGTCAAATTAAATTTCGAATATTATACTGAATAAATCTTTCATAGGAAGATAACACTTAGGTAGTAGTGCATGAGTAATTTTAGTATTGTTTTCATTTCTATTATAAATTCCTATGATTAAAATGCTAAAAAAAAATTGTATTTGAAAGCTTATCTCAACGTTTTTAATGCGATGGTTGACTTTGGTGCTGTCTGACGAATGATCTTACCCTAGGTTCCACACTGCATCTTGTTTCTTTTGTGTTTTTTAAGCATTTCACCCAAAGCAAGGCGGGAGGCCACTAGCACGCAGAGGATTTGGAGCGAAAGCAGATAGGAGTGATAGAGGAAAGGTTGAGGAGAAGGATAGTGGATAGATCAAGGCAAGGGGTTACAGAGGATTTGGAGTGAGAGCAGATAGGTGTGATAGAGGAAAGGATGAGGAGAAGGATAGTGGATAGATCAAGGCAAGGGTTACAGAGGATTTGGAGAGAGAGCAGATAGGAGTGATAGAGGAAAGGATGTGGAGAAGGATAGTGGATAGATCAAGGCAACTGGAGATTTCGATTGACATTACATTTGAATAGTTAGAGATTATAGCTATCAGGGAAACAGGAACAGAGAAGGGAGTTCCACGGGCGAGAGTTGCGAGATGCAAAACTATTGGAGTAGAATAGACGGCTACATTTAACAGTTTCAACAGTGAAAGGACGAGACCGGTATGCCAGCCTCGTAGGACGCTTGAATTCATGAAGTCTGGGAACCAGCGAAAGCAGCTCATCGGAGCAATTACCATGAAAGTATTTGTAAAAAAGGAGAGAGAGGCGACGGCACGACTGTTAGATAGCGACTGCAGACGAGATGCCAGATCAGGGCCAATTACATTGCATATCCGCCTCTGGATCTTATCAAGAAACTTGAGACAAACAGAAGTGGCTCCAGACCATATATGGCATCAGTACTCCAGAGAAGTAATCTTAGATCTCCTCGTTTTGTAATTTTCAGGCGGTTTCTTTTTTTAGTAAGAAGCTGTGTAAGCGCGTCGAAACTACATTCAGATATATAGGAAGTTGGAAAACTAATGAAAAAAAATGTTGATAGCTTTAGATACGTTTCATAAATTTCCTTTTTTAACCAATATTGAATAATTTTTGAAAATTTGAAAGAAAGACATGGTTAAATTCCAACCGCCCTCCAAAGTATGTTCACAAAATCCAAAGAAGGACATGTAAAATTATCGGGCATGATGTGGTGTCTCTGCTTCAGGCATTTTCTACCGCACTGAAGTGATTTTCATGGCAACTGTATTGTCCTAATGAGGTTTCTTCCTTGATATATTGACTTCAGGAAATTACGGGTAGTAGAAAATTGGCAATTAGGTTTTATCTTGTTACCGTTGAAATAGCTAGAATTAACCGATTCTAATCGTTTCTTCTCTTCCATTTCTCGCCTGTGAACGGCACTTCCGGCTTCTTGCTTTCCTCTCAACTACGAGCTTCAAACATTTAAATACAATATTAATATGTCATCTTCTGTCATTCTAAATCTTTTTCTTTATTGTAATTTCTTCTCACTAACGTTTTCTACTTTATTCACTATCAGTAAAACTTTGCTTCGTTTTTTTTTTAGCGTTAACACCTTGTTTGGCCTAAAAAGATTAAAATAAAATACTAGGTTATATATAAAGTAATATAAAATAAAATACTCAGTTATATATAAAATAAAATACCAGATTATATATAAAATAATATACTAGGTACTATATAATATAATATAAAATAAAATACTAGGTTATATATAAAATAATAAAATAAAATACCAGGTTATATATAAAATAATATGCTAGAATCTATATAAAATAACATAAAATAAAATACTCAGTTATATATAAAATAAAATACTAGGTTATATATATAATAAAATACTAGTTTATATAAATAATCCAAAATAAAATACTCAGTTATATATAAAATAAAATACTAGTTTATATATAAAATAATATAAAATAAAATACTCAGTTATATATAAAATAATATAAAATAAAATACTCAGTTTCAGATGAAATAAAATACTAGGTTATATATAAAATAATATAAAATAAAATACCAGGTTATATATATAATAATATACTACTTTCTATATAAAATAATACAAAATAAAATACTAGGCTATATATAAAATAATATAAAATAAAATACTAGATTATATATAAAAAGTTATATATATAATAATACAAAATAAAATACCCAGTTAAAAATGAGATAATATAAAATAAAATACCAGGTTATATATAAAATAATATACTAGGCTCTATATAAAATAACATAAAATAAAATACCCAGTTATATATAAAATAAAATACTAGTTTACATATAAAATAATATAAAATAAAATAATCAGTTATATATAAAATCATATAAAATAAAATACTAGATTATATGTAAAATAATATCAAATTTAATACTAGGTTATATATAAAACAATCTAAAATAAAATACTAGGCTCTATATAAAATAATATAAAATAAAATACTCAGTTATATGTAAAGTAATATAAAATAAAATACTAGGTTATATATAAAACAATCTAAAATAAAATTCTAGGCTCTATATAAAATAATATAAAATAAAATACTCATTTATATATAAAATAATATAAAATACAATACTACGCTATTTATAAAATATTATAAAATAAAATACAAAATGTGAAAAAGATGACGAATAATAATTTCTCATCAGAAAAAATCAAACTGAAGTCTTATTAAATGTTGTTTTGTGTCAGAATTAGACAATTGAGGTTTCTATGGAGAAAGGAGGGCTTGGAAAATCTGATATACACAAGACAGATTGAAGGTATGTGAGACGGAGGGAAACAGTGCATGGCACACTTAGTGAGCTTGAGTAAATGGATGGCGAAACAGGGTTTAGGAGTAAAAACAGAAAGATAAAATTTATTAAGAGCTACAAGGAAGTTGTGGAGAGCAATGATCGCCTATGTCATAAGAGGACACGGGCCATAAAGAAGAAGAAAAGTGACTGTATATTGAGTACAATTTCCAGTCGTATACTGTATCCTGTATCCTGTTTGTATCTAAAAAAAGCGGTATCAATTCAAGTGACCACATCGACCGACATTCCATAACAGTGATATATTGATGTCAATTCGGTGGTTTAGATATGGATGGAAAGGACGTGCCAACTGATACTCCGCAGATATTAGATTCAAATACGAAGATCAGAGCAAAAAGACCCTGAATATGCAGTACGGCGAAGACCAAAGGTCTCAATTCTATCTGTCTCTTCAAATAAAAGTCAGTGAATCGGATTCAGGTCTTGAGACAAAAGTCCAATGAAAATTACCGGATCGAAGATGAAGACGACGACAAGTGACGGCAGCTGCCGAAGTTCGCAGTGCTTGCTATCAATACTTTGTCATTTTATCAGTGAGCCAGTCGCAATTCCTGAACGGCATTACGATGTATTTCGCCCGTATTAAGACAACTGAATGTAATTATCAAGAAATGAATAAATGAATGAATTGGCCGAGCGAGGCGAAATGGTGCGTATGGTGAAGGGGAGGGTTTCCATCGACAAACGGCCAGTTACCAGGATCCCCTCTTTTCCCAGATCACCTCTAAATCTACGCTTGAGGCATCTGACCATTTGGCGAGATTACCCACGTTTAAATGCGCTTCTCTTGAGATCTGTCTCGTTTAATCGATTAAAATAGAATGGCAGAGGGACCACTGCAATATTTGAATTTGTTAGTGACATACGTGTGGAATTTAACAGTATGTTCTCGACCACGGAATTTGAGTAAACTTCACCGGTGGCAAATTTGGTAGCCTAATTTGGTTCATCAGCTGTCCATGTCTCTTGATGTATAGAGGAGTTCGAATATCGTTCAAATCTACTCTTGTTTTCTGGTTTCTTGCAATTTGTTTTTTATTTTTTTATTTTCAAAGTGCATGGCTAGTACGAAGAGGCGGGTTTCTAGCCTAAAATAATTAATTCCTAAAACGAATATATCTAAGTTTGAGTCATGAATAATTTTCCTTATAAACAATAATCTTCAAAAAATAAATTACAATCACCGTGTTTCGTTGCTTATAAGATATACATTTTTCCCTATAAAATATCTCCAAAAACCACCCTGCGTCCTATAAATCGAAGATCAGTGACCCGGGTTAACTTGTATTTTAATTATTACATTCTTAATAGTTGCAATAAATTTGGTATTTCTCGGTCTGTTTTTAACTGATTAGTTAGTTTTTCATGCTGAAATATGCGATTCGGTGTGTAAAATTGGGGATAGCAGGGAGGGCTATGTTCAAGGAAAAACTTTTTCTCTGATTTCTTCCATCAAAATTTGGCGGGAAGGCGTCTTATCAATAGCGAAATACGGTATGTTTAATTCAGTTAGAAATTCACCATTTTTTTACCATGACTTGTCGCCACTTCTGAGGCAAGACTGCGAGAGTAAAATTCTGCCGTTTTTGATAAGTAAAATTCTTTGAACGAACTTTTGAATCTGGTTTTCATTAGATAAAATATTCTCCATCAAAGCGAATTTGGGATGCGATTGAAAAAGGTAACAATCGATTAGTGGAAGGTCAGGTTAATATGGCATGAAAACAAGACCAACCGAGATTAATTTATTTTTTCCATGGGTTATTCTTGCAGCATTCGCCTTTGTGAAAAGGAAGATCATTTTTCCAAAGCATTTATGGACACGTTGCACCTGCTGTACGTATAAATGTGCATTTTGTGCTGAATTGTGTTCTAAGAACTGTAAATGAATAATACCCTGAGGATCCCAACATTAAATTTTTCCATGGATCTCGGCTTTTGTGGTCGGTTTTAGAAATTTATTCATGTCAATCCACTATCTTTTACGTTGAACATTGTCGTATGTTAAGCACAGCAAAGTTATTCCTAACTCCTACTTATGAATAGTAGTTAGTACGGTACATTCATCCTTAAAACTGGTTCCCCAAAAGGGCAGTTACTTTATGTCTTTACAAATCTGAACAAGTATTTATATCAAAATATA
>OZ038497.1:94802404-94864904 GCA_964036315.1 Acanthosepion esculentum | reverse complement strand
ACAACTGGACGTTTCAAAATTTATTTTTACATTTAAATCAGCTTTAATATTCCTAAACATTTTAGATTTGATTGTTTGAAAATGATCTTCAGAAAAATAGATACAAAAATAAAAATAAAACAAACAACAATAAATTTTTTGACAAAACTGGCTGTAAAATATGTTTTTAATATAAAATTAATTTCTACCGAACTTCGATAACCTACCCCACCTCAAATATAATATCGTATTTTCTGCTCAAATTGCTTCCAGGTTCCAATTTTATTAATTTATGGTTTGGCTATAATACTGATCATAAAAACAAATTAAGTCTATTTCTAAGAACCTCCTGTAACCTCGAAGATCGATTTAAATTGAATTTCTTCATCCATTTATGACGTTAAAATACTGATGAACTTCTTAGTAAATAAAATATCTCACAACATTTTACGAAAAATTGATTCATTTGGCTAGATATATTATATCTATGCTCCTTGGTCATTCCGACTTAGCACGAATGCTCCTCACATATGGCATTTTATTACTTGAGGCTTTCCGATTACCAATGCAAAAATACTGGGTTCCTGGAACTTTGTGATTGACTTGGTGACTGAAAATACAAACATGCACAAATACAGCAGACACAAATCTCTCTCTCTCTCTCTCTCTCTCTCTCTCTCTCTCTCTATATATATATATATATATATATATATATATATATATATATATATATATATATATATATATATATATATAGTGGAACTCGCTTTGAAAAACTTTGGGTATATCGGCTAGTATTAAAACAAACCAGTGCCCCAGGGAAAAAGTGGAACAAAAAAAAGAAAGAACTAAGAACATGAAATTGAGGCGAAAACAATCGTCCAAAGTTCAAGTTCAGAGTCCAATGAAAAAAAACCTCCAGAAACGAATAAAAACAACGAAGTAAATACACGAAGTAGAGCAAACCTAATATACTATATATATATTTGTGTTTGTGTGTTTGTGTATATATATATATATATATATATATATATATATATATATATATATATATATATATATATACATATATATATATATATATATATATATATATATATATATATATATATATATGTGTGTGTGTCTGTGTGTATTTATATATATATATATATATATATATATTAAAATTAATAGCGAGAGTTGAATTAGACCAACAAACGGTAGTATTAAAAAGTATAGTATTAAAAATACACATATATAAAAATAAAAATTTAGCATGTGCAGCTTTTATACATATATATATATATATATATATATATATATATATATATATGTATAATTATATATAATTCTCAAAATCTGTGTGTGTGATCGGATGTTGTTTATATGTTTCCACAGTTTTCATCCGTTTTCGATAAATCTTTTTTTTGTGTGATAAATAATTATTCAGTGCCGGTTTTGAGTCCAAATTCTCTGGAAGAAATTACAACCTTGTAGGTGAAAATCGAAAAACCTGATTTCCTTTATACTTTGCAAGATTGAGAACTGAAAAACGGCCCTTTTCAAGGCCACCCCCACATTCAAATTGTTAACGCCCTATTTGGGGATGTTGTTACTACTATTGATTTTTGGGTGGGCTGACTTTAAAATTAAACTGCTCCAAGTGAACGGCAAAAATATCCAGTAATGAAACACCCGCTCGAATACGGATTTTACTGTTATACATATATTCGATATATATATATATACATATATATATATATATTCGTCATATATATATATATATATATATTCTTCATATATACATACATATATATATATATATTCGATATATATATATATATATATTCGATATATATATATATATATATATATATATATATATATTCGAGATATATATATATATATATATATTCGTGATATATATATTCGATATATATATATATATATTTTCGTGATATATATATATATTCGATATATATATATATATATATTCGATATATATATATATATATTCGTGATATATATATATATATATATTCGTGATATATATATTTATATATATTCGATATATATATATATATATTCGTGATATATATATATATTCGTGATATATATATTCGATATATATATATTTTTTCGTGATATATATATATTCGATATATATATATATATATTCGATATATATATATATATTCGATATATATATATATATATATATATTCGTGATATATATATATTCGTGATATATATATTTATATATATTCGATATATATATATATATATATATTCGTGATATATATATATATACATATATTCGATATATATATATATATATATATTCGTCATATATATATATATATATATATATATATTCGATATATATATATATATATATATATATATATATATATATATATATATATATATATATATATATACATATATACAGAGAAAATTGTGAAATCTAAATGAATACCACTTACCATTGCTTAAGGCGTAAAACAGAACGTCACCACTCATTGTTGATTTCTATATGAGCTGGGTTAAAAAAGAATCAGACTCTATTTTTTCCCTGCAAAACTGAAGCTCAAACTCAAACAGCACAGAAAATTCACCAGATGATGCCATTGTCCAAGCTGAGATCGAAGAACGGTAAAACCGCTTCTAACGTGACCGTCCCTCAGTGAGGAGCGATTTACGCTCAGGCAGACCATCCACAAGCTGAAGTGGGAATAAGCCCAGGATCAGTTCCTTCCATTTTAACGGCGGATTTGTGCGTACGGAGAGTGTCCGCAAAATTCGTCCCTAAGGTACTGCTCAAGGAGCAGACGCTGCTACGCATGGAAATCGCGTGATTTTCAGATTGGGAAAGAGTCAGAAGTAACATGATGCCAAGTCGGGTGTGGGCTGCTTGGTCTTGACCAGAAAAGCTTGGTTCATTGCCTCTGTTCGATGCATTCGGTTATCTTGCGTGAAAAAAAATATGACGAGCGTGCACTACACATCTTTACTCTAGGCGTAGCAACAGAAAACTGACACTGCCTTCCGGCGCGAAAGTTTTCACGAATGCATCACTTCCCGCCAAAAAGTAACTTGCCCAGACGGTATTAGATCTACTGAGAAAGAATAAGGCCGATACTTTTGAACACACCTTGTATTTTTATAACACTGTTTATTTAACAAACGCTCTATCCTCTCTCACACAGATAAACACACACACAGGCACACCCACACAGATAGATAGATAGATAGATAGATAGATAGATAGATAGATAGATAGATAGATGAGAAGCGACTGGGATAGATATAAAAAGATATAAAAAGAGAAATTTGTGTCGGTATTGCAGGAAGACAGACAATTATGATGTTGATACATACTGTTTATTATGAGCACAATATCATCTTTAGAGTATGGTTTATTGCATGAACGGTTAAAATAATATTTATGTTAGATACACTACAACAATGTTGTCTTGGCATCTGAGTTTTCATTTAAATAATATATCTAACATTTCTGAACATTTCCATCATACCTGTCCATATTCGCAATTGAAAAAAAATTATTATGGAAAATACTTCTACAGTGTTTCATGAAAAAAATAAACAAACTACAAATTCTCGGAGCTACCTATATTAAAACTGAAACCAAAACTTAATAAAATTAATTACGAATACTGCACAAATGCTTTAAATTGTGTACAATAAATAGTTTAAAATATTAAAGTTTTGCACTAAAAGATAATTATATTTAACTAATTTTCATATTCTTCTTCTTACGTATATAAGCTTGCTCTAATTGAAATAGTTGTAAAAGAGTTTTTATTGCACATAATATTAGCATTTTTTATTTAGATATACTCAAACAACTTCTACTGATAGCTAAAAAACAATGATAACATGCAATCATTATTCACTTGAAACACAAAATTAGCCATCTGTAGCCGTTATAAAAAAACAAAACAATACCCAATACAATAATTGAAGATAATTTTTAAATATATTTCTTTTAAAAGGAAATAAATACCGACTGTGCATTTCCCTTTAGGATCTTAAGGCTGATTTGGTTTTCAGAAAAATACCCAATGCTCCCAAAAGATCCAAAAGGTGAGAGTGTTTTAGCAGAAAGTTCCTTATTTCTTTTTAAAAGAAACTTTACTTATATATATATATATATATATATATATATATATATATATGTGTGTGTGTGTGTGTAGGAATGAATAAAATCCCTCTACCACAAAAAAAAAAGAATTTTTTACAATTATTTCAGTAAATTGTCTGTTATTTATTTATTTTTAATTAAACAGTATTAACACATTTACCGTCCTGCATATTCGAAAAATTTCGTAAAAAATATGCGTCCCTCGACAGGAATCGACCCCGCAGCCGGTTCTATATCTAGAATTTGTTTTCGCTGATATTTATAAAATGATAAATAATAAATATTTCATTTTAATCTGTTGATATATTTTGATAATTTTTTAATTTTTAAGAAAATTGTAATAAAAATATTTATTTTCAAATGTTTTAGAAAATAGTAAATAATAAATATCACATTCTACTTGATCACCTACTTCTAAAATCCTGCAAATAAACATTTTCAAGGGAGTCAAAAGTGTATATTCTAATAGCAGTGTCACGAAAATAACCGTCCTTTTGACATACTGTATTTTTTACGAAGGTTACCGTATTTTCCGGCTTACGAGTCGCTTCGGCTTGGAAGACGCACCCTAATATTAGAAAGAAAATTCTAAGAAAAAAAAGTTATTCTCATACAACAAACTCGCCATGCATACCTCACATACTGGCGCCACGTTTGGTTTACATTATTCACTCGTCCGATTTTGTTTGTATGGCAATGGAATATTTGTCAAGAACTGAAAGTCTCCTACCGCTGCTAGTAAACAGAACATGTTTAAGCTTGTGGATCGGCTCCAGGAAGGTTTATAGTGTTGTAAATACTTGCAACAGTTAATTACTGAGGTTACATCAATTAAAAGGCGGAATTAGATAGATAGCTAATATTATAGTATAATGACTCAATATACAAATCCACATCATTATTAGTCAAGCCAATTAGGTGACCGTCCAGGCTTACTTCAGCCTGGGTGTTGCCTTACATTCGTGTTGGTAGACGCACACGTATTTTTCAGGAAAAAAGTGGATCTTGTAAGTGGGAAAATACGGTAAATATTACCGATATATTCCTGTTTTAATATTTGCTTAGATTCTAGAAGGCATCTTTCGCTAACTGAATTCATAAGCTGATCCTATCATCATAGTCAAAACTGTTGCTTAAGTTACCCTGCCCTAGAGAAGTAAATTGCAATCTTGATTCGACCAAGAAAGAGTAACAAATCCATGTCCTACTCTAACGCACAATAAATTCAACGACAAATCGGGCTAGTCATTAAACTTTAAATTTATTGATCCGCATTTGTTCACTCAACCCTAATTAATTTGGGATTTTAGATGTTATGAAGCGATTTTCTTTCCTTCTGGTTTTTTTTTTTTATTTATTTATTCTTTACACGCCATTTCACCAAAGAATAGGTTAGCTAGCAATTTTCGTTTAAATCACCTTTTTTTTAAAAATTTCAACGGAATAAAATGTCCTCGTGTGCTTTGCCATATCAAAGTATTTCTTTTTTTTTCTGTCTGTAATTGATCTGTAACGGTTAATTATTGTTCATTCAGTGAATTAAGCAACTTCTAAAATGTTTCATGGCCGCGAGGTATTAGCGAATTGAAAAAAAAAAAGCACTTCAGCAAACGCTACCAGCAACAGCTGTTTCAAATGAAATAATTAGTGATTCCAAATGAAGTTTATCAAAATGGAAAACTAAAGACGTGTTCTCTTCTAAGTGGCAACGCGTTCAATACTTCCAACTAGCATGGTCATCAATTATTCAGCTTTTAATCAATGCCTTAAGCTTTGTTTGAGATTTCACGGGGTCCCTCACCGTAGAATGAAGGTAGTACCTCGTCTTACAGACCATCAAGTTCGATCCTAGATGAGTGACCCGTATCTGCGCTCTTATAACAAAAGTAAAATAATTCATTCTTCTCAACCTGTAAAGGCCATTAGTCGGACGTATATGTTCACGAGATCTCCCACTCTTTGCCGTTTATGGGGAGGAATGGCCTGTTGCCCTACATCGCTTGCACGTTATGTGTTGGTGGGGGTCAAAGGTGACATTTCGGCAATCATGACTCTTTTAGATCAATTAATGACTAGTCAGAAGAATTCTCACTGCCATCACTTTCTGTGGTAGACTGGTTGCCAAACAAGGCTACATGATCAGTCTCTCCTACTGTTTAATCAATACCTGAGGTGAGGGAGAAAAACAGACTCGTAACTTTCCAAGGGTATTTGCGCATTAGCGAACGTAATGAACTCGACTGGAATTCGAACCCAGATCACCGAGTTCTCATTCCGACACATTATTCATCACACTACCCTCACAGCATCTTCTATTCCAAAACCGGTTTCGCATCTAGATAATGATAGGTTCAATGCAGCTTAACTTATCGGACAGTAGAACCAGTGTTTCAACGTGATACGGCCGTAAGCAAATTCTAGTAGATCGCTACCTGAAATTTAACGAGTTGGTCGCTGTTACCTGGTTCTGCAATTTTTTATAAACTTCTAGAGATCTCTCTCTTCGTTGGGTATTCGGTTAAGTAATTTTCGACGTGGGTTGTGCGTTGTGGTGTAATTGATATGGGCTCGGAGTGAGGGCCGAGTTCGTTAGATTCATTTACGCACAAATACCATTGGGAAAATTATAAATCCATCTCTTCTCCCCCCCCCCATCAGGCATGGGTTGAATAGCAGGACAGACTAGGTTCTTTGCTCTTTGTTGGCAACCAGTCTACAGCCGAAAGAACTGGCAATCTACTGTGTGAAAATTGTTCTGCTTCCTCAGTCATGTATTGAAAGACACATGATCGCCCAGACGTGTATCACTTATGGCACTTAACTGCTACTCAGTTTTCGAATATTTCGCAAAATGTATGGTGGCAACAATATAAAAATTCCATATTGCATTTATCGCTTTAACCTAACCCTAGAGCTCAAGTGGAATTAGTACATTCGTTCCGTCGCTAAAGAAACAGAAAAAATAGTCGGTTATTTGTGTTAGAGTTTTTGGGTATCTTGGTGTACTAGTGAGCCAGCCAAAATGAGCTGACTCATTTTATTGTTCACCAATAGAAGAGTTAACCAATCAGAAGGCTCAAAATATTCAATACGACGTTTATAAAGGCGGCTATGTTTTTCCCGAATATGTGCTGCCAGCCTTTGATATCGAAGACTGAAGAATTACGGAACAGATGCTGGTGGTATTGGCGATATAGTCAGATTCAGTAGAGTGTATGACTCGGGAGTGTTAATCTTTAACGCTGTTTCATTGAACAGTTTACGTACTGCGCTGGATTCTATATTCATAGACTATGGTGAACATGGTCAACAATTTGTATCACACCAGTAAATAACTGACTCTTCGTGGTATCCAGTAACTTTACAAGAAATGGAGTACTGCTGTCATATTTGGGCAAGTGTTGTCCTGTCTTTTCCAGTTTCGATAGTCAAAATTGTCTCCGCGTCCTAGTAGGTGACAAATTATTTTCCACCTCGCAACCGCCTCTCACAGACGGCATGTGACAAAACTCTCCCTGCTCTATCGCTACTTCCATGGAAATTGCGCGGACGAGCTGCATTTCTTGGTTCAGCTGGTGCTAACCTTCAAGGCTCGGACCCGCCATGCCACTAGCATTGAAGCAGACCCCTATCATTCCTTCTTTATTTCACTGGTATTAAATAAGTTCCACTCGTGCAACTTTTTCCCGCGAACCACTGTTCTGTAGAACCGAGTCCCATGAGGGTGCTTCCTCGAGCACTACAATATAAACCTGTTCAAATCTAGGGTTAATCGTTAACTTCCCCGTCTATCCGCATAAACTGTACCTCTTAGACTGTAACACTTCACCTAGAGTGGTCACCTGGCCTTGTAGAGAGTGAACCTCAATGGGAAAAAAAATAAGAGAGATTTTATTTTATAAACGTAGTTATTTGGCTTCATTTCCTCTCCTGTTGTGGGGAGCCATGCTCGCTCATTTATTAAGATATATAACTTTAAGAAATGACCAATCATGGCTCTCCACAACAGCCTATACTTTGTCACCATACATCCTAATCCTTGTCCTGCTATCCAATTTACAAAAGCTCGTTAGGTAGGTTTCTCGTCTCTTTTTTCCGTCTCTTCTGCCTACAATGTCCTGTGACTGTGACACTCCCCACGGTTTGTAATTACAAGTTCCTGGTCTTAAACCGGTTGCCGTATCACAATGAAACACCGGGTCTCGTACGATCACCGAAGTTAAGCTACATCGAACCTGGTTGGTCCCTAGATAGGTGACCGCTTGGGAATACGACGTGCTGTAAGCTTGGATGTGCGGGTGGTGTAATTGATAACAACTCGGAATTGAAGATCGGAGATTCGAGTTTCAATTCCGGTCGGGTTCGTTATATTCACTTAGGCGCAAATAGATTTGGGAAAGGTACGAATCCACAACTCCTAGCTACTTTCAAAAATTCTTACAAACTAAAAATATTGTTTGGCTTTAAACAAGCTGCAAATGGTTTATATGGTAAGAATCAATCTAATTGATCAAGAAATACACTGTTTGCCACACAAGGTTAGAGAGCGTTGTCTACCACAAGATTTCACCCATATCTGCAGGGACAATATACGGATGTTTGCCATTCCCAAGGGCAATTTCATGAAAGTGAACGTAATAAGCTAATCCAGATTTTGTGTCGGTCATTATCATCTCTGAAATGTTTTTCTCTTTTATTACTAAAACGCATTAGCTCCCCCCCTCTCTGGCTCTCGCTGTTTCTGTCTGTCCGTCTCCGTCTCTCTCTCTCTCTCTCTCTCTCTCTCTCTCTCTCTATATATATATATATATATATATATATATATATATATATATATATATATATAAATTTTTCTTTTTTTTTGTATTTATATTATCTCTCTTTCTGTTTCTATCCATCTATCTATCTATCTATCTATCTATCTATCTATCTCACTCTCTCTATATATATATGTATATATATATATATATATATATATATATATATATATATATATATGTTAATTTTCTTTTTGCATTTATATTATCTCACTCCCTCTCTCGCTCTCTCTGTTTCTATCTATCTATTTATCTATCTATCTATCGCTTTTAATTTTATTTTTGTATTTATATTCTCTCTCTCTATTTCAGTCTCTCTGTCTCTCTGTCTGTCTATCTATCTATCTATGTTAATTTTCTTTTTGTATTTATATACTCTCTCCCTCCCTCTCTCTCTCTCTCTCTATCTATCTATATATCTGTTTTAATTTTATTTTTGTATTCACTCTCGCTCTGTGTTTCTCTCTGTCTATCTATCTATCTATCTATCTATCTATCTATCTATCTATCTATCTATCTCTGTTAATTTTCTTTTTGTATTTATATTCTATCTCTCTTTTTCTCTCTCTCTCTCTATTTCTATCTCTCTCTCTCTCTCCCTCTGACACACGCCCACGTTAAACTTTTTCTTCTTCATTCAGATATGTATCTCTCCTTTTCATCTTAACTACAATTTGTTTCTCACAGGGACCGATTAACTCCCTTTATCCTTTTACAATCCCTTCTCACATTCTCTCTCTCTCTCTCTCTCTCTCTCTCTTTCACACACATAGACACTATTTTTCTTTCTGACACTCTTCTCTCTCTCTCTCTCTCTTTCTGACAGTTCTTCTCTTTTGACTTCTTTGACTGACATATGTTCACATGACTTTTCACTCGCTTGCAGCTTTTAGCCACACTTTGTTGATTACTTTCTTTGATTAATTACAAGAAACACATTAATTCGTAAGCCGACATGATTTTTGCCCGCAGGACGATCAAGAAGCAAAAAATTCCATTTACACCAGATTGATCTAATCTTAAATTATATGGGATATATATATATATATATATATATATATATATATATATATATATATATATATATATAATAATATTTTTAGTTTTTAAAAATATGATTCCTCCGCTACATAAGAGTTCTCATGTTTCAAAAGCGAGAGCCGAGACCCCTAACATAATTTTTTAAGTTATGAAGAGTTAAGGTGTCCGGACCCGCTTCCTTGTCAAGCGAGAATTTGGGAATAAGCTATCTTTTGGTTAGCTGGTTTTTATAAATACGGTATCGTTGGAACATTTGTTGCTATGGAAACGGCTAGTTTCGGTCGTTGAAGTTAGGTGGTTTAAGGGGCTAAGAATTAAGAATTAATTTTTATCTACAGGCCAGTCCCTTTCCAAAAAAGCGTATCAAGTTACAATGGTAATTCTATGTCCAGAGTGGTTTTGGCTTATGCTAGTCAGACGGCGTCTTTTTTATTTATGGTTTTGCCTTGAGTCGTTGAGTGGCTAGAAGGTTATGTTTCATTATTATCTATTTGATCTGTTTGTTTATTTGTTTATTTACATGGCTTTTTTTATCAAAGGGTTTTTCTCAATAATTATTGGGCTGAGTTTTTTAAGGCTTTTAAATTATGGACTTAATTTGTTTAAATCTATTTATTAATTATTTAATGCGAAATATATATATATATTTCTTTACGTCTACTGCTTTTAATAACAAAGATTTCACACAGAAACCGATGTGCTAAAACGTGCTCACATAGTCTCAGAAACACAGATATTTATACATTCGAACCTATTCAATATATATTAAGTGTATTTAATCAGCAAGAATTTATTGAAAGAATAAATAATTTTCTAGCGACAAAGTATGTCTGGGTATATTTCATATAACATTTTTTTTTTTTTTTTAAATTTCCAATCAAGATATTCACCTGAATCAAAAGTTTTGAAAAAGCCTCCAAAGTTGAGGTTGTCATTCTGATTTTTGTTCAAGTGCTTTCGATTGTCTGCGTCATTATCGACAACTGGTGTTGTTAGGATGGTATACAAGAATGTTAGCTACAACTTAATGTTCTCAGAACATATAAATTCCATTCAAATATGTCCGTATCATATAATTGGCGTCACGTGTAAAAGGATTTACTGAGCCACACGACTCCCGAAAAGAATCTATTTAATATTTTACACATATTTTTATTATATTTCTGAAATATTTTACAGCTTAATATTCTCAGAATATATAAATTCAAATTCCATTCAAATATGCGCGTACCGTATTTTGGCCGGCATGGGTTTTGCAGTAAATCACTAAATCATCCAAAACTTTTGCATTATCCTCTCAAATTACACCAAAATCTCAGACAATAACAACTAATATCGTCTTCATTGTCTGTGAAAATTATAGAATATAAAACAACTTTGATAAAAACTTATACCTACTTTTCTGACGAAAACAATGCCGTTCTGAACATTTTGGCCGCAACTGTATATATATATCCGAGGGAAAGTAAAAAGAAAAAAAATCAACACTCTTGTCTAAATATATTTTACGGCGAAAGGTCGGATAATTTCTGGCTTGCCCTCGTATATCTAAGGTGTACTACGTGCTGAAAAGTTCTCGGCTCGGCCCATTTTCCATAATTTGACAAATCATCTTCCTTTAAAACTATTGTTAGTCTAACCGAGAAGTTTTTAGCCCTCCATGTTGCCCATAAGACGCGTTATTCGAATTGAAATTTCGAAGGCCACTGATATTCCTGATTTGAGGATGAGTCATTCTAAAAGAAGTGTGATGACGTCAACAGTGGTTGTAGCCGTACCGTTGTTATATAACTATCAAATTTATATAACAAAGTAGACGGAATGAGAACGAGGCAAAGATAGAAAATTCCGGTAGAATTGAAGACGGCTGTTGAAGCTACTTCTTACTTGACATTTAATAAAAAATTCATACAAGTATGAAGTATCGACTTTTATTTCTTGTTTGAATTCATAATTCATTTAAAAAAAAATTATAGCCCGAACGTTTTTCTCATTGCTGATTACCGTCTGACTCTATGAATTTTTTGCGCTTGCGTGGTTTAATGACTCAAACCTTTTAGCTCATAGGAGATGTAATGAAGCATGTTTCTCGTATAACTCGTCATTCACAAGGAATTTGCGGGGTTTATAAGACCGTCCTGAATACGAATAATTCACATGCTATTCTCACTCTATGTTGTCTTATTTATACTTTAAATCATGTTTGGACACATCGAGGAGATGTAACGGTTAGAAAATTTGTCTCGTTAGATCGCTTACAACTGAACAGTGAGTTCGATCCTCACTGGGTTTCTCCGTTCGGCCTTGTGCCACATGTAAGCTACGCTTAGAAACAAGCACTTCGACGTGGGATAATAGTTCGCAAGCTTGTCTCGCTAGACCAATTACGACTGAGTAGCCCATACTTTCGGCCTTGTGCCATATCTAAAATACGTTTAGTAAATTATTTGGGCACTTCGACGTGATATAATGGTTAGCAAGCTCATCGCGCTCAATGCTGACTGATTAGCAAGTTCGATCCTCATTGAGAGCTCCTTACTTTCGGCCTTGTGCCACATAAAAGTTACGATTAGAATATCACCATGCTTTAAGATATGTGGTAGATAACGTCGTTGGAAGACGATGCCAGAAGTGATTTTAGTTTAAGAGCAGTCAACGATATATCTAAATTTCGTTTTGATTTTTTTACATATCATGTTCAGATAAGACATGGCAAACCACCGCTCTCCATAACTTCCCCTCTTCTCTCATTATAATTTAGTTTTAACCATTTTTTCTATCTTTTCAAATTAAAACGTTTACTCATTGTTCCCCCACTTCATTCAGTGTTTAATTATTTAGAACCCTTTCGTCTTGTATCCCAGGGGTTTGAACTGTCTCTTCCTGATTGTAAGTATATATTTGCTTCTATTTCATAACTTCCTAAAGACCTCTTTGATGCTCACATGTTCCCTGTATGGTATTTTAAGCATTCGATGGTAGGTCTGTATTTCCGTTGATTCAGGTTTCCCTGTCTGTGAAGATATTGACCAGCTTTTGCGGTTTTATAGAAGAAGGGAAATGATGATGACTGTGGTTGTCTTCTGCTAGCGAGCAAACTGGCTCCGTTTTCTTATGATGGGGGGTAAGAGTTTGAACTCTTGCCAGCTTAATTATGAAAATGTATACATCACAGCAGTCTTGTTTCTAATGTTACTTACCGAGGTCTTACCCCCATTTGCTAGTTTCTAGAAGGCATATCTCTCTATAGTAGTGGGCCTTCAATTTTATCTTTCATCTGTTTCTACAGTATCGAGATTGTTAAACTTCGACACCTGCTTAATTTTTCCTCCTCCCCAGTATGTGCCTCTTACATTGGGCAGGGGTTTTTTTGCTGACGACCAGGCATCCTGTCTGCTTGCACCTAACAACCCTTTATTCATGGAAATACAGCATTGTCGGCAATACACTACTCCAAAATGAATCTAAAACAAAACTAAAATTTATTTTTTAAGCTTTCTAATATAATTACTCATTGCTAAAATGCTGATTTATGAATTATTTTTAAACTCAGCTTCTTCTATATTCCGTGTCCCTTCGGGGCGTGGTCGATCATGACTCTCCACAACTTTCTATACTCTTGTATCTCTTAGTAAAAGTTGTCTTTACTTTAACTATCCCAATTCCTGTTCTGCCACACATTTACACACACACGTTAGGCAGGTTACATTTCCATTTCCCTCTTGCCTTCAATATGTCCTGTGCGTATCAAATTCTCCATGCCTTCTTCCCTTATTTTACGTCCTCGAAATTACAATTGTCTCTTTCTGACTTTTTCATCGTATTTTAATGTCTTTTTACTTTAAAGGAATCTTCGATTGTGATTGGCGCCCGATTGTATACATCTCTACACTTGCGTGATAATATATATGGCACCTTTTCATGGCAAAAGATATGTTTGGACTGAACAGTTCCATCAGCTCGTAAATATATCATAAAGTACAGTGCCCAAACTAAGGAAGAGTTTATTTAAATCGTGGTCTTCTGATCCTTGTTAAGGACTTCAAGAAGCTGAAACTATTTATAGTAAGCTAAATGTTTTGTTTCCCTAATTTTGATACTGCCCAAGAGACTGGGTCAAAACTGAAAAATTTTGGAAGGCGTTGCAAGTTTGTCGGTCCGTCTAAGAAGAGGATGATCCGTGCCATGAAACTTTTATACACTTTATAGATGACCATGCTTGTCACGTTTCTCAAGCTATTATTTTATTATTTCAAATGATAAATAAATAAATCATATTGTAAGTTTATGTCGTTCTGCTGCATTTATTATCTCGGAATCAAAACATATGTTCAAATAAACGACATTATTAAGTGTCTTGAAAGGATGAAGTTGTTTATGTGATTCTATAAACCAAACAGCTCTTCTGGCAGGAGTTTATTTTCTGGCAAATCCAACATAATAAGACAGATCAATGGGTAGAAGCCAGATAAAAATCTTTATCACCTAGAGGACCAAACCACTATGCCAAAAATCTAGAGCAGATACCAGATTCCCAGTTACTTTGATAGGCAGGTATCAGCATATCGATTACATTAGGTTGATATGGTTAGATTTTAGATGTTTCTCGAGCAATTGCTGCAGATGGATCTAGAAAAAGTAGAACGATCAATAAGTGTTCCATTTGCCGAAGAATCCCGGACGACGAAAGAAAAAGTGAATAAATCATTGTGTTTTATGTGTGCTTCAACACTGAACAGTTGCTACAAGGCTTTAGGAAAAGGGGAAAACGAATAGCGTCAGCTAGTTTTCATTCTTTGTAGCGAAGTGGGTGTCTTCTGCTAGCGGGAAAAACGGATCCTCTTCTAAGAATTATGAACTTTTGTTTCTTGCCATCTTCATTGGGAAAAGGCATAAATCTTAGCTCCAAACTCACACTCGTCCCAGACTTAAATATTTTTACTTAGACTAATCGTTGATAAACGTGTCACCCACAAATTCTTTGACCTGTCATGGTTAATCACAGTAGTTTTCTTCTACTACCATTTCATTTAATGAGTATAATCGTATATCACTACTAGCGACATATTCAAATACAGGGTCTCCATAAAGTTCGTGTGCACTGTAAAAAAGTTATAACTGTATTTGTATTTGCGATAGAAATAATCTGTAAAAAATGTTATAAAGTTTAATGTACCTAGATTTAAGTATAGCTAAAATAACTAATGTGATTTCAGGCATTACTGTAAATCACTTGGCAAATATTTTCCGTGAACTGCAAAATCGTATTACCGTTTGTATTGCTAATGATGGAGGACATGTGGAAACTTAAATAAAATTTCAATAAAACCTTAAAAATATAGATTTCTTTCTTTCTAATCCTTTTTATAAATTATTTCTATCGCAAATATAAATAAAGTTATAAATCTTTTAAATTGCACACGAACTTTATGGACACCCTGTATATAAGTTTTTGCTTCAGATGTATGTAAGTTGTCACAGAGTTCAGAGCAGCATTAGATCTTAACTTTTATTCCAATTTAATTTCAATAAAAACAAAATAAATAGAAAAACATATGTATTTTTTCATCAATTTCTTCTTTAAATAATTTTAAACTTAATATAGATTAAATTTAAAATTTAAAATTGGTAATGACAGCCAATTCTAGCTAGCTGAATACTACGTTTGCTCGTAGGGTTTTCGACCACAAGTAACTAAATGCACGTGCAATGCAAGCAATTAAAACACAACATGACTACTAAATCGAAATATTAAGGAAGTACTTAATGGTATACGAATTGGCTCCAAATCAGTAAATAAATGAAGTAAATACATATCTTTTGATGGAACATGTATTAATGCTTCGAAGATAACCGAGTTAGTAGAGCATAGGGGCCTCTGGATAGAGGTAGTACCTTTAATGTCAGGCACGGTGCACCTTCAGGTGGTCGGGCATCACAGGTCCTCAAACATCTAAATCTCTCACGTGATGGCTCCAAGATGCTATAAACCGTTTCATATAGCGGGCAAAACTCGCCTGAGGTGGGTGGTGTTAATACGGCACGGCCGGGCGAAAGCAGCTAAATGTTTCGTTAAAAACAACTGACAAGGTACTACCTTTATTTAAATCTGATAAACATTATTACAAATAGCGTATCTTAGAACCAAAGGGTGGTTGGGTACCACGGCATGGTGTAACGGTTAGCAAGCTTGTCTTGCTAAAACAGTTACGACTGAGTAGTGAGTTCGATCGTCACTGGGTGCCCCCTACTTTCGGCCTTGTGCCACATCAAAGCTACGCTTAAAAATCACTAGAAGCAAATGGTGGTTTCTGAAATTACAAATAATATATAAAGCAAGCAAATAAATGAAAAATATCAATAATTAAAATAATAAATATTGAATCGGAAGTAATTTATGCTCACAATACTTATCAAATGTCGGCTTAGAGTTTCGTAATTTCTGACTCGTCAGGTCTCGATAAATAATGTCTTAATTACAAAATCTTTATTTATCTAAACTTCAAACTAATTAAGACGTAACAGTGGAAGAATAATGCAGCATTATTATTTATTTTTGTTACAATATTTGTTTATTATGTTAACATATTAATCAATAAAGTTATAATTAAATAAAATAAGTTAATCTAAATTTATAACCGTAAATAAAACAAAGAACCGATAAAGACTGGATTTTTCTTCCTCCAATGTCCCTCCATCTCTCAGAGTGGGTTATCTTAGGGCAGCGTTTCTTAACTGGTGCCCTCGTACACATTCATACGCCATAAAAATTTTGCTGGG
Source organism: Acanthosepion esculentum (assembly GCA_964036315.1). NCBI lineage: Eukaryota > Metazoa > Mollusca > Cephalopoda > Sepiida > Sepiidae > Acanthosepion > Acanthosepion esculentum. The sequence goes on along the minus strand of OZ038497.1, from coordinate 94,848,140 downwards.
CGCGCCCCAATTTAACAGATCTTTTTCATCTTTCCATCATCTAGTCAAATCTTTTCTATCCATCCCAACTGACTCGCATCTCTTAAAGGATAGAAAATACATAGCCGTTTTTGAATCGAAAATTATTTCATATGAAGAGATTATTTTTCTCTCACTTGATATTTTTGACCACCGCCCGTTATATTTCCTTTTTTTCCTTTTCCTTTCTTTCTTTCTTTCTTTCTTTCCTTCCTTCCTTCCTTCCTTCCTTCCTTCACTTCTTTCTTTTTCTCATTTCTTTCTTTTTTCTTTCTTTCACTTCTTTCTTTCTGTCACTTCTTTCTTTCTATCTTTCACTTCTTTCCTTCTCTCATTTCTTTCTTTGTTTCACTTTTACTTTCTTTCTTTCTTTGACGTATTTCTTTCTCTCAATTCTTTATTTTTTTCTCTCACTTCTTTTTTCTTTCTTTCTATCTTTCACTTATTTCTTTCAATTCTTTCTTTCTTTCACTTTTTCATTCTTTCTTTCACTTCTTTCAATCTTTCTTTCACTTCTTTCATTCATTCTTTCTTTTACTTCTTTCTTTCGTTCAGTCTTTCTTTCACCTCTTTATTTCTTTCAATTTTTCTTTCACTTCTTTCTTTCTTTCAATCTTTCTTTCACTTCTTTCATTCATTCTTTCTTTTACTTCTTTCTTTCTTTCAGTCTTTCTTTCACCTCTTTATTTCTTTCAATTTTTCCTTCACTTCTTTCTTTCTTTCAATCTTTCTTTCACTTCTTTCTTTCTTTCAATTTTTCTTTCACCTCTTTCTTTCTTTCAATTTTTCTTTCACTTCTTTCTTTCTTTCAATCTTTCTTTTACTTCTTTCTTTCTTTCAATCTTTCTTTCACCTCTTTATTTCTTTCAATTTTTCTTTCAGTTCTTTTTTCTTTCAATCTTTCTTTCACCTCTTTCTTTCTTTCAATTTTTCTTTCACTTCTTTCTTTCTTTCAATCTTTCTTTCACTTCTTTCTTTCTTTCAATCTTTCTTTCACCTCTTTATTTCTTTCAATTTTTCTTTAACTTCTTTCTTTCTTTCAATCTTTCTTTCACCTCTTTCTTTCTTTCAATTATTCTTTCACTTCTTTCTTTCTTTCAATCTTTCTTTTACTTCTTTCTTTCTTTCTATCTTTATTTCACCTCTTTCTTACTTTCAATTTTTCTTTCACTTCTTTCTTTCATTCATTCTTTCTTTTCCTTCTTTCTTTCTTTCAGTCTTTCTTTCACCTCTTTATTTCTTTCAATTTTTCTTTCACTTCTTTCTTTCAATCTTTCTTTCACTTCTTTCGTTCATGCATTCTTTCTTTTACTTCTTTCTTTCTTTCAGTCTTTCTTTCACCTCTTTATTTCTTTTAATTTTTCTTTCACTTCTTTCTTTCTTTCAATTTTTCATTCACTTCTTTCTTTCTTTCAATCTTTCATTCACCTCTTTCTTTCTTTCAATCTTTCTTTCACCTCTTTCTTTCTTTCAATTTTTCTTTCACTTCTTTCTTTCTTTCAATCTTTCTTTCACTTCTTTCAATCTTTCTTTCACTTCTTTCTTTCATTCATTCTTTCTTTTACTTCTTTCTTTCTTTCAATCTTTCTTTCACCTCTTTATTTCTTTCAATTTTTCTTTCACTTCTTTCTTTCTTTCAATCTTTCTTTCACTTCTTTCTTTCTTTCAATCTTTCTTTCTTTCAATTTTTCTTTCACTTCTTTCTTTCTTTCAATCTTTCTTTTACTTCTTTCTTTCTTTCAATCTTTCTTTCACCTCTTTTTTTTTTTCAATTTTTCTTTCACTTCTTTCTTTCATTCATTCTTTCTTTTACTTCTTTCTTTCTTTCAGTCTTTCTTTCAACTCTTTATTTCTTTCAATTTTTCTTTTACTTCTTTCTTTCTTTCAATCTTTCTTTCAACTCTTTATTTCTTTCAATTTTTCTTTCACTTCTTTCTTTCTTTCAATCTTTCTTTCACCTCTTTATTTCTTTCAATTTTTCTTTCACTTCTTTCTTTCTTTCAATCTTTCTTTCACTTCTTTCTTTCTTTCAATCTTTCTTTCACCTCTTTCTTTCTTTCAATTTTTCTTTCACTTCTTTCTTTATTCCAATCTTTCTTTCACTTCTTTCTTTCTTTCAATTTTTCTTTCATTTCTTTCTTTCTTTCAATCTTTCTTTCACCTCTTTATTTCTTTCAATTTTTCTTTCACTTCTTTCTTTCAATCTTTCTTTCATTTCTTTCTTTCATTCTTTCTTTCTTTCAATCTTTCTTTCACTTCTTTCTTTCTTTCAATCTTTCTTTAACCTCTTTCTTTCTTTCAATTTTTCTTTCACTTCTTTCTTTCTTTCAATCTTGCTTTCACCTCTTTATTTCTTTCAATTTTTCTTTCACTTCTTTCTTTCAATCTTTCCTTCACCTCTTTATTTCTTTCAATTTTTCTTTCACTTCTTTCTTTCTTTCAATCTTTCTTTCACTTCTTTCTTTCATTCATTCTTTCTTTTACTTCTTTCTTTCTTTCAATCTTTCTTTCACTTCTTTTTTCTTTCAATCTTTCTTTCACCTCTTTCTTTCTTTCAATATTTCTTTCACTTCTTTCTTTCTTTCAATCTTTCTTTTACTTTTTTCTTTCTTTGAATCTTTCTTTCACCTCTTTCTTTCTTTCAATTTTTCTTTCACTTCTTTCTTTCTTTCAATCTTTCTTTTACTTCTTTCTTTCTTTCAATCTTTCTTTCACCTCTTTATTTCTTTCAATTTTTCTTTCACTTCTTTCTTTCTTTCAATCTTTCTTTCACTTCTTTCTTTCTTTCAATTTTTCTTTCACTTCTTTCTTTCTTTCAATCTTTCCTTCACCTCTTTATTTCTTTCAATTTTTCTTTCACTTCTTTCTTTCTTTCAATCTTTCTTTCACTTCTTTCTTTCATTCATTCTTTCTTTTACTTCTTTCTTTCTTTCAATCTTTCTTTCACTTCTTTTTTCTTTCAATCTTTCTTTCACCTCTTTCTTTCTTTCAATATTTCTTTCACTTCTTTCTTTCTTTCAATCTTTCTTTCACTTCTTTCTTTCTTTCAATCTTTCTTTCTCTTCTTTCAATCTTTCTTTCACTTCTTTCTTTCTTTCAATTTTTCTTTCACTTCTTTCTTTCTTTCAATCTTTCTTTCACTTCTTTCTTTCATTCATTCTTTCTTTTACTTCTTTCTTTCTTTCAGTCTTTCTTTCACCTCTTTATTTCTTTCAATTTTTCTTTCACTTCTTTCTTTCTTTCAATCTTTCTTTCACTTCTTTCTTTCTTTCAATTTTTCTTTCACTTCTTTCTTTCTTTAAATCTTTCTTTCACCTCTTTATTTCTTTCAATTTTTTTTCACTTCTTTCTTTCTTTCAATCTTTCTTTCACTTCTTTCTTTCATTCATTCTTTCTTTTACTTCTTTCTTTCTTTCAATCTTTCTTTCACTTCTTTCAATCTTTCAATCTTTCTTTCACCTCTTTATTTCTTTCAATTTTTCTTTCACTTCTTTCTTTCTTTCAATCTTTCTTTTACTTCTTTCTTTCTTTCAATCTTTCTTTCACCTCTTTATTTCTTTCAATTTTTCTTTCACTTCTTTCTTTCTTTCAATCTTTCTTTCACTTCTTTCTTTCTTTCAATTTTTCTTTCACTTCTTTCTTTCTTTCAATCTTTCCTTCACCTCTTTATTTCTTTCAATTTTTCTTTCACTTCTTTCTTTCTTTCAATCTTTCTTTCACTTCTTTCTTTTTCTTTCATTCTTTCTTTTACTTCTTTCTTTCTTTCAATCTTTCTTTCACTTCTTTTTTCTTTCAATCTTTCTTTCACCTCTTTCTTTCTTTCAATATTTCTTTCACTTCTTTCTTTCTTTCAATCTTTCTTTCACTTCTTTCTTTCTTTCAATCTTTCTTTCACTTCTTTCAATCTTTCTTTCACTTCTTTCTTTCTTTCAATTTTTCTTTCACTTCTTTCTTTCTTTCAATCTTTCTTTCACTTCTTTCTTTCATTCTTTCTTTTACTTCTTTCTTTCTTTCAGTCTTTCTTTCACCTCTTTATTTCTTTCAATTTTTCTTTCACTTCTTTCTTTCTTTCAATCTTTCTTTCACTTCTTCCTTTCTTTCAATTTTTCTTTCACTTCTTTCTTTCTTTAAATCTTTCTTTCACCTCTTTATTTCTTTCAATTTTTTTTCACTTCTTTCTTTCTTTCAATCTTTCTTTCACTTCTTTCTTTCATTCATTCTTTCTTTTACTTCTTTCTTTCTTTCAATCTTTCTTTCACTTCTTTCAATCTTTCAATCTTTCATTCACCTCTTTATTTCTTTCAATTTTTCTTTCACTTCTTTCTTTCTTTCAATCTTTCTTTCACTTCTTTCTTTCATTCTTTCTTTCTTTCAATCTTTCTTTCACTTCTTTCTTTCTTTCAATCTTTCTTTAACCTCTTTCTTTCTTTCAATTTTTCTTTCACTTCTTTCTTTCTTTCAATCTTTCTTTCACCTCTTTATTTCTTTCAATTTTTCTTTCACTTCTTTCTTTCAATCTTTCCTTCACCTCTTTATTTCTTTCAATTTTTCTTTCACTTCTTTCTTTCTCTCAATCTTTCTTTCACTTCTTTCTTTCATTCATTCTTTCTTTTACTTCTTTCTTTCTTTCAATCTTTCTTTCACTTCTTTTTTCTTTCAATCTTTCTTTCACCTCTTTCTTTCTTTCAATATTTCTTTCACGTCTTTCTTTCTTTCAATCTTTCTTTTACTTTTTTCTTTCTTTCAATCTTTCTTTCACCTCTTTCTTTCTTTCAATTTTTCTTTCACTTCTTTCTTTCTTTCAATCTTTCTTTTACTTCTTTCTTTCTTTCAATCTTTCTTTCACCTCTTTATTTCTTTCAATTTTTCTTTCACTTCTTTCTTTCTTTCAATCTTTCTTTCACTTCTTTCTTTCTTTCAATTTTTCTTTCACTTCTTTCTTTCTTTCAATCTTTCCTTCACCTCTTTATTTCTTTCAATTTTTCTTTCACTTCTTTCTTTCTTTCAATCTTTCGTTTCACTTCTTTCTTTCATTCATTCTTTCTTTTACTTCTTTCTTTCTTTCAATCTTTCTTTCACTTCTTTTTTCTTTCAATCTTTCTTTCACCTCTTTCTTTCTTTCAATATTTCTTTCACTTCTTTCTTTCTTTCAATCTTTCTTTCACTTCTTTCTTTCTTTCAATTTTTCTTTCACTTCTTTCTTTCTTTAAATCTTTCTTTCACCTCTTTATTTCTTTCAATTTTTTTTTCACTTCTTTCTTTCTTTCAATCTTTCTTTCACTTCTTTCTTTCATTCATTCTTTCTTTTACTTCTTTCTTTCTTTCAATCTTTCTTTCACTTCTTTCAATCTTTCTTTCACTTCTTTCTTTCTTTCAATTTTTCTTTCACTTCTTTCTTTCTTTCAATCTTTCTTTCACTTCTTTCTTTCAATTTTTCTTTCACTTCTTTCTTTCTTTAAATCTTTCTTTCACCTCTTTATTTCTTTCAATTTTTCTTTCACTTCTTTCTTTCTTTCAATCTTTCTTTCACTTCTTTCTTTCATTCATTCTTTCTTTTACTTCTTTCTTTCTTTCAATCTTTCTTTCACTTCTCTCTTTCTTTCAATCTTTCTTTCACCTCTTTCTTTCTTTCAATTTTTCTTTCACTTCTTTCTTTCTTTCAATCTTTCTTTCACTTCTTTCAATCTTTCTTTCACTTCTTTCTTTCTTTCAATTTTTCTTTCACTTCTTTCTTTCTTTCAATCTTTCTTTCACCTCTTTATTTCTTTCAATTTTTCTTTCACTTCTTTCTTTCTTTCAATCTTTCTTTCACTTCTTTCTTTCATTCATTCTTTCTTTTACTTCTTTCTTTCTTTCAGTCTTTCTTTCACCTCTTTATTTCTTTCAATTTTTCTTTCACTTCTTTCTTTCTTTCAATCTTTCTTTCACTTCTTTCTTTCTTTCAATTTTTCTTTCACTTCTTTCTTTCTTTCAATCTTTCTTTCACCTCTTTATTTCTTTCAAATTTTCTTTCACTTTTTTCTTTCTTTCAATTTTTCTTTCAATTTTTCTTTCACTTCTTTCTTTCTTTCAATCTTTCTTTCACTTCTTTCTTTCTTTCAATCTTTCTTTCACTTCTTTCTTTCTTTCAATCTTTCTTTTACTTCTTTCTTTCTTTCAATCTTTCTTTCACCTCTTTATTTCTTTCAATTTTTCTTTCACTTCTTTCTTTCTTTCAATCTTTCTTTCACTTCTTTCTTTCTTTCAATTTTTCTTTCACTTCTTTCTTTCTTTCAATTTTTCTTTCACTTCTTTCTTTCTTTCAATCTTTCCTTCACCTCTTTATTTCTTTCAATTTTTCTTTCACTTCTTTCTTTCTTTCAATCTTTCTTTCACTTCTTTCTTTTTCTTTCATTCTTTCTTTTACTTCTTTCTTTCTTTCAATCTTTCTTTCACTTCTTTTTTCTTTCAATCTTTCTTTCACCTCTTTCTTTCTTTCAATATTTCTTTCACTTCTTTCTTTCTTTCAATCTTTCTTTCACTTCTTTCTTTCTTTCAATCTTTCTTTCACTTCTTTCAATCTTTCTTTCACTTCTTTCTTTCTTTCAATTTTTCTTTCACTTCTTTCTTTCTTTCAATCTTTCTTTCACTTCTTTCTTTCATTCTTTCTTTTACTTCTTTCTTTCTTTCAGTCTTTCTTTCACCTCTTTATTTCTTTCAATTTTTCTTTCACTTCTTTCTTTCTTTCAATCTTTCTTTCACTTCTTTCTTTCAATTTTTCTTTCACTTCTTTCTTTCTTTAAATCTTTCTTTCACCTCTTTATTTCTTTCAATTTTTTTTCACTTCTTTCTTTCTTTCAATCTTTCTTTCACTTCTTTCTTTCATTCATTCTTTCTTTTACTTCTTTCTTTCTTTCAATCTTTCTTTCACTTCTTTCAATCTTTCAATCTTTCATTCACCTCTTTATTTCTTTCAATTTTTCTTTCACTTCTTTCTTTCTTTCAATCTTTCTTTCACTTCTTTCTTTCATTCTTTCTTTCTTTCAATCTTTCTTTCACTTCTTTCTTTCTTTCAATCTTTCTTTAACCTCTTTCTTTCTTTCAATTTTTCTTTCACTTCTTTCTTTCTTTCAATCTTTCTTTCACCTCTTTATTTCTTTCAATTTTTCTTTCACTTCTTTCTTTCAATCTTTCCTTCACCTCTTTATTTCTTTCAATTTTTCTTTCACTTCTTTCTTTCTCTCAATCTTTCTTTCACTTCTTTCTTTCATTCATTCTTTCTTTTACTTCTTTCTTTCTTTCAATCTTTCTTTCACTTCTTTTTTCTTTCAATCTTTCTTTCACCTCTTTCTTTCTTTCAATATTTCTTTCACTTCTTTCTTTCTTTCAATCTTTCTTTTACTTTTTTCTTTCTTTCAATCTTTCTTTCACCTCTTTCTTTCTTTCAATTTTTCTTTCACTTCTTTCTTTCTTTCAATCTTTCTTTTACTTCTTTCTTTCTTTCAATCTTTCTTTCACCTCTTTATTTCTTTCAATTTTTCTTTCACTTCTTTCTTTCTTTCAATCTTTCTTTCACTTCTTTCTTTCTTTCAATTTTTCTTTCACTTCTTTCTTTCTTTCAATCTTTCCTTCACCTCTTTATTTCTTTCAATTTTTCTTTCACTTCTTTCTTTCTTTCAATCTTTTCTTTTACTTCTTTCTTTCTTTCAATCTTTCTTTCACTTCTTTTTTCTTTCAATCTTTCTTTCACCTCTTTCTTTCTTTCAATATTTCTTTCACTTCTTTCTTTCTTTCAATCTTTCTTTCACTTCTTTCTTTCTTTCAATTTTTCTTTCACTTCTTTCTTTCTTTAAATCTTTCTTTCAGCTCTTTATTTCTTTCAATTTTTTTTTCACTTCTTTCTTTCTTTCAATCTTTCTTTCACTTCTTTCTTTCATTCATTCTTTCTTTTACTTCTTTCTTTCTTTCAATCTTTCTTTCACTTCTTTCAATCTTTCTTTCACTTCTTTCTTTCTTTCAATTTTTCTTTCACTTCTTTCTTTCTTTCAATCTTTCTTTCACTTCTTTCTTTCAATTTTTCTTTCACTTCTTTCTTTCTTTAAATCTTTCTTTCACCTCTTTATTTCTTTCAATTTTTCTTTCACTTCTTTCTTTCTTTCAATCTTTCTTTCACTTCTTTCTTTCATTCATTCTTTCTTTTACTTCTTTCTTTCTTTCAATCTTTCTTTCACTTCTCTCTTTCTTTCAATCTTTCTTTCACCTCTTTCTTTCTTTCAATTTTTCTTTCACTTCTTTCTTTCTTTCAATCTTTCTTTCACTTCTTTCAATCTTTCTTTCACTTCTTTCTTTCTTTCAATTTTTCTTTCACTTCTTTCTTTCTTTCAATCTTTCTTTCACCTCTTTATTTCTTTCAATTTTTCTTTCACTTCTTTCTTTCTTTCAATCTTTCTTTCACTTCTTTCTTTCATTCATTCTTTCTTTTACTTCTTTCTTTCTTTCAGTCTTTCTTTCACCTCTTTATTTCTTTCAATTTTTCTTTCACTTCTTTCTTTCTTTCAATCTTTCTTTCACTTCTTTCTTTCTTTCAATTTTTCTTTCACTTCTTTCTTTCTTTCAATCTTTCTTTCACCTCTTTATTTCTTTCAAATTTTCTTTCACTTTTTTCTTTCTTTCAATTTTTCTTTCAATTTTTCTTTCACTTCTTTCTTTCTTTCAATCTTTCTTTCACTTCTTTCTTTCTTTCAATCTTTCTTTCACTTCTTTCTTTCTTTCAATTTTTCTTTCACTTCTTTCTTTCAATCTTTCTTTCACTTCTTTCTTTCATTCATTCTTTCTTTTACTTCTTTCTTTCTTTCAGTCTTTCTTTCACCTCTTTATTTCTTTCAATTTTTCTTTCACTTCTTTCTTTCTTTCAATCTTTCTTTCACTTCTTTCTTTCTTTCAATCTTTCTTTCACTTCTTTCTTTCTTTCAATTTTTCTTTCACTTCTTTCTTTCTTTAAATCTTTCTTTCACCTCTTTATTTCTTTCAATTTTTTTTTCACTTCTTTCTTTCTTTCAATCTTTCTTTCACTTCTTTCTTTCATTCATTCTTTCTTTTACTTCTTTCTTTCTTTCAATCTTTCTTTCACCTCTTTATTTCTTTCAATTTTTCTTTCACTTCTTTCTTTCTTTCAGTCTTTCTTTCACCTCTTTATTTCTTTCAATTATTCTTTCACTTCTTTCTTTCTTTCAATCTTTCTTTCACTTCTTTCTTTCATTCATTCTTTCTTTTACTTCTTTCTTTCTTTCAATCTTTCTTTCACTTCTTTCTTTCTTTCAATCTTTCTTTCACCTCTTTCTTTCTTTCAATATTTCTTTCACTTCTTTCTTTCATTCATTCTTTCTTTTACTTCTTTCTTTCATTCATTCTTTCTTTTACTTCTTTCTTTCTTTCAATCTTTCTTTCACTTCTTTTTTCTTTCAATCTTTCTTTCACCTCTTTCTTTCTTTCTTTCAATCTTTCTTTTACTTCTTTCTTTCTTTCAATCTTTCTTTCACCTCTTTATATCTTTCAATTTTTCTTTCACTTCTTTCTTTCTTTCACCTCTTTCTTTCTTTCAATCTTTCTTTCACTTCTTTCAATATTTCTTTCACTTCTTTCTTTCTTTCAATTTTTCTTTCACTTCTTTCTTTCTTTCATTCTTTCTTTTACTTCTTTCTTTCTTTCAATCTTTCTTTCACTTCTCTCTTTCTTTCAATCTTTCTTTCACCTCTTTCTTTCTTTCAATTTTTCTTTCACTTCTTTCTTTCTTTCAATCTTTCTTTCACCTCTTTCTTTCTTTCAATTTTTCTTTCACTTCTTTCTTTCTTTCAATCTTTCTTTCACTTCTTTCTTTCATTCATTCTTTCTTTTACTTCTTTCTTTCTTTCAGTCTTTCTTTCACCTCTTTATTTCTTTCAATCTTTCTTTCACTTCTTTCTTTCTTTCAATCTTTCTTTCACTTCTTTCTTTCTTTCAATTTTTCTTTCACTTCTTTCTTTCTTTAAATCTTTCTTTCACCTCTTTATTTCTTTCAATTTTTTTTCACTTCTTTCTTTCTTTCAATCTTTCTTTCACTTCTTTATTTCATTCATTCTTTCTTTTACTTCTTTCTTTCAATCTTTCTTTTAATTTTTCTTTCACTTCTTTCTTTCTTTCAATCTTTCTTTCACCTCTTTCTTTCTTTCAATCTTTCTTTCACTTCTTTCTTTCTTTCAATCTTTCTTTCACTTCTTTCTTTCTTTCAATCTTTCTTTCACTTCTTTCTTTCTTTCAATCCTTCTTTCACTTCTTTCAATCTTTCTTTCACTTCTTTCTTTCTTTCTGTCAATCTTTCTTTCACTTTTTTCTTTCTCTCACTTCGTTCTTTTATCTTTCTTTCTTTCTATTTTTTACAACCCCTTCTGACATTCTCCTCTTCTCTCTCTAACTCTCAGACACACACACACACATTACACTATCTTTCTATCGGAGAGTCTTCTCTCTATCCTTTGAGCGATCTTCTCTCTTGCCTTCTCCGACTGGCATTCATATGTTGATAATCTATAAACAAACAAATCCATCGATCAAGTTCTTGAAATCTTTTTCTTACTGTTTTGGTTTTATTACTCCATTGTTTTTCTTGCTGTAGTCTTTTTTTGTTCTTTTGTCTTTTCTTTGTCTTTTTTTTTGTTTTCCTTCTTTTATTGTTCAAGAACTTTTATTTTTCTTCCATCTTTAACGTACAATTGAAAGATGGTGAAATCTTCATTTTCTCTTTTTTCACTTTTTTCACTTCTTTCACTCTTTTTTCACTCTTTTTTCACTCTTTTTTTATATCATTCATTAATTCCTTCTCTTTTATGCTCGTTCCTTCTTTCGATCACATTATTTCTTACTGTATTTATATTCTTTTCTCTGTTTTATTCTTTTTCTCCTTGGGCTGATATCAAGTGAGAGGCAAAGTCATATCATCTCTAGTTCCTTTATTGATTTCTGTTGCATAACGCTGAGATGATTGTACACATGTATTAATTTCAGTTGGCAAATGTTCCTTCTAAATGCCATAGATTCTGGAGGAGGGCGCAAAGAATGTCTTCTTGTCTAGATAAATAAATGGGAAAAGACTATAAGCCTGTATACAAACGGATTATGTGGATACAGGAGTTGTTATCTGAATCTTTAGCTGTTACTTTGTGCCCCGCAGTCTTTTCCCGCGTTTTATCAGTCCCAACGGAAGCTCATATTTTGTAAGGCAGATCTGTATTATTCATTTTTATAAATCGATTCTAAAACTGATTATATTCAAGAGATCAGGACTAGCAGTTTCTTCTATTTTACTAACAGAGACACTTTTGCGCACAAATATTTTTCTTTTAATATTGTCCCTTTGCCATGGCTCCCAAACCCTGCTTCGACATCCATTTGCTCAATCTCGACAGTTTGGTTGTGCGTGGCTTGCCTTCAATCTGTCCCGTGAATATCAAATATTCCAATACGTTTTTCCTCAGTATGTCCCCTTGAAATGTCACCTGTCTATTCTTGATATTAAGCATAAGTGTCCTTTTTGTTGCCGTTGTCTTTAGAACTCTGTCGTTGCTGACATTTTCGGTCCATAGTATTCTCAACATCCTTCTGTAGAACTACGGGGATTTTCAGATTTTCCCAGCCCTCTTTCCTCGGTATGTCCCCAAGAAATGTCACCTGTCTCTTCCTGATGTTAAGCATGAATGTCCTTTTTGTTGCCGTTGTCTTTAGAAAATCGGCGTTGCTGACATTTTCGGTCCATGTTATTCTCAGCATCCTTCTGTAGAACTACATTTCTTTTTCTTCAAGTCTCCTTTTCATCTGTGAGGAGATGGTCCAGCATTCACTGCCATGTAGTGTTGTAACCAAGTAAATGGTTAAGAAATAAGAAAACAAGAGGTTGCAGATAAATCGTGTATTGAACAGTAAATACAACAGAAGTGTGTTACACGACTTGGGAGTGTGTGTCGGTTGACCAGCGTTCAGTCTATATGACTATTCCCCTGAGGCCCTTTTCTTACTAACTTTATCTAAGTGGAAGAGTCCACAGTAGCCTCATTAGAGGGAAGACACCACAACAATATAGGAGGATTGATACTATATAACAGTTCAGTAATCTTTTCTATTTTTATAAGGATATTTCTGTTTCTTAATACATTACTCGGCTTTTGGAAGGCATCTTTCTCTATCCCAATGCACTTTCGGATGTCCATATTATCCTCTGTTAATACACTCCCAATATATTTAAATCATTGAACCTGTTTTAATTCCCAATCTCTAATTTTCATTTTGGGATGTTCCTTTTACTATCAAGCATATATTCAACCTTTTACAACTGATGTTTATTACTTACTTTTCACTTTTCTTCTCTACCTTCTGTAGTTATCCCTCGGAGCCTGGTCTTGATAATGTGTAATCTGTATATCTTATGTTGTTAAGATTGCGTGCGCCAATAATGAATACTGGTGAGACTTCTACTTCTCTCAGAATGGCTTCGCTGTATAGGTTTTAACGGTCTGGTGAGAAGAGACATCAATGTCTTATATCGCTTTTTTATTTCTGTTTATTCATTAAACCCGTTTCCTATACGTACGCAGGCGGTTTGCTGCCAGCATAGGTTCTGCGTTATTCTAATCTCCTTCCTAAATCTGTCTCGATTACGTAGCACTTCAACAGATCTTTGTGAAGTACTTGATGTCAAGCTTTCACATAATCATGTTTACATCCTTTTTGCATTTGTATCGGTCTTTCTGATATGCTTCTGTCTTTTCTACAAATACTTCCACGGTATCTGCTCCGACGAGCTACTTTCGCTGGTTTCCAAACAGCATGAATTTAAACGTGCCACTAGGTCGGCATTTCGGTCCCACCCTTTCACTGTCGAAACGGTTCAATGCAGCCGTCTCTTCTACTCCAATAGCTTCATGTCTCGCACTTCCCGTCTGTGAAATTCCCTTCCTCTTACTTGCTTCCCTAATAGCTATAATTTCCAAATATTCAAATGCAATGTCAATCGACATCTCCGGATGCTTTGATTTAATTCCCTGTCCTTCTCTTCACCCTTTCCTCTATCATGCATCTTTACTCTTGTTCCCGCTCTCTGTAACCGCTTGCGTGCTAATGTCACTCCCGCCTTGCTTGGGGTGAAGAGCAAATATGTCAAGGTTATCGAGCAATCCTTGCTGTGCTCTATAAAGACGTTTTTTCATATTCTATAAAACTGACGAATTTGTATTTCTCTCTGGTACCATTATGAATATGAATATCGCACTTATCGTTTCAATGTCTTTAAAGAAGCCGCACTGTTCTTGTCCTATTTCCGGTCTGATTTTACTGAAGCTGTATTCATCAGAATTTGGATGATGAGTTTTCTTACATGACTCATTAGGCTGACTGTGCCATAAATTTCACATTCGTTTGCACCTGACTTGTTAGTGAGTGCTGCAAATATGTATCTGATTTTGACTGTTGTACCAGTTAGCTTTCAAAACATATTCTACTGCATTTGAATTCACTTCTTTATTTCTTTCGTTACTATATATCACAATGGCTTAATTTTTATTATTCAACAGCTGATGATTTTTTGCCTGCTGTTTTCGTCATCTTCAGTTTTATTATTTTTGTAATGTAGATATTTAGATTACTCTTACGTAGTATAATTCTTTCTCAAATGAGACAGAAACAGCGGGATTTTTCCGGAACACTTCAACAAGAAATATAAGATATTTATGATTAGAATGATATCAAAAAGTACAATACAAATGCAGAATGTTGGACACATGGTTAATAGATTCCACAAATGAATTTAACAAAGTTGTAGCGATATCAGATTAAGCTGATATCTTATTAATTGGAAAACAGCTGACCTGTCACAAAAATGGATTCACACATTTATTTTCCCGATGGTTATCAACTATGTGAAGTGGATTTCAGAAGCACATGTCATGCGGCTCGGACAAAGAATATTACTGAATGAAGATAATTTTCTAGACAAAGAAGACAAGACAAAGCACAATGTTATTTATAAGACAGAGGATACTGCCCGCGAACAGAGCAGAGTGACACAGAGAGAAGGAGAGGCCTCACAAACACCGACGCGAAAGGGAAGACGCCTTTTAGACTGTTCTCTTTGCCTTCAACTACCCTCTCAGTTTTGCTCATCTTTATCAGTGGCTTACAACCGGAGAATAAAATCTGCTTACTACTCCAAGATATCTCATAGTCTTAATTCCTGGGTGATGAAGGGTTATTTTAAAGCCATAAGCATTTGATTGGAATTAGCTGCACCCTAAGAACGAAGTTGATGTCTGATCTGAGCTGCAGGGCTACAAAGTGAGACACAAGGATCTATTTGAACTACAAGGATAACTCGCCCGATTTGGAAAAGATGTAAGAATAATCCAAAACTGGTGCAAACCGCTTGCACCGAAAATGAACTGAGCAGATTTAAAGATTAGAAATGGGTGTGAGACAAGGACGTGTCTTAACCTCAGCGAGGCTCTCATAAGAGAGCTGGAGATCTTAATAGAATTTATTATCGGAAGGCGTGGTATTAAAAAGATAAGATACGCAAGTGACACTGTATTGATGGCCTACACAGAAGGAACACTACAGGAGCTCTTAGACAGGGTATCAAAAGAAAGTCAGCAAAAGGATTAAACATCAACTGCAAGAAGTTAAAAAAATATAACAAGAGAAAAAGCCAAGAGGCGAGTTACAAATTGGAGAAGTCTCAATATTTATGAAATGTTTTGACAGAGTATACAAAATGCGACACCCAAATCCGAACACGCATTGAATTAATGAAAGATGCATTCGAAAACGTTTGGTTTGTTTTGGTTTGTTTTGGTTTACGGCACATCAACCTCAATGAGTCATTTAATGCCGATAACCATTTTTGTTTTTTGGTAATATTTTTGCTTTGTCAAAAATCTATTTCTGTTAATATTTTTTCCTCAAAAACGTATAGCTGGTAATATTATTTTTTCAAAAATGTACAGCTGGTATTTTTCAAAAACGTATAGTCGGCAACACTATTCTTTCCAAAAATAAAGTATAGTTAGTAATATTTTTTTCAAAAAGGTACAGCTCGTATTTTTCAAAAACGTATAGTCGGCAACACTATTCTTTCCAAAAAAAAAGTATAGCTAGTAATATTTTTTCAAAAACATATAGTCGGCAACACTATTCTTTCCAAACAAAATGTATAGCTAGTAATATTTTTTCAAAAACGTACAGCTGGTATTTTTCAAAAACGTATAGTCGGCAACACTATTCTTTCCCCCCCAAAAAGTATAACTAGTAATATTTTTTCAAAAACGTACAGCTGAAAACATCATTTTTTTCAAAATCGTATTATCAGAGTCCTTGCTGTTGGACGTAGTTTATCGTCATACCCAGGACGCGGATGTAGTTTATCGTCATACCCAGGACGATTCAAAAACGTGTTGATAAACAGAAACTCTTCGTTAGTAATAATGAATTGGTTGCTATGAGATATCCATCATACTATATGGTAGTGGATGCTAGACAACCTCCCCACGCATGAGAGAGAAAAATAGAGGCAATAGAAATATACTTCTACAGAAGGATACTGAGGATGCAATGGATGAAGCGATTAAACAACGAATGACTTTAAAAGAAAATGGCAACAAAAAGGACCTATACTCAGAATCAGAAAGAGATAGTTAAAATTCCTTGGATAAGTAATAAGGAAGGAGGTATTGGAAAACCTAACCCTGAAAGGGCATATTTAAGGCAAGAGAGATAGGTGAAGCAGCAAGTCACCTTGCTGAAAAGCTACTCTGAATAAATGGAGGACGTTAGGCCGAAGACTTAACAAAGGGAGAAAAACAGCTAGAGGCCACGAGGAATGGGAATTTGTGGAGAGCCAAAATCGATCGTGTACTGTTTTACTTGAACAATTAATTTTGTGCTGAGAATAAATACCTCCCTTGCATAGTTTGAGAGCTTTTGTCTAATTTTGAATATCTAGCAGATTTATTTTTTTTATTATTGTTATATTCAAAACGCTCCAAACAATAGCATGCTAATTCTGGTTGACAGTATTCAGTGATATTCTGAACTTTTTATTTTTGCGATTTCACATATTCTTTGTAACATTTTCATAATTCTCATATAGTTTTCCAAACAAAACCATTCTATTTTGAACGTCTCATATATATATAAAAATAAGCAAAATAACCAGGCAGCCTAATACACATATTATATAAACAACGCTTCCCATACATACATACATACATACATACATATATATATATATATATATATATATATATATATATATATATATACTCATTCTTTTTAACAATTCCATAATTCTTAACCAGTTCTCCAAACACCCGATATTATTACACCCCATATTATAAGAAAAAAAACAGCGCTCCCCTTATATGTACACATATATATATATATATATATATATATATATATATATATATATATATATATAGACATAATGAAAAAAATATAACACCGTCTTGTTTTAGTGGGCTGATTTAAAATCCATCAGACACTACCGACTAATATATATATATATATATATATATATATATATATATATATATATATATATATATATATATATAAAGACCACGTTCTGGTTTCGGGCCGTCGGATCTGATAAGGGAATTTAATTTATGCCATTTTTTATCCTCAAAATTTCTGATCCGAAAGAGCCGAGAGAAAAACAGATGTCGGTGAAACCCGTTTTTAATAGATTTTCCACTTTCTCTCATCATATCCACTTTTGTTTCGAATGCTATCATACATTCAGCAAATACACATTAACAACACTAAGAAAGAAAAAACTTTAATCTTCAGGGGTGTCAAGTGGCTCATTACATTCTTTATTTTCAGTATCACGATGTCTTCAGGTTTCTATTCCCGTCTCGTTCTGTATTTACGCGAATGCAACTTTCATTACAATCCTGAATCATCATGGAGACTCTTCCTGAAAAAATATATCGTCGAATAATTACAACTTTTTAATAAAAATTAATTGAATTTGTTTTACCTTTGAGTACCATTTGCTTTTCTAGTCACTGTTTCACCTAAAGCGAAAGAACATATATTTATCTATTAATAATATATTTTTAAAAGATTTTTAGTGTTTATTCATTTGTGTTTTTTCCCCGCAGGGCTCCATTGTTGCCATTAAAAAAATTCACCGGACATGTGTTACGGTCAACAAGCCTCTCCTCATGGAAATCAAACGCGTAAGTAAAATTGACTTCAATGTACTTTTAGCATCTTTTTAAAAAAAAAACAGTTTATTTTTGCATTTTTATATTTATATGCAAAGATTTTGTACTAATACGTAAAAATGAATTCCATGTCTATCTGTCTGTCCAAAAGTTGCTCCAAGCATGCATACGAGGTCTGTCTGAAGAGTGACAGGACTGCTGTCACAAACAATTTATTTAAATTCCAAACAATAAACATGTTTTCCGCGTCAAACAATCTCCCTTGAGTCTAATGCACTTTACTATACTTTACTGCCACGCTTCTATGCACTACTGGAAGTATTCTTCTTCGATGCCCCCTTCAGCTCCGTCGTTACGACCCTCCTGATGGCTTTTACGCGTTCAAAACGGGCCCCCCTGATAATCCCCTTGGACTTTTGGAAAAGAAAAAAGTCACACGGTGCTAGATCAGGTGAATAGGGACAGTGTTTCAGTTCTTCTCGGCCAGGAACAGCCAGATGCTCGGGACGTCGTGAGCAGGTGAAGAGTTGTGGTAAAGCAGTCACAATTTTTCCTGTCACAAGAGCATACAATGGTTACATAAAGCTAAGATTACAGTTATATACTCTCAAAATATCATGTTAGATGATAACACAATCCGTTTATCCAATTTTGCCAATAGATCACACAACGCATTCACTTCCTTTACATTTACGACACATCGTATATCACGAATAAGTTAAAAAAAAAAAAACATATAGATAATTTATTTCTTTATTATTTCTTAATTTTTAGTCTCGCATTGAAAATTTAAGTTAATTTCAGATTCAACAAATTCAATAGATTAAATTGTTTTTTTTTTTTGTTTTGTATTTTCATTCGCTCTTGCGTAACAAGCGATATAGATGAAAATATCAGGGACTTTGTCACTTCTATATAAAAGAAATCAGTTCACGCGGTATTTACTCTGTCGCCCCCCCCCCCCATGAGGACGAGATGTGACACAAGGTCTATTTTTAGGTGGGGAAACCGACCGCGTACGCAAGGGACCAGAACAATAATTTTCCCTCAGCCCCCGCAACAGTCGGTTACGCTGGCCTCGGTGTGTGCACTGATCGTTCTCTCTAGTGCAATGGGAGGGCGCGGCTTCGCGCAGCTGTTCCCAAGGGCTGGGCACCTCTTCAGTATGATTTTTCCTCAGTTGCCCCTCTGTCCTTTGACAGAGAAGCCCCTGAGCGCACTCTGTCCAAAGACAGAGACGCAACTGAGAGATGATAAGTAGATGTAACTACTCAAAAAGAGTAATTTGTATTTACTAAACCCCCCCCCACGAGGTTAGGTTAGGTTGTGACACAAGGTTGGTTTAATGTGGGGAGCCCGAGCGCGTGCACCCGGGAAAGGAAGAAAAATTCACCCTGAGCCCCCACAACCGTCGGTTGCGCTGGCCTCGGTGTGTGCACCGATCCTTCTCTCTAGTGCAATGAGAAGGCGTGGCCTCGGGCGGCTGTTCCTCAGGGCCTGCACCTCTCAGTATTATTTTCCTCAGTTGCCCCTCTGACAGAGAATCCCCTGAGCGCCTACTGTCCAAAGACAGAGACGCAACCGACAGATGATAAGTAGACGTAACTACTCAAAAAGAGTAATTTACGCGCTAAGAAATTAGTTCACGGTTTTTTTATATTACACAAAACATGTTTTTGTTCATATCTAAGAGAATAGACATGAGAGAATGTATATACAGGGTGACCCCCAAAAAACGGGTATTTTTGAAGTGCGTATTGCCAAACATGACCAAGTGGCAACACTGCGAGACAGTGAGCTTGAGCAAGTAAACATTTCGCCATTTTAGTAACGAGAATGAAATTCACAGTATCCCAGCTGAGATGTTGCAGCAGTCAATGAGTAATCGCAATAGCAGATTTCAAGAATGCATTCGTACAGGAGGACGCCATCTACAGGACGTAATTTTAAAAAAAAATGAAAATTACATCATTGTTTCTTAAATGGCATGTTTTAAGGTTTCAATTACTATGAATTAAATATTTTTCTTCCATCACTCTTGGTTTTATTGGATTGTTAAAAAGTTCCCGTGACGGATATGCAATGTGATAGGTCCTGACATAGCATCTCAACTCCAGTCACATTCGGCATCCAGGTGTGTCCGACAGGTCAAAACTTGGCGCAGCCGTCTTCTTTGCGAGTCTCAGTTGAATTGCGTGCAATGTCTATTCTGCCCTCGTGCTAAATAAGAATTTTCTAACACCAAATCATATATCTCATCCGGGAATACGAAATTCAAAGACATGAATTTTAGGTTCTTGGTAAAGCTGGCGTTTGAAAGATTTGTGCACTCCGTTTAAAACAATTGTTATGTTAAGTTTTCCTCGTTAGTATCTCAAATTTTACGAATTGAATCGCGGTACTAGATGGGCAGTTAGGTCTCATAATTTCATTCTTAAAGTTACTAGATGTAAACAGTTTATGCTGATAGTTACTTCACTAACACGTTTCGATTGCAAACCTTTTGTCCAACTTCCAGCTTTCCTGTCAAATACGATCTTTAAAATTTTAAATGCAATGCCATTCACCATCTTTTATCTCCTTGAAATCTGTTCTTTTCTTGTCCTTTCTCTTTCTTTCACTCTCAGTAACCCTTTGCATCTTAGTGCTTGAGAGGATATGAGTAAAAACAAAGTAGCAAGACGTTATTTTTCTTGAATGCAGTCAGCGGTCTTTCAAGATACCTAACATTGGCATGGTGCTAGTCAGCGAGCGTTGAAAAAGAGGTAGCAGCAATAATAATTCCAAGTTTCGTATAAAGAGGAAGCATTAATTTTAGAAGACAGCAAACACAAGTGCCGCCTCTAACCAATAGGGAAGGGCATGGAAAATAGCATCCATAAGCGACGCTAAATTCCCTCTCCAATGTACAGATCCATGAACGAATATACGTAAATTAACTACATAAATGCACGATCTCGTTTATAAAAATATTACCTACCAAAGAACTATCAGCAATATTATTTATCCTGATCTGGCAGCTCGGCTTCAGCCATTTTTCACCACCGTGACATTGCCTCTGTGTCTTTTCTATGAATACAGTGCTGTTCGATAAAAGTCACTCACCCGATTTTTTTACTTCAAAAATATTTCGCCTATTGTTTTGGGGGTCAAACTAATTCTTAATCTTACTAATATAAAGACCCCTTCCCGACCACCCAGTAAAAAAAGTTTACTCACCCTAAGGTATTCTATTGATAATTATAATTTTGGATATAAATGAGATTTAGGGAAAAACTAGTAATCAATAGAAACATAACCGAACAGCTTTAAATAAAGAATAATAGAGGTATAATTTATTTATAACAGCAATAAACGTATGAAGCTTGATATTACTATTGTCCCGGTCACACTCGTTATTTCCTCTTAAGGTGCTGGAGGCACTTTACATCGGGTCCCGCAAGCCTTCTTTGTGCAAACAACGTGAGTGTTTGTTGGGGCTCGCTGTCATTTGCCTCTAGCTCCTTTTGCTCATAATTTTTTTCCCTCCTCCTCCACATTTCCTTTTCATTGTAAATTTTCTGTGTTTTTTAATTTAAATTAAATCTCCCGTTGTAAGCCTGATGAGCGGGAGCGAAACCGGTTGCTTTGCCCGTTTTTAATATGTCTAGTAATATCAAGCTTCATACGTTTATTGCTGTGGTAAAATTTTGTACCTTCAAAAATGAATTTATTTATAATAGGTAATATAGTTCGAAATATTTGATAATCTATGGGTCCTCCTTTATTTTGAATAACCTTTTCAACCATTTTTGGCATTGACTTGATTAGGTTCTGACAAATCTCATCTCCAAGCATTGAATTCCATTCGGATATGAAATTCACAATCAATCCTCTTTGTTTCTAAACTGCTTTCTCGAGAGCCTGTATTTTATAATGCTCCATAAGTTTTCTATGGGGTTGAGGTCAGGAGATTGGGGCGGCCATGAGATAACACTCACCTGCTTCTCATCAAAGTATTCCTTCGTCAATTTTGATTTGTGACAAGGAGCATTATCCTGCATAAAAATGAGCTTGTTGGGGTTGATTTGCACCCTTTCAGTAGAAGGGAGCAGACATGACTCGAAAATTCTCTTGTACTGCTCGCTCCTGAGGGTCTTTTCAATAGGTTTTAAGAAACCAGTTCCATGAAATGAAAAGCATCCCCAGAACATTATACTGAACGGATGCTTGACAGTACTTACTGCTAAATTCAAAGAGCTTTCAAAGATTCTTCGGATTTTAGGTCGCTTAGCCTTTGAATTTAGCTCAACTTTCGTTTCATCGGAGAAGAGAACATTTACTAAAAAAAAATCAGGCGAGTCACTTTTATCGAACAGCACTGTATTACCTGCTAACACGTTTATTATGAACACGTGTTTAGAACGTTCGCATTCTGACCATGAGGCCCAAGTTCGAATCACACCATGGTCGATTTGTCAGGAAGGAGACTTCCTGATGTTATTGGAGTGGAGGAGTCGATCCTAGCGTGAGACACATTTGGAAATTGTCTGAAAACCATACCACGGCTTGACCCAAAACTTATGAGTGAAATTGGGTAGACGGAACCCTTGGGGTTCGTTGATAGATGTGCTAGCATGAAGTCAAAAGTCATCGTGGCCGAGGGCTTGAACGTGCTGGCCTTGTTCAAACTGTTGATCACGCTAGATAACACGCTCTTTCCCAGAAACTAAGTAAGATCTGCTCAGCATAGTTGCAGTATGCACCGCAGGTGGGCCCTGTGAGCATTGAATAAACGCAAATGTGCCTGATTAAACCTCTGCAATAGGGATTAGCTAGCGGCAGTAGTAGACGGGTAACGTCGAATACGACTGGCCAGCTATACACGTTTATCAATTCTAGAAGAAGTAATTCCGCCGACGAGTCTTATTTCAGCACGTCAATTTATATATTTTCGGGGAAACTTCTAGGAATGTCTTTACGTTTTCAAAAAAAGAATATTTTGTGTTTCCATTTGATTCAGATGATAAATCTTCTAAAAAAATGAATACATTTAATTCTAAAAATTCATTTGATTAATAAAAAATCAAAACAATATTTTAGTCGTATGACGTAACACGTTTTGTTATTTTAAAAATAATTAAAATATGTTGACGAAGAAAAAAAACATTTGGAGGATTTGACAAGTGTGAAATTTCGACATTATTGATGCGTTTTTGTAAACAATTTCATGGCTCTATACAGCAACAAATCACGGTGCATGAAGCAAAGAATTAAAAATAAATGAGGAACCTCAGAAATATGCTGTGTAAGTTTTATATTTGCGATGAAAATTTTTATAAAAAGAGAATAGTTTTAAATCTCTTTAAATAATTTGCTTGTCCTAA
Source organism: Acanthosepion esculentum (assembly GCA_964036315.1). Classification (NCBI taxonomy): domain Eukaryota; kingdom Metazoa; phylum Mollusca; class Cephalopoda; order Sepiida; family Sepiidae; genus Acanthosepion; species Acanthosepion esculentum. The sequence continues at coordinate 94,825,525 of OZ038497.1, read as the reverse complement.
GCAAATTATATATATATATATATATATATATATATATATATATATATATATATATATATATATATATAGAGAGAGAGAGAGAGAGAGAGAGAGAGAGAGAGAGAGAGAGAGAGAGAGAGAGAGAGGAGTTGGTCAAAATAATTGGAACAGGTGCAAAATCTACTCCTATATTTCAAAGACCTATTATATTAAGAACTTTAACTAAAACTTCGTAATTGCAGGTTATATCTATTGTAAATACGTTTATTTATCTAATAAACTGACTTTGGCTTATTTATTTTTACAATTTAGTAAAATTTAAGCGAAATGCGTGATCTCTCCGAGTTCGAAAAAGGGCAAATTGTTGGAGCTCGCATGGCAAGATCATTAAGGTTACTGAACTGTTTGGTTTTTCAAGAGCTACCATATCAAGGACACTGATACAATTCGAGAAACAGGGCAAGACATCTAACAACCGTAGCAATTCGGGCCGGACTTGAAAACTTACTGACAGGGACTGACGTACATTGAAACGCAATGTGGCAACAAATCATCGGACTACTGCGGCCAAAGTGACTGCTGAGTTGAATAACCCTCTGAATAGCTCAGTTTCTACTAAAACTGTTCACCATGAGCTTCATGAGATTGCATATCATGGAAGAACCGCTGCGAGGAAAAATCTTCTCTCCACTCGCAACAAACAAAAGAGGTTGAAGTCGTGCAGAGCTCACAATGCCTGGTCTGCAGACAAATGGAAGCAAGTCATATTCTCAAACAAGTCCAGTTTTTTCCAGTTTATGTGTGGAGGCAGCCCAATGAAGCTTAAAACCCTGACTGCCTTCTTCCAACAGTGAAGCATGGAGGTGGGTTAGTTATAGTTTGGGCCGCCATATCATGGAAATGTCTCTGTCCAATAGTTGTCCTGCATGGTAAAATCAACAGCAAAGATTACCTGAACATTTTGGGAGATCATGTTCATCCAATGGACAAGACTTTATTCCCTGATGGTGACTGCATCTTCCAAGACGATAAGAATTGGTATGAAGAGCATGAAAGTGAGCTAGAACACATGGAGTGGCCTCCCCAATCTCAATATATCAACATTATTGAACATTTGTGGTGCATTTTGGAGCAACAAATTTGGAGCCGCTATCCTCCACCGTCGTGTCGTAAAGAGCTGGAGAAGGTTTTAATGGAAGAATGACTGAAAATTCCTCTGGATGAAGTCATGAAGCTGTATGATTCCATTCCTAGACGTATTAAAGCTGTCTGTGAGGCTAAAGGAGGACCAACTCCATATTAAATAAATTTTCTTTGAATTTAACAAGTGTTCCAATTATTTTGTTCCAACCCATGTATATATATGTATATATATATATATATATATATATATATATATATATATATATATATATATATATATATTTTATCTATAGGCTGCGCTAGAGGTAGCCTCGTCCGGCGCCTCAGTTTGCTATAAAACTAAAACAGTAACCTGAAATCTCGACGCAAACCCATCTTACACATTTATAAGTCTACCATTCGCCCCTGCTTTCCATATTACTGTCACATCCTGCCTGGTGCTTTTGCTACATGTTTACAGATTCTTTATCAAATCCAAAGAATCAGCAATATTATTAGCCCAAACCTGACGTCTCGGATTCGGCCGCTTTCCCACCGCCGTAAGGTAGCTTCCCTATGACTTATCTATAAATACTTCATTGTTAATTGTTCGCATTGGTATTAATTTTTTAAATTTTTGTTTTATTCCCCTCCCTCCATAGACAAGAAATTGTACATATGGTGACGTGTTAGAACTTTCAGGGAAACAATGAGATATTATGGTGGATGTAGTAAGAAAGTTAAGTAAGAATGCGTTGTTTTGGTGTTAGGAATATTGTGGTATGTTTGGGTCAGTGTTTGTGGCTAGCTAAGTTTAACTTTATGACAGAAGATGACCGTCCTTTTTCTCCATTCGCCATTTTGGCCTTGTGCCACAGTTTCTCTATTCCTACAGAAATAAATACCGCTCTTCGCATTGAGGTTAAATTTTTTAAATTGATGTTTTATTCCCCTCCCCACCACAGACAATAAATTGTACATATGGGGACTAGTTATGACTTTTATAGAGACACTGAGGTATTACGGTGGATGTAGTAAGACAGGTAAGTATGAATGGGTTGTCTTGGTGTTAGAAATATTGTGGCATGTTTGGATCAGGGATTTTGACTAGCTGAGTTTAATGTTAAGACAGAAAATCGTTATTTTCCCTCATTCACCATTTTAGCCTTATACAACATTTTATATTCCATTACGAATAAATATCGCTCTTCACTACGGTACCCAGACTTTCTGAATTTAAGATTGATAGCAAGGTTTCATCAATTTACAGTTGAACTGTAGCCGTAAGTTATATGCCAACAGTTTTTTTTCTTGCAATTTTTGCTTGTGGAAGTCTCTTCCGGCACTGTGCTTTCCAGCCAACTTTGATCTTCAAAAATTGAAATGCAATGTCAGTCTTCATCTAATGTCGTTTTGATTACTACTCTATTCTTTTCGCTTCTTATTTTTTATCTATGTCTTATTCTTTCACACTAAATAACCCCTGGGTATTAGTGGCTAAAATAATGAAATGATTGAATAAAATGACATTAAATAACCTCATCAAACTGATAGTTTCATATGGATGCCATGCATATTGCCATCTTTGTTCAGAAATATCTAAACGGTCAGATGTATAAAACCGCTTAGTCAAATCGATGGTTAAAATGGCTTTGAGCGAATAAAATATGTGGGTTTTCATTTAATTTGACTGCTTCGTATTTACTGCTTATCAACATTTGCAGCATTTTTAAAGCCAGAAAATATTTTTAGACTGTAATTTGTTTACGATATTTTATTTTAACTGAAGTACAGTGTGGAGCAGATAAATCTGTTTTTTTTTTACCTGGTAACAATATCACAACATAGGGAAATTTAGAGAGCGTCATTATAAAGTACCCTACCTCAGTAGTTGCATAGCTGTTGACGCTGGACATGTCTTCAGAATACGATCGTCAATCTGCGACTGTGGAGAGCCTTCGTACCGGTCACAAACCAAAAGAAATCACTGAATCGTTCACATAACCTAAAACCTCAGATGACAAGGACAACTTCAACTCGAATGAAAAAATCATAAGGACTGCTTTGGTGCCACCAGGATGCTGGCGTTCGTCTCTGAGGTTGTCAAGGTGAACCCTAGAAAAAGCATGAGGAAAATCGCCAGGGAAATGGACACAAACAGGCAAACAATAAAGCGTATTGTCAAGGAGGGCTTGAATTATAAATCTTATGTGCTCACGAGGCGCCACTTGCTCATCGTACCACTATTCACTTGATATATACCGACTCCTCATCGGCAGACTACAATCATCTCGGCTATTTTTTGTGGGACGTTTTGCAGAGATTGGTGAACAGCAGGCCCTACGACACCAAGGAGGCTTTCAGTGCAGCCATCAGAGAAACCATGGCTAACATGAACTGGGACGTCATCGCCAAGACCTAATCCAGCTTCTGGTCTAGGCTGGAGAATGTAGCCACATCGAGTGATTTTTCTATTTTATATATGTACGTTCACCTGATGGAGAGACAGTTTTTTATATTACTGCAGGTGTCCTTTAAGGAGACGCATCTGCGCCTTTTCTCTTCATCATCTGTCTCGACTATGTTCTGAGAAAAAATCCCTAGATAATAAATTCCAGCTTTGTTTCACTCTCACTAAACGAAAAAGCAGACGCTACCCAGCCGAAAAGATCACTGATGCTGACGACCTAGCGATTTTGGCTCACCATCTAAAAGACGCAACGTCGATCCTTCACAACATCAAATACGTAGCCCTGTAGATTGGACTGTCATGTTAATGCAGGTAAAACAGAGTTCATCTGCCTGAATCAAGATATATTGACAAGCATGAAAAGTCTGAACGGAGAAAACATCAAGCAAGAAGACGACTTCAAATAGCTGGGTAGCTATATTGCCTCCAAGGAGAATGATGTCAACATCAGAGAAAAGTCTGTAGAGTGTTTAATGAAATGTACAAAATCTAGAAATCATATCTAGCGGACAAACTGAAGAGAAACCTTTTCAGGGCTACAGTAGAGTCCGTTCTTTTATGTAGCTCCTTAACCTGAACACTAACAGACAAACTGGAAAAGTGGTTAGATGATGCTTACACTCGAATGCTTGGAGCAGCACTAAATAAATCCTGGTAAAATCACCCAACAAAGAAAGAGCTCTGAGGAAACATGCCTCACATCAGAAAATCAATACGCCAAGACTAAGAATTGCTGGACACTGTTAGCGTAGCAAAAGGAACAAGCTGTAGACGTTATATTCTGGATACTATCTCATGGAAAAAGAACACACGGTCGACCAAAGACGATGTACATTGACAATTTGATTGAAGACACGGGATGCAGACTGGATGAGCTTCCAAAGGCAATGAACGACAGGAATGAATGAAAGCAGCATGGAATGCCTATTTTGCTCGACCTGATGAAGAGGATAACTATATTATTTCTGGTTCACTGATTGCGGCTAAGTTAAATATAGGGCAGCTGAATACTAGCCTTCTAGGGTTTTGGTCTTTTACTGCATCTTCTCTATATAAAGGAATAATTATTGTTATCCTCATTGGTACTTCGAATTTAAACGAACTACTGTATTGGCGATTAGGTCTCATTGTTTTAGTGTCTCTTAGTGTCTGGTAAGTAATAATGTGTTGTTATGGTGTAAGTCGGAACGAAGAAAACATAAAGCCAGTAAACGGCTTCAAATAGGTAACTATGTTGCCTCCAGTGATAATGATGTCAACAACAGACTGGGAAAAGGCTGTGGAGCGCTTAATGAAATGAAAAAAATCTGGAAATCAAACCTAAGTGAAGAGAAACTTTTTCGGTAGATTTACAGTAGAGTCCGTTCTTCTATACGCCTTCGTAACCTGGACACGATCAGGTTAGATGGTGCTTGCACACGAATGCTTCGAGCAACACTAAATAAATCCTGGTAAGATCACCGAAGAAAGAAAGAGCTGTATGGCAACATACGTCACATCAGCAAATTAATACGCCGACAAAGACCAAGATCTGCTGATCACTGTTGGCGGAGCAAATAAGAACGAGCCGGAGACGTTCTACTATGGATACCATGCCATGAAAACAGAAGACAATGTCGACCAAACAATTACATTGAGCATCTGATTGACGATACGGGATGCAGACTCAATGAGCTTCCAAATACAATGGATGCTAGGAATGGATGGAAGCAGTGTGTCATTGAATGCCGAGCTTGCTCGACCTGAAGATGACGATGACTATCATGATATGTGCCTGACTGTGTATAAACTTTTCATTGAAATACAGGCGTCCATAAAGTTCGTGTGCACTTTAAAAAATGTATAACTTTCTTTGTATTTGCGATAGAAATAATTTGTAAAAAGGATTAGAAAGAAGTAAATCTATATTTTTTTAAGGTTTTATTGAAATTTTATGTAAGTTTCCACATGTCCTCCATCATTAGCAATACAAAGGGAAATACGATTTTGCAGTTCACGGAAAACATTTGCCAACTGATTTACAGTAATGTCTGAAATCACATAAGTTATTTTAGCTATATTTAAAACTAGTTACATTAAATTCATAACATTTTTTACAGATTATTTCTATCGAAAATACAAATAAAGTTATAATTTTTTTAAAAGTGTACGCGAACTTTATGGACACCCTGTATATATCCAACTGATTTACAGTAATGCCTGAAATCACATTATTTATTTTAGCTATACTTAAAACTAGGTACATTAAACTTTATAATATTTTTTACAGATTATTTCTATCGCAAATACAAATAAAGTTATAATTTTTTTAAAGTCCACACGAACTTTATGGACACTCTGTATATTAATTTGTTATATAGAAAACGTTGTTTTTATAATTCGTATTTTTTTCTGGATTTATCTGCGCAACACTGTATATAAAAAAAATCCAGATTCACAAAGATAACTAACTAGAAAAGAAAGAAATATGTCAACCGATTTACAGAGACCAGTGGATGTTTATTTTCATACATCAAAATAAAAAGTGGTATTTAATCAAATACTTTTCAAATCATAAGATGATACTTTTTTTTGTTAATCTTATTCTCCTCCTACGTTCATAACGCTTAAATAAATTGAGAGAAAATTACTTTGACCTTGCGAACATCCTGCAAGAATCTCAGAGACCCCGAGAAATCGAGAGATCACCTTTAAAAGAAAATGCTGCTTTACAATATTAAATATCTCGGGGCAATTCGAAAATAGGTTTCTTTTTGTTCTGATTGGTTATTTTTTCTCGTTTCTCCATCCTTTTGAAATTCTATTCTTCGAACGTACGGCGTAAAGTAAAGGTGAGGGTCTGCCCTGTTCAAAGTATTGAATGTAGAATGCACCTAAGGAAGGTCGGGGAATATGCAGGGAAAAAAATAACAATATTTGAACCAAGAGTAATTCGAATTCTATTACATTCAATGGTTTGAAAGCTAAACCACCCGCATTCCCATATCTATTCGTATTTCGTTGTTACTCGGGGCGTAGCCAGTTTCTAAAGTTAGGGAAAGGGGTTATCTATTTATATTTAAAGATAGTTTTGGGGGGGATTCTGACAGTTTAGCTAAGTCCGGGCTAAGGTTGAACATAAAGTATATATATATGTGTTGAACAAAAAGTATATATATTGTGTTTATATATATATATATATATATATATATATATATATATATATATATATATATATATATATATTATATATATATATATATATATATATATATAGGGTATATCAAAAATTCTTTAACCAACTTTGGAGGCTGGTTTCTCACGACAAAATAAGGACAAGGTTCTAATCTATGTCCGCAAATCCTCAGTTTTTGAGTTATTAAGTTATATAAAAATCAGATCCCCCCCATAAGTTTTTAGAAGTATTTTGGACTGTATCTTGGATTGTACATTTAACAGCGTCAACCGTAAACTTTAAACGCAATAACTCAAAAACGAAGGATTTGCAGACATATGTTTATATGAACTTTTGTCCTTGTTTTGGTGTGAGGAACACGACCCCAAAGTTTGTAAAAGTATTTTTTATAGACCCTATATATATATATATATATATATATATATATATATATATATATATATATATATATATATGTGTGTGTGTGTGTGTGTGTGTGTGTGTGTGTGTGTGTGTGTGTGTATATAAATATGAAAAACTAGAAAATCTCTTGTGACGCGTTTCATCCTCTAGGATTTCATCGGACTATGCCTTGTTGACGTTGCCAATATTTTTGAAAAGAATTTTATTTTTCTATCTACCCAAATTCATTTTCTTTTTCTGGCCATCCCATTTTTTCCTGACTACTCCACACTGTGGCAATATAAAATCTACCAAGAATGGTGATATATTGTTAAGAGTCTGGACTTAAATTTACCGTGTTTGAAAGAGACATTTTCGTCTCAGTGGATTATTTTCTCTTTTATTCAAAGCAGCATTACCTATGTCCACAAATTGTGTTCGTTTTGTTACAGTGAACAACTAATGCGTTTTGTGTTGTTGTTTTTTTTTTATCTTTCTTTTGTGTTCATATAATCTTTTGTTTACGACTTGAAGTTTCTCCAATGTATTCATTCTGGCAATTTCTGCATTTGATCGAGTACATTCATACTTCAAGTTTTGGCTGGTTGTTTTTTTTTTGTTTTTATTGATTAAGTCTTTTATTGTTTTAGATGTAGTTGTGACAAATTTTATCTTGAGTTTAGATAAATTCTTTTCGGTTGTAGTTGTGATTGAGTTCGTGGTTAAAATAATATATTTTTTGATTCGTTGCTTTTTCAGGAAGGACAACTCTTCTATTTTTGAATATTTTATGAGCTTTTTGTTTTGCATTGAATATGAATATAGGTGGTCAATATATATATATATATATATATATATATATATATATATATATATATATATATATAATATAGGTGGTCAATATATATATATATATATATATATATATATATATATATATATATAAATTTCCAAGAGTATAGAATCGAGGTAGAAGTCAATGTCCACGACAGAGTAAGAATATAATATAAAAGGCTGAAACACTAATATTCCATGGTTATAATTTATTACATTGGAATCGTAATCACGATCCAATTCATCAGATCTAGAGATTTAAAATGCTATATATATATATATATATATATATATATATATATATATATATATATATATATATATATATGAGATAACGAAATATATTTTTATATGCTAAGAACTGTATTGACTAAAGTGGAAGACAAAATGAAAACAAGTTTATTTGTTATGCGTTCTTTATTGATTAAGTCTTTCTTTTATTGTTTTATATGTAGTTGTGACAAATTTTATCTTGAGTTTAGATAAATTCTTTTCGGTTGTAGTTTTGATTGAGTTCGGGGTTAGAATATTATATTTTTTGATTCGTTGTTTTTTCAGGTAGGACAGCTCTTCTATTTTGGAATATTTTATGAGCTTTTTGTTTTGCATTGAATATGAAATAGTTAGGGTATTGAAGGTTCTTGAATGTATTTTCAATATTTTTCTCCTCTTCGTGTAAATATTGATGGCTGCAAATTATGAGTGCTCTTAAATAGAATCCAATGATCATTCTGCATTTTATTTTGTTGTTATGGTTAAAATAAAAGTTTATTAAGTCATTTTTAATGGTTGATTTTCGGTGGACACTAATTTCTAGGCTTTTGACAACTCGATGTATCATGGCGTCTAAGAAAGGTAAACTATGATTTTTCCTATTTCCTATGTAAATTCTATTGTGTCCAATATTGTTTAATTTATTTAAAGATACAGTAAGTTAGTATGACGGGGATATATTAATAGAACATCATTATTATATCGAAAGTAATTGTTTATGTAAAATGTGGAAAGAAGTATACACGAGAAATCTCCCACCCCCCCCAAAATACATGTCATCACCCCACTGTTAGGGGATCCCATCGGTAATCCAAATGTTTGTTTCTGAAAATTGTTATTGAAAGCGAAATCACATTGATTGGTGATTTGACGGCAAAATTTTTATTATTTTAACTATTGATAGGGAGAGCTTTATCTTTGATTTTGTTTGATGCTTTTTAAGAGATTTAAGCATTTTTCAACCGTAAAGTAATATATATATATATATATATATATATGTGTGTGTGTGTGTGTGTATATATGTATATATAAAGAAGAGTGTGTGTGTGTGTGTGTGTGTGTGTGTGTGTGTGTAACGAATGCACGACCGTAATTTTCGACGGATTTGCACCAAAGTTTACATGCACATGCTTCAAGTTATTGGAAAGGCAAAGACCGACGTTACATTTCCCAACTCCCATCGATAGTGGAAACAATCGATTTTTACATGCTTCTACGGCAGTTTTCATGTAGTTTGCGGCCATTTTCTACTGGCCAGAGTGATAGCCTATAGCTGGCTGCCACGAATAGGCAGGAAGATTCTATTGGCCAGCGTGAGAGCTAACAGCTGACTGACACGAATGTTAACTAGCATGTTAGCATGCAAAAAAATCGATAGCTGCATTCGTCACAAGTGGGAAAAATTTAAATCTGCATGGCACTTTACTCCAACTGGCTCATTCGCTTGCTTAAACTCAACGTTGATTCTGATTCCGTAAAATTTGGTTCGGTGTGAAAAAGTATTTGTTGTTAACATTCTTTTTTCATTCGGTTTTTCCAGTTACGAGTCCTTTTTTAAAGCTGATCTTTTTGTGTTCATATTGTTTCGTTCTTTTTTTCGTAACAGACTTAATGTTTAGTATAGAGCTTAAAAAAATTCGCAGTGTCAGATAGGCAAGAAATAAGGAAAGTAGCAACATCAGCACGGCAAAGGGCACTCCTTTAAAGGCGAGGAAGGGCAAAAATATTTTAAGTCAAGTGATAGCGATTGCTGGATGTGTCGTACGATTTTTGAATCAAGCACGGGCAACGCTGGGCCATGCTACTAGTATATATATAAAAGTCGGCTCCCTGCGAAAGGTTATTACATGTAGAACAACATTCCCGCCTCGAAAAATGTGATTTTAATAGCCATGCAAAATTCACTATTATAGAAACAATAAAACAGATACAAAAGAGGAACTTAGGAGAATACTAGAGGATCATGAAGACAAAAGGATTTGCGCTTCAAAACACGTTGTCAGGACAGATTTAAGAACAAACTAAAACGCACAGATAGAATTAATATATCACCCCAAAGATCAGCCCACACCCATATTTCTCTCTCACGCATTATAATCTCTGCATAGTTGAATATATTCTACTGTTACTACATAGGATAGTATACCACCCATATAGGGACCATGCTGACCCCCTAACCCCTTTCACACTCATCCCCACTAGACAGACATGTTTACAGAGGTGATGAGGTGACCCACATACACATGCACACATCACACACACTCCAAAGTAAACTAAAAGTTAACATACACATAACACACACACATCCCCTTCACAGAAACCAATAAAGCTGTCAAAATGACTATGGAGATAAATCTAAGACTCATGAGTCCCCAAAATTCTCCTGAAAAGAACTTGAAAAATACAAGGACTGACCAAACATTAATGGTAAACATAAAAAATGGAAACTACAGGTAAATTTCACTTTCTTCAGAGACAGTCATTCACCTCTGTAGTTCATTGCTACTAACAAGCAGGAATTCTTTTCTCCGGGTACTAGTCGAGAAAACTAATTTTCAAAAATAAAACGAAAATGTTACTATACAATCAATTGTGTCTGAAATTTTAATTTTGTAAATTTTTTTATTGTTCAAGACAAACACACACACACACACACACACACACACACACACACACACACATATATATATATATATATTGTTCAAAACATATATATATATATATCTGTATAAATGTTTATAAATATATATATATATATTGTTCAAGATATATATATATATATAAATAAATATATATTTTATTGTTCACTACACATATATATATATATATAAACACACACACACACATACACATATATATATATATTTATGTATTTATTTACATGACATGAATCATTCATACAAAAAACAGATATTGAAGTTAATGATATAAATGGTGAGAATACATCTTCGCAAATAAGTTTAATAAATGACATTAACCCCGAACCTCTAAATGAATGTTATTATTCCAGTTGTATAAGGTCTTTTTTAATTTTTTTACGAGCTTTCAGTTGTTCCTACAGATATCCTCAGGTATGAAAATATATTTGTTTTTTACATCCAGTTAATAACAGGACAACGAAAGAATAGGTGTAATCCGAAAGATGTTTTTAAGAAATGTGTTATTGTTAATTGCAAGAAATTTTGGAGCGTGCGGTCGCAACGCTGAGGTTGAATTTGTAAATTTTAAGATTGTGCGTTTTTGTACAAATATGGTAATAAAAGAATTCTTTTGGTAGGTTTTTCAGTCGATGTGGCATGAACTAAATTGTTCAATAAATAGAGCAATGACACAGTTATTATCCGAAAGTTGAACGTTGGATCAGTTATTTAAATATCAAGTATGTGGTGCAGTTCATTTTACATGACATGTATCATTCATACAAAAAACAGATATTGAAGTTTATACTTTATATATATATATATATATATATATATATATATATATATATATATATTTATATATATCTTGTTCAAGGCATATATATATATATATAAGCTGAAAGAAAAAAGGAGATGAGACAAACTAAGCAGGCACATCATTAAGAGATATTTGAAAACAACTAAAGAAATAGGTCACAACGCATCCATCGAGTCGCATTCTGATTTAACCTAAGAAATAATTGTTAATATATGAATCGCACCGAGCATATTATTGCCCTACAATCTAGAATAAAGAATTAGAATTGTTAGAATCGAAGATGCAAACTAAATAGAAATCATAAACAAAGGATTTTCATTGCTTAAACATCGATGAATTAGAAATTTTTTACCACAGATTCTCAATCTGTGTATATATATATATATATATATATATATATATATATATATATATATATATGTATGTATGTGGGTGTGGGTGTGCATACATGTGTGTGTGTGTGTGTGTAGAAAAATAGGACAGAACATGTTAGGTAAATAATCCGGGGAGCTTTAATATTTTTCTTTTTCTTTTTAAAAAACAGTGCTCCATACAAAAGTAGAGCTTAAATTCTAACTATTTAAAAAAAATGATTCCTTCGCTACATAAGAGTTCTCATGTTTCAAAAACAAAAACCTCAATTTAATTATTGAAATTAAATTGAATTAACGTATTAAGCACTGTTTCATCCTCAAACCTAAATGTTTGATTCCTAAATTTTCGCTTGAGAAAGAAACAGGGCTTGATACTTTAATTCAATTTAATGTCAATAATTATATTGAGGATTTTGGCTCTTGTTTTTGAAACATGAAAACTCTTATGTAGCGAAGGAATTATATTTTTTAAAAATAATTATTATATATATATATATATATATATATATATATATATATACACTAATTCGGTTTAAGGTTTAAAAATTTTAAAAAGTTTTCGTGAAGCTTTCATTTGAGCTTTAATTAAAATCTAAAGGATTTAATATTTACTATTTCCAGTATTCAAAATCCTCTGTGGTATATTTCAAACAGAAATTATATTGATCGGAATCGTTGTTGTTTTTTTTGTTTTTGTTTTTTTTTCATTAAAATCTATCAAAAGAGCCATTTTTGACAGATTTGTAAACAATAGTTAATTCTCGGTTTTAAAAATTTTTCCAAAATGAAATATATATTTCTGAAACATTACTTGAGCAAAATTAGCAAATTTTAAGTTAAATTATTCTGATTTGAAACAAAAAATGTTGTACACAAGCGTCTACTAACTACGGTTTTTTTAGTTTTACTGATGTGTTAATCGTTTTATTTACATTCGATTGACAGTTTTCATAGTTAAATATGGTCGAGCAGCTATTTTGATATTTTTTAGCCGTAGATGGTGGGGTGCTAGAATTATCGGTTTGTGCATCCATGCATCTGCTCGTAATCACACATACAAAAACAAACTGAAATTCTTTTAAAAATATTCAGAGTTTTCTGATGGTAATATGCCTGTTAGTATATGATTAGTAAATATAGTTTTGCTTAATAACAATATTTCCTAAGAATTCTCTAATAGAAGATGAATTTTAAAAGATTTAAAATCTTTATAAATTATTCAATTTAAAATTGTTAAAAAAAGGAAACAAATTTTGTACAAATTCATTTTTGCTCGAAATTTTGTTTTTTCAGACAATATTTTCTTTAACATATATTATTCATAAAATTAATTAAAAGCTTCTTTAATTAAATTTCTTACTTTTATTGCGTTCTTTTTTTCGATTCAGAACAGATTTTCGGTAAGACCGGGTACGATTTTGCAAAAAAAATGTTGTGCCTTCTCGGTCTCACGTTTTCAGCTGACATGAAGGGGAATGACTATATTGAATTCATTTTTAGGTCAGCTGTTAAGAAAGTCGGTTTACTATGTCGGTAGAAACAATTTTTCTCTCCAAAATCTATCCTACATATCTAGAAGTCTACCATTTTTCCATGCTTATAATATCGCTAAAACATATAGTCCGCTGTCCTAGATTTTTGCCTAGAGGTCTTTGATAAGATCCAAAGAAAAATCTGCACCAGTCAATTTCCCACCGCCGTAAGTTTGCATCCCTCTGTCTTTTTCACCAGGCGTAAAGAAAACGGGAAAAAGAAAGAAAAAAAAGATAAATTTAGAGGGAGGGGAGAAGCACAATATATGGAATAAACTTAGGAAGAAAAAAAGAAAGAGAAGACAAAAATTAAACGAACAAGAGGAGGAAAGAAAAATCACCTAAAATGAAGAGAAGAGAAGAGAGGAAAAGAAAACTGAATGGGTAAAAAGACAAAAGAAAGAATAGCGGAAGGAATGAACAAAAGAAAGAAAAAGAAAAACAAAAGAGGAAGAGGAGCAAAAAAAAAAGAAGGTAAATAGAGAATGTAATACAATAAGAGGGGAGAAGAAATGAAAACAGACGGAATCAGGAAGAGAGAAAAAAGGAAGAAAAAAGAAAGAATAGAAAGAAAGAGAACAGAAGGAAAGAAAAAGGTAAAAAAAACAACAACTGAAGCTAAAAGGAGAGAATAAAAGGAGAGAAGTAAAGAAAGCAGAAGGCTTAAAAGGGAGAAATAATGACTAAGAAATAAAAAAAAAGAAAAAGAAAAGGAAAACAAAAGAGAAAGACGAGCAAACAAAACAAAGAGGGATAAAAGGAGACAAAACAAGAAATAAGATAAGAGAGAAGAAACGAATAGGATATAAAGGAAAAAAAAAGAAGAAGCGAGGAATGAAGGAAGAGAAAAATGGAACAAAAAAGATCGAGAACGAGCAAGCGAAATCAATGGAAGGAGAGAAAAAATAACTTTGTTAAATTAATGACATACAAACATCATTGGATTATTTAATTACGTAAGTTTTATGAGACAAAAACATAATTAATAGAAAGGTAGATAGATAACATAAAATGCCTTCTACAATGTAAGGCAAGCATTAAGATATCAGAAAAATGTATTTAGAAGCAAAAAAGAAGTCATGCCGAACTGCTATGTAAAATCAATCTTCTTAATGTAGGATTATTTCCTCAGAGATAAAGATGAAACGTCAAATGTCAGACTTGTGTTTCTCCAAGAAAAGATGCCGATGTGAGAGACAAGGAAGCTTTAAATAAAATAGGGATGAAAAAGTCACAATCAGAAAGCGACAGTTGAAATTTCCGTGATGCATAATGACTCGCCGTGGCGTAATGGTTAGCAAGCCTGTTTCGCTAGATCAGTTACGACTGAAAGGTGAGTTCGATCATCGTTTTCAGCCTTGTGCCACATCTGAGCTACGCTTGGAAAATAAACAGGGCATCTCGTCGTGGTGTACTGGTTAGCAAGCTTGATCTCGCTAGATCAGTGACGACTGCAAAATGAACTCGATCCTCACTAGAAAATGACCATAATGAGGAAGGAAGGTTTGAAGAATTTGGCATTCCCACGACCTATTCATGGCAAGAGGGAAACTGCACGTGACCTTATTTAATATTCTATGTAAATCTGAATATAATTATTTTATTACCAGTGGAATACGAAAAGAATGAGTTTTTCGAACCGGTGTACGTGGCATGGTAGGTCTTAGATACAAATGTCTGAACTGTTGGAACTATGGAATGGAGCTCGTCTGAACATGTTCCATGGAAATGGCAATTCTTTCTTTTATTCTGCTTCTCTTTGGTCATTTTTGTTTACTCACTCCTCCTCGTCAAATTCATCTGGAATCATGTGTCTGTGTGGTCTGGATTTTTTTTTTGTTTGTTTGCTTCCTATCGTAATTATTTTGGGTGCGCTGTTTGTAGCATGTCAGTATGACAGGTTTCCGTGGGACAAGAAATTCTTCTGAACTGACAGAAATGTTTCTTATTTAAAAAGCAGCTGTTTACTTCCTGGATTTTGCTTTGTGCAGCTATATAAAGATAATGTTTAGAGAAGCAATAAAAAGTTTGTCTTTCGCTTGGATTTCTAATTTCCGGTTATCCTTCGTGGAAACAAAAAAAAAACATTAAGAAAATACGTCTTCCAGGTGAACAAAGAAGAAGAGAACAGGTGGATGAAAGATAAGGGTAAAGGGACAATAAGAATAGGAGCAAGAAGAAAAAGAAGAAGGAATCAAGAGATCAGAAAGGTACTAGATGGAAAACTAATTTTTTTTATTTTACATTTTATAAAACTGTATATATGTGTTATTTAAAGACGAACATATTTTGAATTGTAAATTTACGAGTGAAAATGACACTAACAATATTTTGAGAATAAAAATGACTTTTTGATATACAATTAAATCTATGCTTTGTAGAGAGATTGATGGATTCAGAACAAGAACAGCAGTAACAACAACAGCAACAATAATGACAACGACATCAAAATAACAAGAAAATGGAAGAGAGTTCACGAAGAAGAAGAGATATGGTTGAAGAAATAAAACAACAAAGATAATAATGATAATAAAACCTAAAAAATATCGAGCATGAGGACATAAGCAGTTCCAGCTGATCCCTCGGATTGATTGGAAAAAAATCCAATAGACTCATTGAAGGAATACCTTGTAGCCTATGCCTTAAAGAAAACAAAAAACATTTACTCACAAGTACAACCCACGCCTTACGAAGGACTTTATCTATGTAAAAGATGCGCGTTTTTTACAAAATTGCTCAGTGGAAAATGTTATGATAACATTTCTGGCCTTAGGTCTCTGGTCGAGACAGGGAAAGAAATGAGTATACACAAGAAGAAGAAGAATGATATGTGAAGAAGAAGAATAGAAGAAGAAGAAGAAGAAGAAGAAGAAGAAGAATGATATGTGAAGAAGAAGAAGAATGATATGTGAAGAAGAAGAAGAATGATATGTGAAGAAGAAGAAGAATGATATGTGAAGAAGAAGAATGATATGTGAAGAAGAAGAAGAAATCAGGTGGATAAAAAGAAGAATGATATGTGAAGAAGAAGAAAAAGAAGAATGATATGTGAAGAAGAAGAAATCAGGTTGATAAAGAAGAAGAAGAGAAATGATATGTGAAGAAGAAGAAGAAATCAGGTGGATAAAAAGAAGAAGAAGAAGAAATCAGGTGAATAAAAAGAAGAAGAAGAAGGCGATGAAGAAGAGACAAAACAAAAGGAAGTGTTCAAAAGAAGAAACAATCAGGTTCATCAAATGAAGAAGAAGAAAAAGAAGAAGAAGAAGAAAAAGAAGAAGAAGAAGAAAAAGAAGAAGGCGGAACATGGAAAAGGAAGGGAGGAGAAAAATGGGAGAAATAAGAAGGAAAGACAAAATGAATAAAAGAAAATGATAAAGACACAAACATAAGTAGGAAAAGAAGAAGAAGAAAAGAACAAAAAGAAATCAGAACTCGTCAGAAAAATCGACCTAGAAATACACGAAAAATTATTAGAGCAACTGACCAGCAAAAAATAAGAAAAAGAGAGAAGTTGGAAGAAAGAAAACGAAAAAAAAAAGATAAGGAGGAAAAAAAGAAGATGAAAAGACCAAGAAGTAACCAGAACATAGTGGAGTTAAACATCGCTAAATAAATCCCATTTCTTTACGAAAGGGCAGACCCAGAATAGTTACAGTACACTCACTTAGCTACTGACGTAATAGAAAACAGGGCTTTCGAATATGTATTGGCTAGGAGACACCACTGTCAACCACTTCAGTAGAAACTTGATCTTGGTTAACAGATTTCAATTGTTTGTGTCATTTTAAATGTCAGGCCATCTAGGCACCTCCGTATGCAAATATATCGGTGAACATTTTATGTATTTGAAAACATTTCACTTCAGCGGATAGGTGTATCTATTTTGTTTTTATTGTACTTTAGTCTTTTTTTTATTACGAATTGTTGATAAACGGTCGCAATTTCGTGTTTTGTTATGTTTTTTGTTCAAGTAATCTGTGGTAGACAAGATTCTGTTGGCTACATCCTGGTATTTTTAAAGCTACGATTAAAATTAATTCAAATATACGCGTATCGTATAAGTGGTTATCATGCGTCAAAACGGTTTCTCGGAAATCAACTGCACCGGAAAAGTAAAATTGGAATTATTATGGATAGTATTTTATTTTAAAATTGCAAAACACTCAATAACAAAAATAGACACACCTGATCTGGGTAAGATGTGGTACGCAAGGATGATGGAAACGCCAGAAGGTAGATTTTCTTTAATGATACCGTTTCTCTGTCTTGGCCTGTGAACATTAATTTCACAATTAGAAAAAAAACAAATATGTCTAGTCAAAGATGTGTATCATGTAAAATAAATTATATAATAAAAAATATATGTTTATATATATGTATAAATATATATATGTATATATATATATATGTGTGTGTGTATATATGTATATATATATTGTATATATATGTATATATATGTATGTATATATATATATATGTGTATACATATTACATATATATATATACATATATATATATATATATATACACATATATATATATATATATATATATATATTGAACAATAAAATATTAAAAATTTAAAATCTTCAGACACACACGGTTGTATATTAATATTCTTTCGTTTATATTATTAATTCATTTAGATTCCTCGACTAGTTTCGGCCAACATGGCCATCATCAGGAGAAAAAAAAGTTCTGCTTTCTGGTAGCAGTGAACTACCGAAATAAATGTCTTGATGAAGAAAATGAACTGATATATATATATATATATATATATATATATATATATATATATATATATATATATATATATATGTTTGATATATATATATATATATATATATATATATATATATATATGTTTGATATATATATATATATATATATATGACATGATATATATGTATATATTCCATGATATGGCGGCCCAAACTATCACTGATCCACCTCCATGCTTCACTGTTGGAAGAAGGCAGTCAGGGTTGTAAACTTCTTTGGGATGCCTCCACACATAAACTCGCCTTGAAGTTGTGAAAAAAGAAAAACTGGACTTGTTTGACAATATGATTTGCTTCCATTGGTCTGCAGACCAGGCATTGTGATCTCTGCACCACTTCAACCTCTTCTGAATGTTGCGAGTAGAGAGAAGAGGTTTCCTCACAGCGGCTCTTCCATGATATGCAGCTTTATGGAGCTCACGATGAAGACTTTTAGTAGAAACAGAACTATTCAGATGGTTATTCAACTCAGCAGTCACTTTGGCTGCAGTAGTCCGATAACTTTTGCCACATTGCGTTTCAATGCACGTCAGTCCCTGTCATTAAGTTTCCAAGTCTGGCCCGAATTGTTACGGTTGCTAGAGGTCTTGCCCTCTTTCTCGAATTGCGTCATAGTTCTTGATATGATAGCTCTTGAAAAACCAAACAGTTGAGCAACATTAGTGATCGACGCTCCTGTCATGCGAGCCCCAACAATTTGCTCTTTTTCGAACTCAGAGTGGCTTAAGTTTTACTAAATTTTAAAAATAAATAAGACAAAGAGAGTAAATTAGATAAATAAATGTATTTACAATAGATATAACCTGCAATTACGAAGTTTTAGTTAAAGTTCTTAATATATTTATATTTTATATATAGTTCTTTGAATTATAGGAGTGGAATTTGCACCTGTTCCAATTATTTTGTCAAACCGCTCTATGTGTATATTAACCACTAATATCATCTATCTATCTATCTATTTCTCTCTCTCTCTCTCTCTCTCTCTCTCTCTCTATATATATATATATATATATATATATATATATATATATATATATATATATAACAATTGAAGATTGAACACATCTTCTTTGTTCCTACAAGGGTTTTGTCCAGTTAAATAAAGGAGAAGAAAAAACACCATTACCTTGAGGCTGACGCGTTGTTCAGGCAAATGCAGGATGAAAAAAGCAGAACAATCACGTAATCTGAGTCAGTTTAGAGCGTTTGCTAGTGACATCCCCTAGAAATCGATACCGATCAACTCACAATCGCCGAAAGAGCGTCAGGACAACTTAAGACCGTGACAACTCAGGACTGTGATAACTCAAAACTGAGGCAACTCAGCACAAGAAAAAACAATAACTTTTTTTATAACTGAATAAATGTAATTTATTAAGTATTAAAACATTAATTAGTGAATATTTTCTTTAAATAAGGCATTTGAAAAGGTATTATTTAAAATAGAGTTTTGACAGAGGACGGTAAGTGCGACACTGAGATCCTTAGACGTATTGGGATAGCTAAGGACACATTCCAAAAGCTATGCAGAGTATTGGAAGACAGGAGGATTTCTTTCGTAACGAAGAAAAGAATATTGAGCTGTTACGTGACATCTGTCCTTCTATATATATATATATATATATATATATATATATATAAAGACATTTTTTGATATGTTTAACGTTCTTTTTATAGATACAAGTATTTAAGTAAATGCTCTGTTTATATTAAACAGTATTAAATAACATTTACCGGCCTGAATGTCCGAGAAATTTTCATAAGAATCAAAAATGTCTTTAAATAAATTGTCGGACTCTGTCCAATTCAAAATGTATATATATATATATATATATATATATATATATATATATATATATATATATATATATATGAAAATTTCTCAAAGTTAACTTTTAGAGAAGACAATCTTTATAAATAAATGACAATAGGAAAACAGTAATTGATGACACGTTTCGTCCAATGTGGACTTTTTCAGTTAACAATATGAAAATAGCGTCCCCTACATTCCAATTGCTAAGAACACTCTGTTTTTGCCTTTGAAAACTTCCACATTGGACGAAACGCGTCAGCAATTACTGTTTTCCTATTGTCATTTATTTATAAATATATATACACATATACATATATATATATATATATATATATATATATATATATATAGATAGATAGATAGATAGATAGATAGATAGATAAAATTTATGACTATTGAAGATGATCAGAGGAATAAAATAAAGGTGCTGATATAATTCAGCGAGTCAAGAATAAGAATCCCCAAAAGAATGCAGAAAGCACTGGACCGCCACATCGTCCTTTATTTACGAATCATCAGTAGACTTGTTCTAGATTCCATGAATTATTATAAGAGATTATTCAAATCTCTCAAAATTTCTATCATATATATATATTTTTTTTTAAGCATATCACCCCAAGCAAGGCTGGAAGCCACTAGTACGCAGGGGGTTACAGAGGGTTTGGAGGAAGAGCAGATAGGAGTGGTAAAGGAGAGGATGTGGAGAAAGATAGTGGATTGATCAAGGCTAGGGGGTTACAGAAGATTTGGAGCGAGAGCAGATGGGAATGAAAGGTGCAAGGATCATATATATATATATATATTTGGTAATGTTTAAACCTACGTACCTGCAAAACAAAAAGCAGTGGTTATTCCCTTGACCCCGCTATTATTATATACATTTGTCTCTCTTCATATACCATGAGTTTTGTCAGTGATCAGATGGGTGAACTCTGAGGAATAATACATGTCACCCGTCAGGCCTAGCAAGCTGGTGATAGATACAATGTCGCTATTGATACTGACAGAAGACGTTGATATGTGGAGGTGTTTCTGGGCACAAAGAGATAGACAAGTGTTAGGTCACAGGAGACAGATAAGTGGCAAGACTAACATTTTGAAATATACAAATATTTAAAATTCACAGAGCGGACAACCAGGGCAACTCTCGGTTGGAATTTATATATATGAACAGCTTTCGAAAGAAATGCTTATATATATCTAGAGAGAGAGAGAGGTGGGGAGCGAGGAGACACGGCGGAATAATGGATAGCGGCTTGGATTGAGGAATCGGAGAGCCGAGTTCGAATTCCAGTCGAATCCATTATATTCACTTCCGTGCTAATACCCTTGGCAATGGTGTGAATCCTCTTCTTCTCCCTCTCGCTATGGGTAAATAGCAGGGCAGACTGGGTTCTCTAGCCTTGGATGGCAATTGGTCTCGCAGAAAGACAACTCTGAATTAAAATCTGCGGAGGTGGTAGTGCACCAGGTCTCTGTATTAGGCCCTTCAAAAAGTGTGGATGGTCCTGCACGAAACCTTCCCCACTATAATCAAATCTGATGTGCTGTAGTCGGGTTATCGGTTTCCTAGGAACTGATCTACTTGACCATCATACGTCGTATTCAACGGGACAGTCATATATATATATATATATTTTACCAGTTTGTAAGAGATAATTCCTTTGAGGATATAAAACCAGGGAGAGCTCAATGTAGACTACAGAGCATTATAATGATAATACGAAGACTTTAATTATCCATTTCGTTTGTAATTTTTGTTTGATAATCACCGTGTTAATCTCCGTTAGATCCAGCGTTGATGGACTTCAGAAGCTTTTCCGACTCGTTGTGTGTGACGAATAGTTTTTCACCCTCCAATCTCTCTCTCACAGACGGGATGTGGTAAGTCTTTGTATCGCTACTTTCACGAAAAGTGCATAGACAAACTACATTCCTTGTTTCCGCCTCGATCACTGCAATCTTGACCTGTTCAAGTCTAAGTTTAACCGTTATCGTCCCCTCCTATCCGTACAAACTGCCTTCTAACGTAACCCTGTACATCGACTGGCACCCAAGGAAAACACCACCGTAAAAAATAGATATTAAACAAACTGCGATAGATAGATAGATAGATAGATAGATAGATAGATTGATATTGAATAAACTAAGATAGATAGATAGATAGATTGATATTGAATAAACTAAGATAGATAGATAGATAGATTGATATTGAATAAACTAAGATAGATAGATAGATAGATTGATATTGAATAAACTAAGATAGATAGATAGATAGATAGATTGATATTGAATAAACTAAGATAGATAGATAGATAGATAGATTGATATTGAATAAACTAAGATAGATAGATAGATAGATAGATTGATATTGAATAAACTAAGATAGACAGATAGATAGATAGATATTGCATAAACTAAGATAGATAGATAGATAGATATTGAATAAACTAAGATAGATAGATAGATAGATATTGAATAAACTAAGATAGATAGATATTGAATAAACTAAGATAGATAGATAGATAGATATTGAATAAACTAAGATAGATAGATAGATAGATATTGAATAAACTAAGATAGATATTGAATAAACTAAGATAGATAGATATTGAATAAACTAAGATAGATAGATAGATAGATAGATATTGAATAAACTAAGATAGATAGATAGATATTGAATAAACTAAGATAGATAGATATTGAATAAACTAAGATAGCTAGATATTGAATAAACTAAGATAGATAAGTAGATAGATAGATATTGAATAAACTAAGATAGATAGATAGATATTGAATAAACTAAGATAGATAGATAGATAGATATTGAATAAACTAAGATAGATATTGAATAAACTAAGATAGATAGATAGATAGATAGATATTGAATAAACTAAGATAGATAGATATTGAATAAACTAATATAGA
>OZ038497.1:94717404-94794904 GCA_964036315.1 Acanthosepion esculentum | reverse complement strand
CTTGCAACACTGAGTTATCTGAGTGCGGGTGGCATGTCGACCTTTCAAATTCTTGCAGCCGTTTGAGTGTCTTCACGCTCATTTTCATCTCATATCAACAACCTAAACAAAGCCAATACATCACGGTCAGATTTCCACGCCGTCGCCGTTCAAGCCACCACCACTCAGATCGACCAGTAGTTTGTTATAATGGGCCAGCCTACACATTCTGTAAGTTAAAGAGAATTCTTTATTGATGGAACCTAGACAATGGATTCAAAACGTAGGATGCACATTCAATCTGAAAGACTGCAGCAGACGATTTTTTTTAGAATTACATCGCAATGAACTGGCTTGCGCCATTGAGTATTTTTTTAATTCTTGCAGCCGTCTGAATGTCTTCACATCTTTTTTTCTTCTCATATCATAAGCTTAACAAAGGCAATCCTTTCATTGTCATATTTTCCCGCTCTCAGGTTTCAAACCACCCCCATCACTGAATTCGCCATATACTTTGCCAGGCAATGGCGGCCTAAGCATTCGGTAACAATTATTTCGTGATGTCAAAAGGAATTCTCCATTGCTGGAACCTAGATTCAAAATTATAATGCCCATTCAATCTCAAAGACCGCAGCGGGCGATTGTTTTTGCTGAAGGTGCATCATGGGAGAAAAAGAACATTTATTTTTCCTGTACGAGGATGCATGTCATTGAATTGCAATGTGATGCATCACGCATAATGGATTTGGCATGGAAACATCTTCATACGTGATGCATATTCTGCACAACTGTCACGTTTACATTATCATCACGTTGGCTTCATGTTACATTCTTCTTACTGTCAGCGGTTCGAAAAAAACGTTCATCATATTGAAAAACCTCTCGAATAATATACTGAACCAAAGTATTTTCGTCCTTTTTTATTCAATACACATTTCACCTGAAAGTTAACATCAGGTCACAAAATATCAAGGCAAACACCTTGATATCTGAATAAAGGTGCTATGAATTTGCATGACATACAAAAATGTTATCAAAAATACATTGGCAACATTGTCGTCAAACAATCTAATAAAATAATACTGAATAGTAACATGAAAAAATTAAGCTAACAAGAGATTATTTTATGTGCTCTAGTTCTTCCAAACGTGCACGATCCTGGGTTGCTACTTCTTTTCGCTATAATTAACTTTTGAATCTTTTATTACAGAATGCAGTGATCGACATAATATAGCACATTACTGGTCAGAAGACCCGTAGGCGTGAAATTGTGACAGTGAGGGGTTGCCTTTGTCTAAGTTTGGCATATGAGACCAAAACTGCGCGAAGTTGACTGAGGACCGAAAGAATTGTGAAGTGTTAACACGCTTTCCGTCCTCAGATTCCTTACAGAGGCTAAGCCGCACGTGATGAATTGTTAAGTCAGCGAGTGTGCATGAGTTCTACTCAAGATCTTACGCGCTTTAGTTCCTGTAAATGATGGTATCACGTCTGTCCTTATCGTATAATAAAGTGAATATGAAAAAGAGATAGCCCTTTGTTGGCACAGTCTATGATGTGAGCTGGGTCTTTTTTCAACCATCCATTCGTATATAACTTACTCGATGTTTCCCTTGCTATTCCTACCTTTTGAGTGTTAGTATCTCCCACCTGCTTTCCTCATTTTGAGCCCAAGAAATGAAAACTGGCTTTTTTCTGTTTGTAAGTATAAATTATTTCTAGTTCCTGTTTTCTTTAAAAGACGTTATTCAGTTTGATATTATCAACATCCGCTGCTAGAATAGATTCGCCTATCGTCCGGTTCACTCTCCTACGCTCTCTTTTGAACAGAACTACAAGTTATCCACATTATTTACATTATTCGGACTATTGTCCTCATCTTTGTCACCATATTTATTACAACGTTTCGGCCGTTGTACGCTCCGGCCTTCTTCAGGTGGTTGGAATGTCGAACTGAACCCTTTATCTACTTGCAAAAATCCAGAATATCATTTGGAGATTCCATGCGGCGCTTAACACAACTTACGCAGAAGTGAGACCAATCTCTCTTAAGCTCAAACAAAAAGCGGTTAGAGTTTGCCGGACGCTGCCATCGAGCGGACAAGAAAATCGTCTCATCCTTACTCCTATAACATCCTTCTGAAAGTGTTTTCTCACGAAAATTGACTTTCCCAGACACTATAGCTGTGGACTCAGGGTTGGACATTGGTCATCTGGGGACGGTTAATACTGGACCGAACAATGTGGAAAGAGATTGTCTATAGAATACCGACCGAAGATGACGATGATGAGATATTACATTGCTGAAATCAGAATAAAATAGCATAAAACATCAATAAATGGTAGTTATAAAGAAAGACAATTGCTTGCTAGCGGATTTAATGCGAGGAAATATTCGTGATGGAAAAGAACACTCCTCCGCTCTCTTTTGAACAGAACGAAATAAGCTAGTATTACTTTAGGTAATAAAAATTACACTACTATCGCCGATAGTAAATATTATGGACACTTTCCTTTTTATTACTGATAGCTGATCCAATTAAAGGCCCAAGAGCCACTCAATGTAGAGAGTTACTGAGTGATATTTTAAGGGAGAGTGAAGTAAAAGAGTACTATGAAGATTTTTAGGATAAATATCGGTTTATGTTGGACATAAAGAGATCAAAATTATAGTTGCCAGGGAAGCACTCTCTCGGGAGTTTGTCCCGTATGTACAGATCTGCTGACGATGTTGCATGAGTGGAACTTGCATTTGTCCAAGGAACTTGAGGAGAATGGGGATGGTGTGCCACCGTGAATTGGTTGGTCCTAGATGTGAACTTTGAGGGGATTTTGTTTTTAAAATATAATATTTTTTAAAAGTCCTTTAATTTAAAAACGCCTCTATATTTATTTAAATTTTAAAAAAAAATCCATAACCGCACAGTGGATAAAGGCGTTAGTTAGATCCAGTGACGGGACCCAAAGAGTATGAGTTCAATACCTGCTTAAGGGAGTTTAGAACTTGGAGAGGGGAATTAACAGGAGATAACTTAAAACTGACATCCATTAAACATGGCACGTGGGACGAGAACAGTCTACTCCAGTGAGCGAAATAAAGGGTTCAGTTCGACATTCCAAAGAAGGCCGGAGCGTACAACGGCCGAAACTTTGTAATAAATATGGCGATAAAGATGAGGACAATAGTCCGAATAATGTAAATAGTGTACATAATAACTCATCTCAGAAATATAGACAGAGACGTTTTTGTAGCTGTGCATAATACCCACCATAATTTTGTTTATTATTTTATTTAAAAAAATGCGTTTTATACATAGGGAATTACGGTAATCGTAATTATGTTTTAAGAAAAGACCCTTAGATTGACTCATTGATACGTAAATCAGGCAATGAACTAATGTCAAAAGAACGTTATTTTGTTATGCTTTCAAACACCGAACAGATACGATTGATGTGAGATCTACCTAATACAGTAGAATTCCTGACAAACTGACTAAGAAAGACTTCCGGATATGAGGAATTGGTTACAAAGTCCGGATATGAGGGCTTATATTTAGATTAAAATAAAAGACCTGAAATCTGGTTTAACATTTATTTTCAATATTTTATAGTAAACAAAATAAGTTAATGGTGAGTGAAATATAACGGAATTGATTTTAAGGAAAAAGAAATAAATTATGTAATGTTAATATAAATGCATTAAATTAAGTATGCCACGTATGTAAGACATTCTAATATAACGAGGATTTTTTAATCACTGTTGCATGATGATTCTTTCTCTTCTAATGTTATTCTCAACTTTTTCCGCATTTCGTTTTGCTTTTGTTGTTGGAATTTGTTAAAGGAAAGACACTTTTTAACTCTGCGTGCAATATTGCAATCGTCATAGCTGAATGCTGGCTTTCTATCCATAAAACTGAAAACCTTTTCAATAGCTTTTTCAGTTCCAGTCCAGGTTTCATCACATTTTTTTTTAATTATTTCCTTGTTCATTGTGACATTGTGAACGCTAGAGAAATAGTTTATTTGGAATATATTTTATTATACAATGTTGACTGTTCTATGTTGAACTCAGCCATTATTTACAAGGAACTTTCACCGGCGTCTAGTCCATTTAAGATTTCCACTTTTTGCGGTAACTTCAACGTTGTTCTTTTCCTCTTATTCCGTCATTTTTTGAAGCTATACAAGCCATTAGGGTAAAATAAGCATAATCAATTATACAAAGTAAATTTCCTGTAAAACAGAAATTTCAAATCAGTTACATATCACCCACATAGTTCAAATATTCGCATCAAAACCATGTCCGGGTATACGGGATTCCGACTATGAGGCACTCCGGATATGAGGGATTCCGGATATGACACACTCCGGATATGAGGGATTCCGGATATGACACACTCCGGATATGAGGGATTCCGGATATGACACGCTCCGGATATGAGGGGTTCCGGATTTGACACACTCCATATATGATGGATTCCGACTATGAGTCACTCCGGATATGAGGGATTCCGGATATGACACACTCTGGATATGAGGGATTCCGGATATGAAACACTCCGGATATGAGGGATTACGACTATGAGGCACTCCGGATATGAGGGATTACGACTATGAGGCACTCCGGATATGAGGGATTCCGGATATGACTAACTCCGGATATGAGGGATTCCGGATATGACACACTCCGGATATGAGGGATTACGACTATGAGGCACTCCGGATATGACACACTCCGGATATGAGGGATTCCGACTATGAGGCTCTCCGGATATGAGGGATTCCGGATATGACACACTCCGTATATGAGAGAATCCGACTATGAGGCACTCCGGATATGAGGGATTCCGGATATGTGTGATTCTACTGTACATATTTAAACACGTTTCTACCTCCACTACTAGCGACTCCACACAGTATGAGACTTTACTTTTCAACCAACATTTTTTTTATTTAGATTCTACATAACAATATGTGACTTTAAAAAATCCAATGTACGTAGGCGATAATGGCTCTCCACGTATTCGTATATATTTATTTTCAGTAAATTAACACTATTTATTTGGAAAAATCGTGCAGAGGTTTCCAAATGCATTCTTGACGGTTATTAATTGGGCATTCTTTTTCTCTTAAACTAGTTGCTACCTGAGGCAAATGATCCAGTCTATCCCGTTATAGCTGGGCGAGTAGAAGTAATGGTGTAAGACCTTTAGTGCATTAGTGCCAACCGAATGGCAACTTATATGGACTGAAACTCAAATCGACTTGCTTATCCCACTGCCTGCGCCGGTAGGGTTGGCGCTAATCAAACATATACATGCTTGTAAGACGCTTTTGTTTTTCTTACATCGTCAGATGAAGTACAAGAACAGGGAAAGAGATGGTCAAAACTGGGGAATCGGACACACTAGTTTACTCATGTGGTAGAAAAAAAATTTGGGTCAGGTGTTGGAGGAACGAAAGACCACTTCAAGAAGAACGAATTGTACTGATCCCCAGGGCGTAAAAACGACGGGGGTTAGCTTTAGAAGTGGCGATGAATAGTTGGAGAACAAAGAAACCTCGTAAATGGTTTTGAAGATGCAAAGCAGAGACAGAATGACGCAACAGAAACCTTTGCCAGCCAGTACCAAATCTCAGCAAGACTGATAAAAATCGATCGAGCAATTCGAAAAGACTTTTAGATCAACAACAACAACAAAAAAATAAATAATATAATTTTATTTTAACAGTATCAAATACCTTTTATGCGTCGCTACATTTATATTCAAAGAGATTCGATGAACGTAAGAAAAAGAATCCGGTGAACAGGTTTCAAGCTCCATCCTAGTCGGTTGAATTAGGAAAGACATTATACTAAGGACCTCCACTAATTTGCGATAGCTAAGGTTTGAAACGAATTTTTTAAAAACGAAAAACGTTTTCTCGAAGCTTTCATTTTAGCTTTAATTGAAAGATAAAGGATTAAATTTACTATTTCCAAAGAGCAAAATACTCTGGTGTATTTCAAACAGGAATTATATTAATTGGAATCGATTATTTTCCAAACTTGCTGATTAGCGTCCCTTTTTAGTTGTCTTTCATCGCAATATAATTCTTTTCATTAAAAAGAAAATCTTCCAAAACTTAATTCTACTTTTCTGGATATTTATTTGAGGAATATTAGTTAATTTAAAGTATAATTAATCTGATTTTAAAGAAATATTTTTTAAGAAAACAGCAGCAGTATTTTTTATCTAATAGTAGTCATTTTACGTGTTTGACGAGGCGATGACGGATTAATTGTTGTTCTACGGAGACTTTATCTGTAAAAAATAATTTAGGAAAATGACGTGGGAGCCTTTTTTTATATGTTTAAGTACTCAGTAATCTTAAAAATTTTGGAAAATATTCTACGTAATCTTATTTTAGAAATGTTGACTTTAAATTTAATATAGTCATCATTTTCTGATAATGTCTTGTATGGTCTACCATACTTTCGAAAATCGACACGTTATATATAATATTTTATATGTATAAAAAATTAAAAATTATTTTAAAAATGTTGATGCGGAATGATTTCTATGAAGCTATTCAATTTTTGGTTAGTAAATATAGTTTTCACTTAATAATATCACGTAACGGGATTAAAGTAATGTAGAATTTAAAAAGATTTATATATAAATTATTATAATGAACATTTTTAAAAAAATGAAAACAATTATGGAAAAAAATTATTATTTATCGATTTTTTTCTTCAGGAAATAATGTCCTTAATAGATCTTATTTATAAAAAAACAATTAAAAGATTTTTTAATTAAATAAATCTGTGCTTTATTTCATTTTTTTAATTTTACGATTCGGAGCTGATTTTCGGGAAATGAGTTTACATTCCCCAAGGATGTTTCTTTAAACTAATAAAAAAAATTTCAATTAAAATTTAATTTCTCGAAATTTCATGAAATTAAGTAAGTGGGGGGGGGGGGGAGAGTAACATATGTAGAAAAATATTTTTTACCAAGATATTCTAAAAACAACTTAAAAAATAATTTCATTCATCTGTGAATAAGTCCTGAAAGTTTCATTAAAATTCGACAATTACTTGAATTTTGCAAAAATGTTAAAATCAATGTGTTTTTTTTTTACTGGGAAAAATGGCGCTGATGATTCAACTTCTATTATGGCATTTTTGATTCGTTCGTCAACATCTCTATATTTATTTAGCTTTTAGGTGGGTGGATATCCAGCAATCAACTTTTCGAGAAATTTAATAATTTAAAAACCCTCCAACTACTCCTTTTCTTAAATTGGACTATTCGAACATATAATACAAAGTACTAATTTGACTACTAAACAAGAGCAAATTTGACTATAACTTCAAAGTAGTAATCTGACACCTCATCGTCTCTTTGCCGAAAAAATCCTATGCCGAATCAGCCATTCAAATGGGCTATGCCAAAACGTCCTTTGAACATAGTTTCAGTATAAACGACAACTGGGCTCTGGGTAGTGACAAAAAGCAAATGTTTCTTGTTCGTTGTATGCAAACGGGATAGCTAGTTACTTAACGGGTTTTAACATTTTGACGTCGCTGATTTAGCATCGCTGATTCAGCATCAGAAAAATAATTGGACTATTTGGCACAACCGTTTCAACGTCAGTGTCTTTGACTGGTCGCACCCCCCCCAACCTCCAAAAAAGGATAAAAGCATTGAAAACACCCAACTCTCAATATGACTTTTTATTCATTTAGGGAATTAAGAATCCTATTAAAACATTAATGGAATAATGTAATTTAAAAACTTAAATTAAAAATATTATATTTCAAAAATATTTTAAAAAATCAGTAAAGCTATTTAATCTTAGACATTACTTCTTCATTTCTTCGTAATTATGAGCAACAGCCTTCACGAATTCAATATGATCTAATGATTCAACTTCCATTGTGACTTTTTTTGATTCTTTCGTCAACATCTCTATATTTTTAGCTTTTTTTGTGTGTGTGTGAGGAGGGATATCCAGAGATCAATTTTTCGAGAAATGCATCACGTATTTTGTGAACATTTCCACTGTTCATATCTAATCTCACATTACATTGATCTTTCTGTTCACATCGCCAAAACTTTAATTCATGTTCCCTCTTGCTCGTTGCGTGAAAAAAAAGGTATCCATCGTGTATCACTTCGTTTCTTCCACATTTTGATAAAATATTTGCTCCCATTTTGAAATAAAAGGCCTTTGACCACTGAAAAATATGAAAGAAAAATAATAATATAAAAATACTTCCGACTGCTCCTTTTCTTAAATATAAAAATGCCTCCAACTACTATTTTTCTTAAATTGGGTTATTCGAGCAATTAACGACGAAGTACTAATTTGAATACTAAACGAGAGAGAGAGAGAGAGAGAGAGAGAGAGAGAGGACAAATTTAACTATAAAGACGAAGTAATAATCTGTAACCTAATCGTCCTTATAAGCCGGAAATGCGATTTGCATGCCGGGAACACTAGAATCAAGCAGACGTGGAAGTTTAAATATCTGGGAAGCTTTTTGACAGAGGACGGTAAGTGCGACACTGAGATCCGAAGAGGTATTGGGATTGCCAAAGACGCATTCCAAAAGCTGGGCAGAGTATTGCGAGACAGGAGGATTTCTTTGGTAACGAAGAGAAGACTACTGAGCTGTTACCTGACATCTGTCCTTCTTTACGGCAGCGAATGTTGGATGATTTCCTCAAAGATGAAGAAGAGACCCGAGGTGACGGAGAAGTGGTTCTACAGAAGGATATCATGGTCCGAGCGTGTGAGCAACGATGAAGTCTGAGAGAGGTTACAAACAGGAAGAGGGAGCTGAAGTTTCTGGGACACATGATGAGGGAGGAGGACCTGGAGAATCTGATACTCACGAGTCGAATAGAGGGAAAGAGAGATAAAGGAAAACAAAGCGTGGCATACTTGGCGGGCTTAAGCAAGTGGATGACAGAACGTGGTCTGGGGGAGGATGCAGAGGGAATGAATTTGTTGAGAGCAGCAAGGGATAGAGGGAGGTGGACGGCCATGATCGCCTACATCCTGAAAGGACATGGCATATAATCGTCCCAGTGCCGAAAAATTCATATATATAATCGGCGACGCCAAATGGGCTACGCCGGAACGTCCTATTTCCTAGTTTTTGAAGGCATCTTTTGTTATTTTCATGCGACTTCGGATTTCGGTGTCACATTTCCATCATGTATTAAAACACTTTCCAGATATTTAAACTTTTGTATGTGATTTGCCTTTTAAACATCTCCAATTGCGCTGATTTTCTTGCTGTCAACCATAGATTATCTTATCATAATTAGGCTTACACGTACGTACGAACACTCACAACACGCACACATTATTTCTCCACACAAACTCTATGTAACTGTCCATGTCTTTGTAACTTGTTATTAAAATATATATTTGTTTACATATATTTTAATAACTGTTTTCTTTGTCCTCTTTGGACTTAATTTAAGTCCAACATTCTCATGTAGCTGGACCGGCTAGCAGGAAAATTTAACCTTCTGATATCTCTTCACATCTCCCCCCACCCACGCTCCATTACACGTACATACGGTACTTTTAAGTTTATAATTCTCAGCGGCTCTTGTTCGTGATCAGGTGCAGTCACTTCAACGTAAATATAGATTTAGACCGATGAAACGTGTGTGTGTTCGTGTGCGTGTGGCGGGGCTGGGTTTAAAAATAAAAGTCAAAAAGGAAATTTTTATTTGGTAATGTGTTTCGTCCTTTGAGGAATTTTATCAAAATAAAATTCCCCAGAGAACGAAACGCATTGATAAAGAAATGTTATCCTTTTGATATTTCTTCATATTGTCGTTATAGATAAAGATTGGGCTGTCCAAATCTTCCTTCTGTCTATTAAGTGAATTTTCTGTTTTATAAACGAACGAACTTTTTCTTTTTCAATATTTTATTTATATCTGATTTTTTTTTACATATAAATATGTTTATGTAAATGTATGTGCGCTTGTGTACATGCATACCTATCCTGGAAGTTATATACAGCGTTCACTTTACTAATATGTAATTTTATATTTCTTGTTTTTGTCTCTCTCTCTTTCTCTCTCTTTCTCTCTGATTATCACGTCTCTTTCTCATTTTCCTCTTTATTTATTTCTTTCTTTCTTTCTTTCTCGTTGTGTTTTTGCCTACAATCCAGCGATAAACAAAATGATTTAGAAATCGATCTATCTTGTACGCCTCACCAGCAAATTACTCGCTTCTGCAGTCATTGACAAAAGTCGATGACCGATGACACGATATCAGATGGCGTGATATTCCATCGAATGATCTCATAGACAGCAGGTTAATAACCGCAAAGTAATGATCCGAAAAAGTGAACACGGCTTTTGGTTTTCAGAGAAAATAATTGAAATCACAATCCTTTAAGGGTACTTCATAAGAAATCACTCATGTCTTGGACCTCAGTATAAACGTCTATAGCAACGGTATATGTTTAATGTGTCTTTCGATTCGAATACAAATATAATTTCTTCCGGTTTACCTAAGAATATTTTGTCCCCGCTTACTAACTTTCATTTCTGGTTCAATTTTTTGTTTTTCAGCTGAGAAAGATTTGTTTTTTACTATTAGTCCCGTCAGTTACATTTTGAGTCAGATTTGTCGGAGTTATCTCCTCCTCAGTTCCTTAATCCTTCAATAGGGGTCTCTCTCCCCTGGCTATAAATACTGGCTGACCCTTCGCCTCGATCTCTCTTTTCCACTTAGGCCTTGGGCCGCCACCTCGCGTGGAGGTGAGGTAAATCTCTCTTTTCAACTAACACCAATTGTGACATCTCACAGATACAGCGTTTCCCAAATTCTGGGAACACGATAAGAACAATACACGTACGTACGAACACTCACAACACACACACATTATTTCTCCACACAAACTCTATGTAACTGTCCATGTCTTTGTTTAACTTGTTATTAATATATATTTGTTTACATATATATATATATCGGTCTTGTTTGTTTTCTTTGTCTTCTTTGGAATTAATTAAAGTCCAACATTCTCATGTAACTGGACCAGCTAGCAGGAAATTGTAACCCACGTGTGTTCTTCCCATCTTCACTCCACGGTCCACTATAGATTAAAAGTCAAGCTTTTGAATGCTGCTGAGTTCAAAGAGACGGTATATATAAATTTGTCAATCACGTGGTTAAATCGTGCTCGGATAGATTCTAACACCATGTGATTATCTTCGATTCGAACAAAAAGAAAAAACAGCAGATACCTCCTTCTTGAGAAAATTGAAATTACAATTAAAAAAAGGTAAAAACAAACACTGTCACAACATAACTTATCCAGCTCACAGATTAATTAATATCATCTGAAAATGACAGTTGATTCCAAACGAATGACATTCGACTTCTGAAATTTTGGAGATATTTGACGCAGCTTTATTTTCAGTGTTTTGTATGTACGAGGAAAACCTGAAGGAAGACATCAATTCGGCGTGGTATAGATTTGAACAAAAAATATTTGACCATTTTCTTCGATGTCTAAAATATAAGAAATTCCAGTTAAGTTAAAAAGAACTGTACGAACTGATACGAAACCTTGACATATTCGAGGAGAATATTAGAATAATTCAGAACCTATGCTGGGAGCAAACTCCTGCATACGCATAAAAAATGAATTACCAAATTTTCTGCCTTACAACGCGCACTTTTTTCATAAAAAAATTACCCTGTAAAATGCGTGTGTGAACGTAAGGCAACGCCCAGGCTTAAGTATGCTTTTGACGGTTACCAAATTGGCTTGACTGATAGGGACTTGGATTTGTGTGTTGAGTCATTACGGTATTATGTTAGTTATCTAATTAATCCTTGTATATGATGTAACCTCAGTACTTAACTGTTACAACTATTTCCAAGACTATAAACCTTCCTTGAGCCGAGTCACAAGCTTAAACATGCTCTGTTTACTAGCAGCGGCGGGGGCCTTTCCGCTCTTGACTAGTATGTCGCTGCCGTACAAACAAAATCGGACAAGTGATTAATGTAAACAATACGTGGCGCCAGTATGCGAGGGACGCATGGTGAATGTGTTGTTGTATGAGAATGACTTTTTTTTTCTTAAAAATTTATTTCCAATATTTGGTATGTGTGTGTGTGGGGGGGGGGGCGACCTCCAAGCCGGAACATACAGTAATGCATATACAAACTAGAAAGGGGTGTAAGAAAATGATGCGTTTTCTCACCGGACTTATTAAACCAATACACTGAGCCAATTCTGATAGAATTAGAAGTCATAGTAACGTTTATTATTAGCGGCCACGCTCTTAACAATATTAGATATTCACATGTCAATGTGTTGATAGCAAACATAGAAATGGAACTGCAATAACTCCTACTCAAGGTAGTCAATGAAAGCGAACAGGACTAATACTAAACTGCAAGAAGACAGAAGGTCGTTAGTAAAAGGGACAGCCCAAAATGCAAATTACAAAGTGGCGATACCAAAATCAAACAAGTACGAAATTTTAAATATCTAGAAGGGTTTTAACAGAGGACGGGTAGTGTGAAACTGAAATCTGAAGGCGCATGAGGTTAGCGAATGATGTCTTCCAAAAGCTAAGCAAAGTATTAAGAAACGTGAAAATGTCGTTAGAAACAACGAAAAGATTACTGAACTGTTACGTAATAACTGTCCTACTATATGGCAGTGTATGCTAGACAATCTCCTCACAGATGACGAGGAGACTCGAGGAAACAGAAATATAATTCTACAGAAGGATGTTGAGAATACCAGATTTATAATGGTCAAATATTTAAATGGCCAAACAGCTAAATGGTAAAAAATTCCTAACGGTAAAATTTTTATAATGGTAAAATAATTATAATGTAATATATATATATATATATAGTGGTAAAAATATTTATAGGTGTAAAAAAATTTAAATGGTAAAATATTAAAATGGTAAAATAATTATAATGTATATATATATATATATATATATATATATATATATATATATATATATATATGTATATACATTATAATTATATATATACATTATAATATATATATATATATATATATATATATATATATATATATATACATTATAATTATATATATACATTATAATATATATATATATATATATATATATATATATAGTGGTAAAAATATTTATAGTTGCAAAAAATATTTATAGTTGTAAAAAATATTTATAGTGGTAAAATATTTAAATGGTAAAATATTTATAATGTAAAAAATATTTATAATCTAAATATATATATATATAGTTGTAAAAATATTTATAATGGTAAAAAATTTAAATGGTAAAATATTTATAATGTAAAAAATATTTATAATCTAAATATATATATATATATATATAGTGGTAAAAATATTTATAGTGGTAAAAAATTTAAATGGTAAAATATTTATAATGTAAAAAATATTTATAATCTAAAAATATATATATATAGTGGTAAAAATATTTATAGTGGTAAAAAATTTAAATGGTAAAATATTTAAATGGTAAAATATTTATAATGTAAAAAATATTTATAATGTAAAAATATATATATATATAGTGGTAAAAATATTTATAGTGGTAAAATTTTAAATGGTAAAATATTTATAATGTAAAAAATATTTATAATCTAAAAATATATATATAGTTGTAAAAATATTTATAGTGGTAAAAAATTTAAATGGTAAAATATTTATAATGGTAAAGATTTTTTGAGTGATTGTCCATGAAATTTATTGATATTTGTTCTGGGCGTACCATTGGTTATATCTAAAACTGCAACATCTGACGATGAGGAGGGGCTGTTCATTTTTTTTAATATTACAGAATACAGTGGTGACTGGTTAATTTCACAGACACCAATACGATAGAGCGCTAAACTCTGTACAAAGTATTAAGAAACCTGAAAATGTCTTTAGAAACAACAAAAAGAGTACTGACCTGTTATGTAATAATAGTCCTACTATGTGGAATTGTATGCTGGATAATCTCTTCACTGATAACGAAGAGACTTGAAGCAACAGAATGACGTTGAAAGTTCCATTAACGGGGATCAATTCTTCATGCCCACAGAAAGTTTAAAATGTTGACCTTATGAAGTAAATGTGTCAATATCTGTTGTCAATAGAGTGTTATATGTAAAGCAATTAATTCAACCTGTAATCTGCCCGCAAACAATTTACCTTGGTATAATGCCAATGGAAAATGGTGGGATTAGAAATTATATGAAGCTACAAATTGCAGAGATCTGTCCACCTTAAAAAGAACAGTATTCTAAATCCTGTTTTCTTACAGATGTTTTTTTTATACTGGGGATAACTGAGATGAATGTTGCCAGTAATTATTCGGCCAGCTGCTTAGAAAGTTATTTCATTGTGTCGTGCGAGATGATTTTTCTCTCCAGAATCTATCTTACATATCTATAAGAATATCATTCGTCTATGCTTAGAATATTGGTTTTCACGCATGGCCCAGTACCCCTGTTATTTACCTTGAGCTTCTTGATAAAACCCAAAGAAGAATCAGCAATATTATTGGTCCTGATCTGGCGACTCAGGTACAGTCACTTACCCACCGCCGTAAGGTTGCCTTTTCTATAAATACTTTCATGGTATTTGTTCACATGTGTTCTTTGGCTATGGTACATAGACTCATCAATTTACAGTTGAGCTGGCTAGATGAAACAGTTTCTTTTCTCGTACTTTTCGCTTCTGAAACTCCCTTATGGTCCCGTGTTTCCAGCAAACTTTAATCTGCAAAAATTTAAATACAATGTCAACCGCTATCTACTGTCCTCCTGATCACTCTCTTCTGTTACCGCTCATTTTTAATATTTCTGTTCCTAATTCTTCCACAACCCCTTGTGGTTTAGTTGCTTTACTGCCTTGCTTGGAGTTTAAAAAATACCTGAAATAAGAGTCACTTAAAAATAGACTAAACCAATCTTGTCTCTTTTGAAACTCAGCTTTAGACATTCTAGGTTTAAGCCTACACATTTTGAACCTTACAGTCCGTTTTCCCCTGACGAAACTTTGCTAGCCTTTCGGTACTCAATCGCAATTTCTATGGCAAAATTTCAAATATTCTACGTTACTTATTTCCATCAGTTCAGACCTTTTCAGCTGATGCCAGCCATGCCAAATTTGTATTCCTTTGCTAAAAAGGAAGTTCCACTCAGATTCTTCCTGACAATCTTTCTGGAACTAACTGCTGAGAGAGAATGCTTCCACGATCACTACAATATTAAACTTTTGCCTGTCCTGGCCATTTTCGTGTGTACTATCTAAACGTGAATACTCGTTTCCAAATTTATAAGTATTGCAAGGCAACTCATTTGGCAAATAGAATGTGTTGATATATAGTGTTTCAAATAATAAGAACGTCAAATCGTAAGTTATTTAAACTACGCTCTGTGCATCACATGTGATGCAGTGATTTTTATTATGAGAAACACTATATATCAGCACATTCTATGCACCAAATAACTTGAGTTACTTTGCAGTTGTTATAAATCTGAAAACAGGCAAGTATCCTGCGGTCATATATGATGCACAAAATATTAGATTAGGCTTTTCTTCAAACATCCTGCTCAGTAGTAGACGCTTTTCGTCCTTAGTTTTAACACTCTTTTAAAACCATGGCTCGTGTTCAGCAAATATGCTGCGTGGATGAGGTAATTCCATGTCCTGAGCATCATCACATATGATAGTCAGGTCAGGCAAAGGATTAACCCATGTCCTGAAGAAATGAAGTACAAAGAAGCTGTGCAATGCCATGGCTATTCTTGGGAAGTATAGTGTATTGGTTTTGTTTTCCAAAAAGAATCAAAATCTGTTCATCTTCTAGACTGGCTGCTAAACAAGGCCAGATATTTAACCAACTATTTAAACTTTTGCATATCCATGGAATTTTTGCATGTACTATCCAAAATGTCCATCTTTGTTTTCATACTTATAACTACTGCAAGACAATTCAGCTAATTTGGCAAAATGAATGTGCTGATATATAGTGTTTCACATAGTAATAATGTACAAATGTGAGGTACAGGTTTTTATTGTGTGAAACACTATATATCAGCCCATTCTATTTGCCAAATAAGCTGAGTTTCATTGCAGTAGTTAGAAATCTCAAAACTAGCAAGAGTCCTGTGGTCATATACAGGGTGCCCATAAAGTTCGTGTGAACATTAAAAAATTTATAACTTTATTTGTATTTGCGATAGAAATAATCTGTAAAAAATGTTATAAAGTTTAATGTACCTAGTTTTAAGTATAGCTAAAATAACTAATGTGATTTTAGACGTTACTGTAAATCAGTTGGCAGATGTTTTCCGTGAACAGCAAAATCGTATTACCCTTTGTATTGCTAATGATGGAGGACATGTGGAAACTTAAATAACATTTCAATAAAACCTTAAAAAGATTATATAGATTTACTTCTTTCTACTTCTTTTTACAAATTTATTTGTATCGCAAATACAAATAAAGTTATAGATTTTATTAAATGCACACGAACTTTATGGACACCCTGTATGATGCACAAAATATTAGATTAGTCCTTTCCTCAGACGCCCTGCTCAATAGTAGACTCTTTTCTTAAGCGTCCTCAGTTTTACCATTCCTTTAAAATCATGGATCATGTGAACCACATATGATACACGGACGTAGAAATCCTATGTTCTGTGCATCACGTATTATGCGCAGGACAAGCAAAGTGTTAACCTTTTCAGGTGTAGGGGTCAAACGTTATCTGTCCTGTATATCCGTATAATCTACATTTCGCTTGGACACTTCGACAACTGAATAGTGAGTTCGATCTTCACCGAGTGCCCCGCACTTTCGGTCTTAAATCACATCCAAGCTACGCTTAGAAAATAATTTGGACACTTTGTCGTAATGTAATGGTTAGCAAGCTTTTCTTGCTCGTATTCATTACGACCGAGTAGTGATTTCAACCCGCATTCGGTGCTCCCCACTTTCGGCTACGGGCCACATCTGCGCTTAGTAAATAATTGGGCACCTCGATGTTGTGTAGAGGTTAGCAAGCTTGTCTCGTTAGATCAATTACGGCCGAATAGTGAGTTTGGCCCTCGCTTAGTGCCCCATACTTCCGGCCTTGTGCCAAAGAGACGCTTAGAAAATTACCAAAATCTTTTCACACGTCTGTGCAACAAACTCATTCATTAACCCTCTACTTTGAATGGTTCTTGCGCCCTGTAGTGATTAATTTTTTTTTAATTGTTTTGGTAAAAACGACATATATCTTAGTTACCAAAATGTATTTAATATCGCTGTTTGCATGGAAACGGTGACTAACTGATCCAACGAGATTGTATAAAATGATGAAAAACTGAGAGTAGGAGGGATAGCTAAAAGACAAATACATACTATTGGAAGCTATGGAGAGTCATAATCGCCCACATTCTAAAGTGACACGCTACATAAAAGAAGAAATGTACTAAATTGAGTTTCGTCTAACAGAATAAGAGATGATGAGTAGGAATTCAGTTTCTAGTCAATCACGTCTCTTTGATCTTCTGCAGACGAAATATAGATTTGTCCAGTGTTTCACTGCCATCTTCACTTCAATGAGATTAGCCTGGATTATGCACTAATTCATATGATTGATTTATTGATTTTGTTTATCGGCATATCAAACTCTATGAGTTATTTAATGCCGAAATCTACATATTCTGAACACAATTTTATACTTTCAGAGTAAAGGTATAATTTTAGATCATAAAATGTATTGTTGGTAATTTTACTATAAAAATCTATTTTTATATTATTTAGTGTTGCACTGATTGTCACTTTGATATAAAAATGTCTTGTTAGTCATTTTATTATAAAAATATACTGTTGATTTTTTTTGGGGGGGTATACTATTTGCCATAGGTGGGACCCCAACAGTTGCCACCATCGCGGGTCAGGGTGGATCTGGGAACAGCAGTAGTTAAGAGGTTGTCTCACGCTCCTAGTCGAATCCATTACATTCACTTACGTGCTTCTACCCTTGGGAAAGTTATGAACCCTATTCTTCTCACCTCCCCAGCTATGGGTAAATAGCAGTACAGGCCGGATTCTATAGCCTTGGATATGCAACTGGTCTACCGCAGAAATAAATGTCAACCTACTGCTGGGAAAAATCTGCCTCGTCAGTCATGTATCGAACGATACATGATCGCCTAAGCGTGTATCACGCATGGCACATAACTGACTGAAATTCAATTACGTGCTAATATCCTTGGAAAAGGTATGAATCCTCATCTTCTCCCTCTAGCTATGGGTAAATAGCAGGAGAGACCGAGTTCTATAGCCTTGGATATGCAACTGGTCTACCGCAGAAATAAATGTCAACCTACTGCTGGGAAAAATCTGCCTCGTCAGTCATGTATCGAAAGATACATGATCGCCTAAGCGTGTATCACGCATGGCACATAACTAAATTGAATGTAGGAGTATACAGACAACTGAATGAGACACAACGATCAAAACCTTTGTGATAATAACAAAATTAATAAGAAGTACAGTCCAACTGTAAATAATATAAATATTTATAAGACTCACCCTTTATTTACAAACAGTAATTATAGATTTATATAAATCCGATATGTATTCTCGGTTTCAACCTGTAACGCATTAATGCCGACGGCCCTGTTTTTGGGGGACGGCTGCCATTAAAGGAATATTTTATCATTCAGTTATCGAATTGTTGAAATGAAAGATCACACCACCCTCTGAGTTATGCATTAGGCATTAAAAAAAATCAATAATATATACAGCACTAAATAGTCTCAATGGAAAGAAATTGCACAATGCGTTTTCTTTATAAATTGCTGCTAAATTCTGTATTCCATTTTGCGTTCCCCTTGTTGCTTGGTACAGAATGCGTGTTACAAAACGCCATCTTTCAACAAATGTTATTTAAATTGTATCCATTGCGCATGACTGAACGGAAACTACCGAACTCTATGTGAAAACCGTTTGATGCTATTTATGTATGAAAATAATGGTTATTATTATCTAATATATGAATACATTCAAATTATGTAC
This sequence comes from Acanthosepion esculentum, assembly GCA_964036315.1. NCBI lineage: Eukaryota > Metazoa > Mollusca > Cephalopoda > Sepiida > Sepiidae > Acanthosepion > Acanthosepion esculentum. The sequence goes on along the minus strand of OZ038497.1, from coordinate 94,775,847 downwards.
CATTTTTATTTAAAAAAAAACATTGTTCATTATATTTTTCAGATGAAGGACTTAACAAATGATTACATAGTTCGATTCGTAGGAAGTTGTATCGATCCACCAAACATGTGCATTCTGATGGAGTATTGTCCAAAAGGAAGTTTACAGGTAAGTTTTTTTCATCATTTAACCAACAAAAATTTTTTAAAATGAACTCCCCGCGACCACTCTCATACCGTCGTCGGTATTCCCTCTATCCCAGGTCTTTTTATGGAAATAGCGTTTGGTGCTGTCGAAATATTGGAATCCCTGAGATCAGGCATACTTGGAATCTCTTTCTGTGAACTACTCAAAGACAGAAACCAGATAGAGAGGTGAAGAAGAGATACAACACTGTATTACTAGGGGTAGGCTATAGAGACCAAATTTAAAAAAAAGAGGGGAAGAGTTTTATTCCACTCCTTTGTGTCCAAATAGAAGGAAATAGGCCACCTTTTTGAAAATCTTTGAAAATTGGCATGGAGTCGGACCGAAAAGTGTCCATACCTGCCCGAGGCCCAAAAAATCAGTTTTACGCCATGTATTGCTAGACATTATGCTGAGTAAGAAAATTTGCTATTTACATTTTTTAACAATTTCATCACAAGCATGGCGTTAACGGCACTATGACGCAAGGAGTTACTTAAGGTAGAAGAAAATGAGTAAACGTTCGAAAAATCAAAGAGCAAGATTCCGAAAGACAGGAGATGACGAATGATACTGCATTTAAATTGTCGAAACACGTACTTGACAGGAAAATTAAGAAACCGGAAGAGATTTATACCGACGAGAAATCCAAAAGGAGAATCTATTAAAATAGAACCTGCGGTTGCATCTAGTTATTTCAGCAGTAAAATGATGAGACCTAACTGCCAAACTAGTACTACATTTACATTCCGTCCTGAGAAAGGCCTCTTAAGAGATATTTTTGAGGAGTGTGGAACCACCGCTTAAATCTTGTTTCCAGGTCCACCCTGACTCGGAGTGGTAGCACCTGTTATTGGTCCCAGTTACGGACAAATAGTGAACCCCAAAACTGGGGTCAAAATGAAAGTATAAAAATAAATTGTATGGTTAAAAATACCAGCGATCGAGTTTAATAGTAAAAAGAAAAGAAAAATAATCATTTCTCAGCAATAGACTTTGATAGTAACAAAAACAAAATTACTAAAGCACCCAAGAAAATTAAGCTTTATAACTGATTTATAAGGAGTCTATATAGGATAAACAAACAAACAAACGCTTACATTCTTGAGGTTGAGGTACCAAAGAGGAAAGCGATATTTATTCTGTATAAATTACAGAAATGTGGCACAAGGCCGAAAGAGGGATTGGGGAAAAAGGAAGGTTTTCTTCTGTCTTAACTATAACTTAGCTAGCCGCAAACACTGACCCAATCGTACAAACAATATTCCTTACACGAAAACAACACATTCATACATACCTTTCTTACTACAATCACCATAATACCTCGCTGTCTCTATGAAAATACTAACTAGTCCCCATATTTACAATTCAGTACCAAAGAGGAAAGCCCATCGAAAAGATTTTATAAAAATATTTGTAGAAAAGACACAGGAAAGCTAGTTTACGGCGTTTGGATAGGGACTGAAGCTGAGATACCAAATCAGGACCAATAAATTAACAGACTCTCCTGTGAATTTTATCTAGAATATCGAGATATATAACAAAAGTACCAGACCAGATGTGACTCTTTTATAATGATAGCATGTGTTTATTACATAATGTTTAATATTTTGAGTGTGAGCGACTTAATTCCCGATTTCCTTTTCTCACATTTCTCTCCAAAACCATCATTGACAGGTTAACACTAATCTTCAAATATTTTCATATATCTCTCAAGTGTTTGAAAAACAGATAAAACGAGACAAACTAAATAAATGAACTAGATAAATACTTGATTATTCATTGTAGTGTATATAATCGTTTTCCTGTTTTCATCGCTTCACTGGCTTTATAAATCCTTTTTTTTTAAAACATCTCTATGCATTTTCAATGGTTTTATTTATATTTGGATTATTTTTGGCAGACATATTTATATTGTACCTAAAGCATCGAAGTGTGAAAATTATTATACTGTATATCGTAAACGTTAATTTCAAAATTTCTATCCCTTCTACTTGAATCCACAGGGTAATAAGAATTCTATTCTTCAAGATTTAATATTTGGGTACTTTTCTTGTTTTCCTTTCCTTCTTGATAAACGCCATGAACGCCATCTTGTAAAACATTCCAAGCATAAAAATTATTGCGTGATGGAAGTTAAACGTTCCTAAGAACGGTCTTAATATTTTATACAACATTCGGTTTTCACCTGTGCTTAAATTATGACGACAGCTTGTGACCACGCTTCGTTGGTATTAATACAAATCTTTCTCACTTAGGCCGAAGCAAGCAAGCCCTCTCAGAGATGCTTGCATGTTAATCCATGTTTTCGAATGTCAGTCTTTAAGCAAGGCATTCCTCTATGGTTGCAAATTTAGCACAGCAAAATCATTTATTGTCACTGTACAAGATAAATGCATATATTTATATAAAAGATTTAGCATAGAATCGCACAAGGGAAGAGATAAATTTCTTGTTGACATCTGTATAGAAAATAAATCCTCTGTGGATGGGAGGAAAGTACAGTACGCATTGCGTCTGAAATTGTAAAATCTGATTCTTGAGAACTTTCTTGATCTGTCAAGCTTTCTTGATCTGTCAGCAGCAATGGTTCAAAAGGAGTAGAACAACTAATCACTAATCCCCAAAGAGGTTTGAAAATATGTCCTCAAGTGGCGTGTTATTTTTGCTTTAGGAGAAAATGACTTCGTTAAACAGTATCATTTCTGTTATGGGTCGTTACCTATAACTACAGAATGAACTTTTCCTAACACTATGTATACTACGCCTCGCAAGAGAGAGGGACGAATCGAGTCGAGCCGATAGTAGTTCAATCCAAACCAGACTGACAGTCATACTAACACCTTCCACATCTTGTATTATTATTCCGTGTAATATATCTTCGTTATTTCTACTCTTGTGTTCGTGTTGTTCTTCCTTGGTCCTAACCTGGACCATAACAATTTCAAATATTGCTAATAGAAATATCCTCTGTTGTATAGTTAATTACTAGAATACCAAAAGTTCAGTCATCAAATGAGGGTGTGCGGGTGGTGTAGTGATAGATAGTCACGAAATGAGAAGTATGAGAGCCGAGTTCGTTGCATTCAAATACAAACAAATAGCCTTGGAAAGGGCATGAATTCAACCCTCCCTCCAATTTTGCGTTAGAGTAGGGCTTGCATTTGGAAAAGTCATAGTTATCTCCAAAAAGATTGTTAATTAAATACGAGATGCATTTCAGAAGTTTTGAGACTTTTTTTTTTTAAAGAGAGCCATTTATTATTTTCAAAGAACTGCAAAACTCATATCTCCTTTAAACTGGAATTCTTTGACTACAATGAACTTGTTATAGAGCTACAGCCACTCCGCGAAGACGCCATGTAAATCATCGAAAGTGAAGGTGTCCGGGACCACGGTCACAGACTCCATCATCTTCTCAATGTCTTCAAAATGACTACCTCTGAGATTTTTCTTCAAGTTTAGAAACAGCCCAATATCGAAGGGAGCAAATTCTGGACTGTAGTGAGAGTGATGGACAGTTGTGATGACCATCAACTATATCCGGGCTGTCACCAACGCGTCTTTCATTCTGTTCGTCACTAAGCACCACGGAAACAAACTTTAAACTCGTTTTGCGCATGTTCACATCTTTATATATGATCATGCGTACAGTTGCTACACCAACTCGAAACTATATGCTTATTGTCGTTAGAGACCCAAGATGATCTTCCAGAAAACTGCGAATTTTGTTCTAATGTTCTTATGTCCTAGTCCATATTGTCAACCTCCCGCATCGTCTAGCCCAACATCTCGACTGTCCTTGAAACTTTTGTGCCAGCAGAGGTTAGATATTCGGCTCATATAATGTTTGTTTGGTTTGGTTTGTTTTACGGCATATCAACCTCAATGGGTTATTTAATGCCGACAATTATTTACTGCTGGTAATATTTTTTTTCAAAGATGTATTGCTAGTAATAATGTATGTCTGTTAATAATGTTTTCCATCAAAAATATATTGCTGGTATTTTTTCTCAAAAACATTGCTAGTAATTTTTTTTCCAAAAATGTATTCCTAGTATTAAATCCTATTTTTACACTTTCACAGTTGGTGTTAACTATTTTTCCATAGCTGTAACCCTAACAGGTACTACCACCCAAAGTCTGGGCGGATCCTGGAACATCTGCAGTCAAGAGGCGGCTCCACACTTTTCAAAGCTTCCTGATCAGAGGCCTTGCTGTCAGATACAGATTATCGTCTTACCCAGAATTTGGGATCTCATATAATATAATCCATAGATAGTCTAGAGCATTTCATACCATTCTGTGATATTTTTGCCCAGTTTAATACAAAACATTATTGCAGAGCGAGCTTCAAAATTGTATCCATGTCCTGACTGCATTCTAAAAAATTGTCCGCTGTGACAATCAGTATTTAGTAAGGTGAATGCAAAGAGCTTATATGAATGTCTCCTTCAAAATCTGGAATAACAGAAGTTGGCAAGTAAATTTATTAGATATATAGTAATTCTATTCTAAAACTACCATAATTTAGGAAATTTATAATTGCTTCTCATAAAAAAAACTTCTTAAATGCACCTCGTATTCACTCGCAACAAAAAAGAACAAAGAAAAAATATTCATGCAATCCAAAAATATGTCTCGGATTTAAATAATCTACAAAGGGTTGATAAACCGTAAAAAACACAAAGCAAATCAATCAGTAGTAATCAGCTGTATTGGCAGTAGATTTTAATTAAATTCCTGTTTAAACTCTACGTAACGGATATGATATATCAACGGAAGGTTTTGGTGTTAAAAGAGAATAAAATCGTTACAAACAAAAAAGGAAGAATGAAAAACTCGTATGCGATATATAATCATCAATACGCCACTGGATGTTGGACATTGGCCTAACAGGTGAAGACGAGACTTGGAATGACACGAATATCTTTCTTCCGACGAAGCTTACAATATCAGAGACAGAATATATTATTTGTCGTTGCCGCGGTAAAACGGAAGCAATTTTCTCATCAATAGAAAGTGTTATGTGCTGAGAGACATTGAAACGAGAAGGGTTAATACCAAAAACCCGGGGGAAGAATTGAGGATTTAAATCACACATAAACCACTTGAAGTGTATGTCGAGCAGTTTGAACAATGGAAAAATGACCCACACTTAGGGGTCAATGTTGATTGACACACGCCTGCAAATTGCAAGCTGTAAAGTGAAAATTTCAATTCCTCTGGTAGAAAGTTGAGTTGAAATCCCAGGTGGGGGTCGATATGCCACCCACACGCACTGAGGACATTTAGTGAAAGGTAATAATATGAGAGGGTGGAGAGAGGGAATTCCCTAAAGTTATGACGTAAGCCGGGGAGGGGATTCACCGAAAGGCTCCTACCTCGCCATACCCCCCACCCACAAGCCAGTTTGGGCGACTGTCCATAAATACGAATGCGCGAAGCGTCTTAGGCAGAAGAGAGAAAAGAGGAAAAAGAGACGGAGACGGGACCAGAGACAGGAGAGAGGCGCACGTGATTATCTGCCGACGAAAGCCTCCGACTTAGACCTTGTGCCAAACTTCACCAATACCAGCAAATTTTGCCAGGTCAACAACGATAATATCACTTCCGATTTAGACGTGGATTGGGCTGATAATTATTTGCATGCGAACTCTGATATAAACCAATTACGGAGGACTGATATAAAAACAGTATTTACTTTTGTACAATTTATTAGATTGTTTTTGTTTTCTGTAATTCATGGCCCTGTTTGGAGCAGCCCGACACGAAGATACCTGCGACGATTCGATCTTGGCTGCCTTATGATCAAACTTAAATGACAACGTGGGATAAGTTAAGCTCTGAATTAAAGTAGTCACTTCAGCGATCAGCCGCAGTGTTGGAAGTCTTGGACCATCGGTTAGGGTGTTGTACGATTACATGTGGGCAAAGAGCATCTTAGGAAAATAGGAAACTAAAAACACACTAACAGTCAAAAAGTGTCAGTTGAGATGTCTAGGTCCCATACTGAGGAAAGAGGGCCTGGAGAATCTAACACTAGCAAAACAGGTTGAAAGCAAAAGAAGCCGGGATGAAACAGCGACTAAACTAGATACCGAGTTTGCTAAAAATGGTTGGCGCTACAAGAACAAATAAATTCCAGTTCTTCTAAGGCGGATTTTTAGATTAGAAACAAACTTTTGGAATTCGAAATCAGCTCACCGGTTTCGCACTCAGAGACTTTATCCATTGCACCACTTACACAGTGGGAGATGGAAAAAAATGAAAAGCTTTTTAGCTGTTGCATATGATCCTCATCTTTGTCTTCATATTTATTACAACGTTTCGGCCGTTGTACGCCCCGGACTTCTTCAGGTGTTTCGAATGTCGAACTGGGCCCTTTATTTCGCACACTGAAGTAGACTGTTCTAGTTCCACGTGCCATGTTTAATGGATTTCATCTATCAGTTATCTCCTGTTAATTCCCTTCTCCAAGTTCTCCACCGCCTTAACTCCCACTCTTTGGATCCTGTCTCTGGATCTAACTAACACCTTTATCCAATGTGCCATGTATCCTCAAGGGCATCTTAGGGCGGTGGAGGACTAGTAACAATGTTATGGGACTTTACAATACACACAGATAGAACAATCAAAGCTAATCGCCTTGCCATAGAAAACCACAGACCAAAAAACGAATGTGCTTTCTTATTGACCTGGCTGTTCCTGAAGGCTGTAATGTGTTTTTGAATATCTTCAGAAACTATCAAAATACAATGATCTTAAAGTGGAAAACTCAAAAAGACATAGATAACTTCAACTGTGATTGGAGCACTCAGTTTGATTGGAAAAAGTTTCTGATAAGCACATTGAATGGATCCCTGATAGCGCATGTTTTAAAGAAATATACAAAAATTGTTCTCACAAGTACAAGTCACACTTTACGAAGGACTTTATCTATGCAAAATGTATGTGATCTTATGTTATTTTATTTTTATTCTTTTTTTACAAAAATATTCAGTGGAAAATGTTATGAAGCCATTTCTGACCTTAGATCTCTGATTGAGACCCGGAAGGAAAAGAAAAACAGTGTTTGACAATGTTAAACCATATTTCGACAGTATGTCCGTCTTCTTCAAGTTATATTTAACAATTCAATTATATATATATATATATATATATATATATATATATATACAAAAATTATGTCTTTGTACAAACGTTGCTTATCTTGTAAAATGAAAAATAAACGGCCGTACTGATAACCAACGCGTCAAAATGAATGAAACGCCGCCAGCGTGGAGGCATGCAACTGAAATGTGTATAATATGATGGTGATCTTGTTCATCTTGGAATTTTCCGTTACTTGATTAAATATTAAGAGGAATTAATCAAGCATCTTAGTATAAATCTTATGGAAATCTCTTGTCATCTTTTTCATTCCCCCGAGGCGGGAAGTTAGTAATTTGTACACGTAACTATCTTCATCCGTTTTAAGGATCAAAAGATCGGTAGATTCTGAATATTTTTTCAGAATGCACACCTTGTCATAAATTATAACCGTTTATAATAATATCTTCTGCAAGATCCGTTGATGTCTCATTGTTTTGTCTGACATCATACCTATGTCCATTGAATCTTTTATTTAAGTTTCCCATTGTGTAACCCACATAAATCAAATTATGTTTCGTACATTGGAAGACGTATATTAAATGGGAATCAGTACAATTCCACTCTCTGTAAAAATCATGATGTTTGTCTTTGATAGAATTAACATGACTCATGTTGTTGCACAACGAACAGGGTTTTTCTCTTCTCTGAGTGCTTTTTTTTTAGTACAACGATCCGAAATTCCAATGCTGTATTGAGTGTGGACGCGCTTGTATTTGTTAAAATTTAGTTGATGTTTTTATTTCTTTTGAAAGAAACCTCTGGAGGGTTAGGAAAATATCTCTTTAACACGCAGATATTTTTGCGTAATGTGTTCATAGTTATCGTGGAGTATTTTCGAAATTCCAGGGAAATTTTGGTGCCAGTTGATAAGTAATGGGATTCTGTCAGCATTTTTACTTTGTGTTTTCGGTAAAAAATTTTTAAAATATATCTTGAAGAAGATAGACATTCTGATGAAATGTTTTTTTTCTTTACTTTTCTTAAATCACGCTCTTCTCCTCACTGTTAATAATAATAATAATAATAATAATAATAATAATAATAATAATAATAAGGTATGCCACTAAAATGTGTATAATATGATTTTTAATATTTGTTTATTGTTTTCATGTTTAAGTATAATTGTGTTGTCAACAAGGATTTTCCGGAATTAAGTACACGGCCCGACATGTTGTTTTAATTGTCTAAAAATGTTAGAGTTATCATTTAAATGTTGAGTTGAGCGTCGTGAAAACGAGTTTGTGGTGTGACCAACATAAATATTATTTAATCCATTGGAGATATAATCTCCCAAAGGGCACTTGAATTTGTAAACTATGTTATTTTTTTTTGTAAATCGCTAAACATTAAACATGTATCAATATGGTGTTTTCCTTTCATCTTTCAACGATAATGTGATTAAGCTTATCAGACAATACGAAAGGAACTTACTTAAAATAAATAGAGAAAGCTTGTCTATATTATTTAATGAAACATGCATTACTGGAAAATTGCGGCCGAAATATACATGATATATATATATATATATATATATATATATATGTATTTCTCGTTGTTTTTATCGCGTTATTTCAAAATTGGATTTACTCTCTGATTTAGCCTCGTATTCATTTATATTCTAGCCGAGTTACATTGTCAAACACTGTGTTTTTTCTTTTTTTTTAAATGTACATATTGACATGCTTGTAGAAATTATAATCGTTCGTATCTTGAAGAAGACAGACATTTGTTGAAATGTTGTTTAACATTGTCAAACACTGTGTGTTTTTTTTTTCTTTTTTCTTTTCTTGAATCACGCTCTTCTCCTCACTGTTAATAATAATAATAATAATAATAATAATAATAATAATAATAATGATAATTATAATATTAATAATAAGGTTTTTTTATTTAGAATACTGTGGTGAATGATGATATTTTTTGAAGATTACCGTTATTCGATCCATGGTTGAGATGTTATATTGTCATACCTATCCAAGGTACCCAGCCTTGCCTAAGTGTACATGGCTGCAATTGTATAACCGCAAGCCCTGTATACCGGCCCTCCTGTCTAGAAAAGTCTGCCTGCGTGTCCGCTTGCATGCATCATTCGTTGGTATACTAAGTTACTCTCCCCGCAACTATTTTACGGTATGTCCTTCGCAAGTGTTTGGTTGTTTTTAATAAAGGAATTCCATCGATAAATCCTTCTTGTGTGGTCGTTGTTCGGAGTTAAATTGTGTCAATGTTTTAAATATTCAGTAAATTTCCTACGGCCGTAATAACTTTCGAATTGTATGGCATTGTTCAAAAAATTTAATAATCAAACAAAAATATGGATGAAGCGTCAGTGCAAACGCCTGAACGCCCTCTTCTTCTTCGCACGTTTACTGTAAAACTGGGGTTAATATGAGGTTCTTCGGGGATAAATCTTCTAGCTTGTGACTGGTAATATTCAGAAATCTACCTGGCCAAGAAATTAAAATTATCCGCATTTATGTTAAAGCCACGGACAATCAACTTTAGAGTGACCTAAATTTTTACTTTCTGCAAAACATTATTCCTTCTCCCCTGTTATTTTCTAAAATCCCAAACTTTATCGGGACCTATATTCGTCACAACTGAGAAATCACAATTTAGGAATCTGTTTCATCTACCTTTTTCGCTTAACTTGTATTTTTCTCATTGGGATATTTACTTAAAGGTGTTACATTGTTACCTTCCCTTGTCCTTGGTATGACGATAAACTACATCCTACATCACCCTACAGCAAGTAGTATTTAAGTAAATATCCCAATGAGAAAAATACAAGTTAAGCGAAAAAGGTAGATGAAACAGATTCCTAAATTGTGATTTCCCAGTTGTGACGAATATAGGTCCCGATAAAGTTTGGGCTTTTAGAAAATAACAGGGGAGAAAGAATAATGTTTTGCAGAAAGTAAAAATTTAGGTCACTCTAAAGTTGATTGTCCGTGGCGTTAACATAAATGCGGATAATTTTAATTTCTTGGCCAGGAAGATTTCTGAATAGTACCGGTCACAAGCTAGAAGACTTAACCATTTACACTATTTACATTGGCCTCATCTTTATTGCCACATTCACGACGTTTCGGCCGTTTGTCGCTCTGGACTTCTTCAGGTGATATTTGTTTGAATTTCGAACCGAACCCTTCATTTGAAATCTCGAATTTCAAACAAACATTACCTGAAGAAGTCCGGAGCGTAAAACGTACGAAACGTCGTGAATGTGACAATAAAGATGCGGCAAAAGTTCAAAGAATGTAAATAGTCTCAGAAATATAGAAAGATGTAAAAGATTTAAGTTAATGAAAAAATTCATACACTGCAATATTCCTTCAGTGTTGTCTATTGTCAACCGAATCAATAAATAAAATTAATTCCCTGATCTGGCATCTCGTCTGCAGTCGCTCTCTCACAGGGGTGCCGTCGCCCCCTGTTTTTTTTACAAATACTTGCATGGTAACTGTTCATGGTAATATTTACCGGCCAGTATGTCCGAGAAATTTTCATAGAAAATATTCGTTCTCCGACAGGATTCGAACCTGTCTCCTATACGTCATTTAGCCTGACGTGCTCTTAACCGATCGAGCCAGTAAATTCGACCTTGCTAATAAAATGATTAGCTGTGGCTTGATCGGTTAAGAGCACGTCAGGCTAAATGACGGTTCCGTATAGGATACAAGTTCGAATCCTGTCGGAGAACGAATATTTTCTATGAAAATTTCTCGGACATTCAGGCCGGTAAATGTTGTTTAATACTGTTTATTATAAACAGAGCATTTACTTAAATATTTGTATCTATTAAAAGAATGTATAAACATAAAAATGTCTTAAAAATAATATATATAAATAAAAAGAAAGAACAGTAAGATATAAAATCCGGTGTTCTTATAGATATTTTTATTTTTACACAATAGTACTCAATGTAAATTTACAGAGCATTAATATTATAAATTAATTGATTTAAAATATGTTTTTTTTTCGCTACACAGTGATAACCATGTTTCAAAAATGGAAGCTAAAAGTTTCGAATTTAATTTTGTTATTAAATTAAAGACATTGGATCCATTTCCACGTAAAGCGAATTTTGGAGTCTGACGAGGAAATGGAAAACAAAAACGAATAAAATAAATAAATAATAAAATAAACAAATAAAAATAAATACGTAAGTAAAATAAATTAATCTAAGTCAATAAATAAAATAATTTAAATAAATTATAAACACATTAACAAACAACGAACGGACACATAAACACAAGTAACTGTAAGAATAACAACGAAAAAAAACAAATAAAATAATCAATAAGATATAATGAGTAAAAAATGAACACTAGAAAATAGCCACAAGACTGCATTCGGATCCACAATTATTTCCACTCAATAGCCCCTAGAATAATTCGAAACATAGAAAAATAAAGTAGACCTACCCATAATTCGCAACTGACCCGTATATATAAATAGCCGAGCCAAAATACAACGTACATGGCCTGATGTTTATGCATGAGACAGATTGTCGTCGCTGGAAGAGGTTTCTTTTTCTTCCTCCTCTCTCTATCCACCAACATTTCTATCTATCTATCTATCTATCTATCTATCTATCTATCTATCTGTCTATCTATCTATCTTTTTATATCTGTCTGTCTCTTTCATTTTATCTACTTATCGCTTTTATTTTATCTAACTCGTTCATTCTATCTTTCTATCTATCTATGTGCATACTCAAATCTATAGAAATATTGAAAAGAGCCTTTATTTCACAAATATTGACGCCCATGATCGCCTACGTCCTCAGGGGACACGGCACATAAAGAAGAAAGTATCTATCTATCTATCTATCTATCTATCTATCTATCTATCTCATTGATTCATATCTGTGTCTGTTCACAAATCTATCTATCTATCTATATTCCTTTTCTTCACTTTTTATAAATATTATTATCTTTGAAAGTATATGTCTCATAATGCTAAGTACGAAAATAATACAAAAATATACGTAAGCACTTCCCTATGTAGACATATTCAACACTATTATAAAGGGGCCGTGACCAATGACACGCAGAAAAGAAAGTATTCATTAATTCATTCCTTCGTTTTATTCTCCACCCGCTACGATTTCCTGAAATCCTATTGAGATTTCTTCAGTCACTTAAGAATCTTTACAGCTTCCTCCTACGTCAAGCAGACTCCTTTTCTAAAATATACATTCAGTATTCCAGAAATACGGAATCTCTCTTCTGGCAATAAATCAAAGTACAATATCCTAATCGCCCTTTTGACACGTACCGCCTTGCTATTCATTAGTCTGAATGGCTTCTATTTCTGCAGAGCAATTTGATGAGCTGCCGACAAAATCTATCATGAATATACGACAAACTTGAATCCGATATTTAATGGACGAAGACTTAACTCGTTTGGCGGGCAAAACCGTCAATAACTGGAAGGGCTCGAATCGCCAGATTTTCTGCCACCATCTAGTCTGTCGTTCATTGCCCGAATAACGAATCGGCATATATTGTGTTTTGGGAATCAGTGTCTTTTGATTATTGTTATAATACATACATTTCGATGTTCCCTTTGGAGTCATACTGAGCAGAAATATCCATAAATTTTCTTCAGTTAACTTATTACAATAATAATAATAATAATAATAATAATGATAATAATGATAATAATAATAATAATAATAATAATAAATAAATAAATAAAATAAGTGCCTCCTTATTGATAAGGCAGTCCCTGCAGACTGCAATGTATCTTTGAAGATATTCGAAAAACTGTCAAAATACAAGGACCTTGAAATAGAAATCTCAAAAATGTGGCACATGGGAACATCAACAATCCCTGTTGTAGTTGGAGCCCTTGGGCTGGATGGAAAAGATTCCAGTAGGCAGTGAAGGGATCCCTGGAAGTCCATGCCTCATGAGATACAAAAAATTGTTCTGGCAAGTACAATCCACACTTTACGAAGGGCTTTATCTATGTAATTATTTTATTTATTTATTTATTTATTTTTGCAGTGCAAAGTGTCATGATGCCATTTCTAACCTTAGGTCCCTGGGCGGGACCCGGAAAGAAATGTGTAAACGCCAGATATCAAAGGAAATAAAAATAATAATAATAATCTATCAAACAGAAGATGTCTGTGTGTGTGTATGCTATTTATACACGTCAACATTTCTCGAACGATTTCGATGTACAATTGTCCACACATATTGCAAATTTACAAATATAAACAAATAAAAATAAATACGTAAGTAAAATAAATTAATCTAAGTCAATAAATAAGAAAATAATTTAAATAAATTATAAACACATTAACAAACAACGAACGGACACATATTTTGGTTTGGCAGAAAAAAACGATAAAACTGAATGTGGGTACGACATTTTGCAAAAACTAAGGCAAAGTTACACGCGAACAAAATGTTTGCTGGATGAGCTGATGTTCTTTGCAATTAATGCAAAAACATAGCTCATGTTACGAGGTTTGATAGTTTTCCTGCGACATTGGCTTCACACAAAAAATTGCAAAACACTGAAAAAAAAAATCAGGTTTTTCGTACGAAATAAAATTAAGCGAAAGGCCTCTGATCTGGAGGTTTTGCGGGACATCTGTCTTACATATATATGCCTAGAATATTACTGCCACATATAGTCCGGTGACCCTGCTATTTACCGTGAGCTCCTTGATAATATCCAAAGAAAAATCAGCAATATTATTTCTCCTGATCTGGCATCTCAGCTTCAGTCACGTTCTCACTGTCGTAAGGTTGCCTCTCTATGACTTTTCATACATACTTTCACGGTAATTGTTTGGATGATTTCTTCGCGATGGTACCTAGACATTATATAATTTAAGCTCAGTATTAGACTGTCTCATCAATTTACAGTTAAGCTGGTTAGATGTAGCCGTAACTTCTATAGTAACTTTTTCTCTTCTCGCACTCCTCGCTTGTGGAACTTCTTTCCGGATCCATCTTTTCCAGCCAACTTTAATCTGCAAAAATTTAAATGCATTATCAATCGCTATGTACTGTCCTCCTGATTACTCTTTCTTCTTCCCGCTCATTATTAAGGTTTCAGTTCCTAATTTTTCCGCACCCTGTAACCCATTGTGTTTTAATTGCTTTACTGCCTTTTATGGGGTGATAGCAAGTAAATAAAACTTGAATCAAAATTTTATGAAAGTATAAAGATATATTTTTGAAGTAAGAAGTCCCAGCACTACATTAATGGAAAAGGAAGAGAAAAATTACCAGTAATATTTTTTTAAATTACCAAATCTTCCGAGAAAATTAAATTTCGGCATTAAATTACCGGAATTGATATTTCGTTAAACAAACCAAAGTAAAATTGTTTCCTTCACAATGGAAGCTGTCTTAAAACTGAGAACCATTTGGGAAAACATTACCATCATGTAAGCAAAGATCTGTTGAGTGCATTAACCTTCTCAAACTGTCTGTACAATCTTCGAATCTTAGTATGCAGAATGCGTCAGGAATGGCGCAGTGCGGGATATTATCCTGCCAGAAGCAGGAGCATTTGAAGACATCATAAATGACATCAAGAGAAACTTGAAATGATATGGATCTGTCATAAGATTTGTCATAAGATCTGTCGTCAGCCAAGAAGCATTCCGTTGCCATCTTACAAAGGCGAAGTAAGAATGAGTTAAGTCGGTATTAGAAGGCACTTCACGGGCTCATGCACTTGGCACGAAATGAGTCAATTGGAGGGATCTGGTCACGTGCCTAGCTAGCTCTAAAACAGTGCTAGCTCATGGGACCTGAGGATAATGAAATTGATTGATTTCATATCTTGAGGCAATGTGTTTGCTATTCAGCATCTTTTCTCTCAGTGTTTAATCACAAAACCAGTATCTTCAAAATAATTCCTTCCTAGACCATCAATGTTCTTTCTTTTCGTCTTTCTTGGATCACTTTCAGATCCATTCTGTAAGCCAGAAACTTTTTACCTTACGAATGGTTTCGATTTCTTTCTTTGTGTTGTTCTTTGAACTGAGTTCAACCTGCTCACAATATCCACAGTTGGGTTCCTGTCAGTCAGTAACTTCATAATAATATGTTTCTTTTTTTAGGTGATATATTTATTACCTACCTTCGGTAGTCTATATATACGAGTTGAGTTTCAAAAATAAATATCAATGAATATTATATATATATATATATATATATATATATATATATATATATATATATATATATATATATATGAAGAAATTTCGAGTTACATAATGAATATGTCACGATAAAGACATTTACAGAATGTGAGTGAGAGAAAGAAAGTTGCAGAATGAGATATTTCGTTTCAATCTTTGGAAGTAAAGTCTGATGATCCGCGGTCCTTTAAAAGAGCTGTGGTGAAATAATTTATTACATGGAACCTTAAAGTGTTCTGTTTTTATTTTTATTTAAATTATTAGCTCTCATTTACATTGAGCTCTCTGGATTTTATCCTCCTTATACGGATTACCTAGTTTTTCGTAAACTATATATATATATATATATATATATATATATATATATATATATATATATATATATATATATATATATATATGTATGTATGTATGAGAGAGAGAGAAAGAGAGAGATAGAGAGAGAAAGATATGGACAGAATTAGATAGATAGTCTTTTTCAGCACTCCCCCATATATACAATGTATTCATACGTACGTTTATATATTTTAGAAATGCCTGTGAAAATTTAACGATTTTCTTACGAATCTTAATTCTGAAATTAATCATTAAATACGGTCTGGGCAAATTCTACGGCAATAAAATATTCATAGAAATTCCCCTGTTGCATCGTTATATATTTGAGCTTAACAACTTGAGCAATAAAATGATTTGAAATTGACAACTTTTCCTATTTCACTGAAACAAACGTTAAACACGTGAGAGTGTTATGCCATATTCTATCTTCGTCACTTCTTTCTTTCTTTCTTTTTTTTTCATTCATTCATTTTTACTGGCACCAAGTAGTGTTGCTGATATGTCTTTGCCGTCTTTCCACGCGATCAAAACGAAACAGTCCACGATTGCGATTGGAAATAAGGCAGAAATAAACGGCAAACTACTGCGATTAAATCTTCTACCGAGTCAGTCATGAATCCAATGGGGCTCAAGTCAAGACAAAGCTTTCTACATTCAGTCGAACCACTGAACAACAGGGCTCCTAATCAGCGTCTGCCAATGCGATGCAGCCACCTTAAACCAACGTGGAACACAGGCTCTCGCTCTCAGCCCTACAGAATCCCTCAGCAACCACTGGCTCCAGTGATACCTGGTTCTTCTGGTCTCTGCCTGAATCAACTCCGAACAGCTGTTGTTCGCTGTAGAGCCATCCTTCAGAAAGATGATATGACGCCGACGATGATCCCAACTGCCAATACGGGCAATTAAAAAAAATGGAGCATCTTCTAGTTTCCCCCAGTCTTGAAGATTGTTGAATTCTTGGCGATCTTGAAACCTTAACACCCCAGGAAAGGCTCTGCATGCAACAGTGGATGGGTGTAGTCTAGCGAATGGATAATAATAACAATATTAACCATGAATAAAACAAAGGAACCCCCATGCTTGTATCGCGTACTGGCTGATTGGAACGGCATGGTGTACGTACGTACTTAGCTAAGGAACTAAGGGAGGAATAAACAAAATTATCTCTCTATATAAAACAAATTATGTATGTGTGTTTGTCTGTCTGTCTGTGTGATACCATTTCATTCGAGATCCATCTAACCGATTTTGACCAAACTTGGCACATACATTGTAAAATGTAGTAAAGTCGATAATTTTTTTGAAAATCAATAATCGATAAAGCCGATCAAAAATCGATAAATTCAACTCTTTTCCTCAGATTTCATTCCAACTCGGAATGTAGGTTACTTACATAATGACGAGCTCAACGATATCTCATTTTTTTTATTTCTATGCCACTGCGTTTAGCGAAAATCTGCGAAAAACGAAAAAACACAAATCGATTTCAACACAAATTTTAAACTAAAATGCCCTCACTTGACAAGCAATCTAATACAGACTTCACTCAAGTGTAGCCAACAATAGGTTAATTGTTTAACAGGCATTTAACTTGATAATTGAGTCCATCTATATAATGGAAACCTGCGTAAATAGCGAACAATGGCGTTTATTTACTGGTTTCTTTCTTATTTTTCGTTTATCTTTCAACCAATTTTCATCAAAATTAACAATTGTTTTATAAATGTATCGTCTTTTACATTCCTAGAAGCATACTGACAGATTGAATTTCAAAAACTCCAAAATAATTGTGGTCTGAAGTGGGTCTTCATGTTGCCTGTTTTACCCCTTCATATCCTCGGCTAACTGCGATTGAATAAATACAAACTACTTCTGTTATATCGGTAACTGCATTAATTCAAAATGTTTTTTTAATGAAAGTACTTTAAACAAAATGAAGAAGATAGACTCTCTTACATCTAAACATGATGCTGTTTTTGCTCCATTCTAATTGAACGCTTTTTCTGATCGACCGACTGGGTGTAGCTGCGTGTAATAAGATAATCTGCAAATCCATTTGCGTATTTGTGACCGTGAATGGGAGGTCTGTTACGATATACACGCTTGCGCCAATTAATTGAAACAAAACGAATAATTCTGTTAGTATTTACTTTTTTTCGTATTTTTCCAATGAATCATGACCCAGTACACGTATTAGTACTTCATATGTCCATTCCACGAAGTCGTTCCTTGCAGATTGACCACGGATTATCGTTTGGATTTAAATCAGGAGAGTTTCCAGGCCAGTCTATAGTATTTTCATTTACTCACTGTTAAAGTTTGTCAGTGTGTTCGTGCGTCGTTACAATTTTCGTACGCTTCCTTTGAGTAACGTCCATCGCAGACAATGGCGGTCGGACAACTAATCAACGTTCGAAATAATATAGTCTTTCATTATACACCCCGAAAACAGATACATATTTCTGAACACCACTGCAAATTACCTACTCTGTGGAAAAAATAGAAATCGATTACACCCTGTAACTCCAGTGGGTCTAAAATTAACCGTATTGTGAAAAAAAGAAAATTATTTCAATTAATTTGCACAATGATGCAATCTTTCTATATTTCTGAGATGAAGTATTATGTACATTATTTACATTAATCGGATTATTGCCACAAAAATCTCCTGACCCGACCAACCATAGAAATGAATACAATATGGGAACCAGTAATAAGGAGTGCCAGAGAAAAGCGATAATAACAACAAAAATTGCAATATGAGCTCTGGTAAAAACATAAAATGATAACAGCAAAAATTTCAATATGAGCACTGGTAAAATATGATGCCGAAAACATTAGGTCTACAATACCCAGAAATTCATACACTGATCTACTCAAGGCGCAGTGGATAAAGGCGTTCGTTAGATCCAGTGACAGGACACAAAGAGTGTGAGTTCAATACCCGGTTAAGGCAGTGGAGAACTTTCAGAGGGAAATTAACAGGAGATAACTGATATACATTAAACATGGCACGTGGAACTAGAACAGTCTACCCCAATGAGAATGTCGAACTGAACCCAAAGGCCGGAGCGTACAACGGCCGAAATGTTGTAATAAATATGGCGACAAAGATGAGGACAATAGTCCGAATAATGGATGTAATCTTGTTTTAGCATAGGTAAACGTGGTGAAACAATTCATTACTGTTCTCATAAGATTAGGTTTTTTTCCCATAATTCTATTCGGTCATTTTAACAGAAACGTATATTGCATCGATAAACATTTTCTTTCGTTAAAGTAGATAAATTAGAAGTTTGCCAGGAAATTGGTTCCTTCGTAATATCGAAGGTACGTTCGCCTGAAACCGCCCGGAATTTACTTTAATACGTGATTGTCGAATAAGTGGCACCATAATTCTTTTGTTTATTGGAAAGCGCGAGATTCTGTAATTAACTTAACGAGAGACTGTTTAATGATCTCTTCAAGTAACTGGTTAAAAAAAAAAGTATTTACATGACAATGCCGTTTATGTGATTATATAATGAGGTTAACCAATCCTATTCCCCCAGTCTTCTTGACGAATTTAAGCGCATTACGAGATTGGCAACCGGAAATTACTAGATGAAACTGTAAGTTCTATGCTAAGTTTCTTCTCTCACACTCCTCGCCTGTGGAACTCTCTTCCGTCTTCTTGCTTTCCAGTCAATTCAAAAATTTATCCATCATGTCAGCCCTCTTTCTTTATTAATATCTTTTATGGGTTTATTTCACTCTCAGTAACACGTTGTGCCCTAGGGGCTTTATCGCCATGCTTGGATTGAAATGAAAAGAAAATGAATCCTGCTGATCTCATGGAATGCGGTGTTCATATGATACGAATTACTCATTTATTGCAAGCTTCGGTTAACATTATCGGTTGACATATATATATATATATATATATATATATATATATATATTTGAATTGGACATAGTCCGACAATTTATTTAATGACATTTATATGTTTAACGTTCTTTTTATAGATACAAGTATTTAAGCAAATGCTCAGTTTTATAATAAACAGTATTAAATAACATTTACCGGTCTGAGTGTCCGAGAAATTTTCATAGAAAATCGAACCTGTATCCTATACGGAACCGTCATTTCGCGTGACGTGCCTTAACCGTTCGGCCACAGGGAAGCGTCTGGTTAGCAAGGTCGATTTTACTATCTTTAAACTTAAATCTTCCATGAATCTCTTCTATTCATATCTGCTCTAGCGTATCAAATGTAAACAAATGACGTCATATATTTTTGAATTGGACAAAGTCCGACAATTTATTTAAAGACATTTATGATATGTTTAACGTTCTTTTTATAGATACAAGTATTTAAGCAAATAAAAAGAACGTTAAACATATTATAAATGTCTTTAAATATATATATATATATATATATATATATATATATATATATATATATATATATGTCTGTGTGTGTGTTTGTGTGTGTGTGAGTTTGTGAACGTGCGCGCATGCGTGTTTCTTTTGTGGAAAACTTTTAACCTCTCAGGACCTTGTGATATTAGACAACAAAAAAAAATTCAAACTGTTTTGCGTGTTCCTGTCATGTTCTCAGAGCGATGGCCTTCTTAAAATCTGACCAAATGACCAAACATCAGAGTGTTTTTACAATCTTTTCTTGGGCGGACCAATTACTTTTTCCACCCGTACACACACACACACACGCACGCACGCACGCGTGCACACGTAAGCACATACACATGTATATATTTATTATGACTCACGAAAATAAATCTTTTTTCAGTTGTACGATTTTTCTTGACGCTAATGAATATCTACACATTCCGTTCTTTTTTTTTTCTTTTTTACATTCCTTTTAATATAAGGAACTGGCGTCGGAATGATTCCATTGCAAACGGTTGAAAGGAAATGAAATCAAGCGTTTGAACATTCCTATCAAAAGACCCAAATAATATCAATTTCTCTTTTTTTTAGTGATTGATTTCGATCTGATTTATATCACATGTGAATGACCTTTCCATTAAATTGCTTTCTGGGATATATCAACTGTATTCGCCTCAGAAGCCAATAACGATTCAGTTAAATACAAACAACACAAGGGAAAACAATACTTATCCTATATGAACAGAAAGTGGTCTATTGCTTATCGCTGGAGACTTAGTGACAGTAAATCGACTCAAATATCGATCGTCTGCCTGATCATTATTATTTTTCATTATCATTATTATCGGGCCTTGGGCATCATAAAATTTTTCTCTGACTCTAAGTGTTCATCGCTTTCCTAATTATTTTTACCTTTCCTAAAAGGATTCCGTTCTGTAACAGTTCCACTGGACAATTCGTGCCAATTTTCTTTATTCACCAAACCAAGTGCACCAATGAAAATTGGTATTATGATATACGGCATAGAACATTAAATATTATGTTATTACCGAATGGACCTGGCATACTCTCTTTAGGGATTTTGTTTCTCTATTCAGATGGCCTCTTCGCAACCATGTCATCTGATCTGGAACTTCCTTTCTCTGTTACTTGAAACGCCTTCGCAGGGTTTACTTTTATTTTTGGCTTTCCTTCGTATGTTGGATTGATTTTTGAAGTTTTTTGATTCTACGTCTGTCTTCTTGGCCAGATTTATTCAAAATTTTAGGCAAACTTGATAAGTGTTTCTTCTTCGTCTACCTCTTTTTCTTCTTCTTCTTCTTCTTCTTTTTATTATTATTATTATTATTATTATTATTATTATTATTGGAAGTGTTATGACCAAGTAAATGGTTAAAGAAATAACAAAACAAGTGTTACAGATATATCATATATTAAACAGTATTTACAACAGAAGAGTATTACACGACTAGTGAGTGTGTGTCGATTAACCCATCGATTGTCGATTTTCTGGTGTATACTCATTTCTTTCAGGATCGAGACCCAGAAAGAAATGAGTATACACCAGAAATCAAAGGAAATAATAATAATAATATTAATATTAATAATAGCAAAAATGTGGCACATGGGAAGGTCAACAATCCCTGGTTAATTGGAGCACTCGGATTGATTGGAAAAGATTCAAGTAGACTCACTGAATGGATTCCTGGAAGTCCATGCCTTAAAGAAATCCAAAATATTGCTCTCACGATTACAGCCTACACCTTGCGAATGGCTTTATTGATGTCAAATATGTGTATATTTTTTTTTAAATTGCTCAGGGGAAAATGTCATGATGCCATTTCTGACGTTAGGTCTTTGGGCGGGACTCGGAAAGAAATGAGTACACACAAGAAATCAAAGGAAATAATAATAATAATAATAATAATAATAGTAATAATAATAATAATAATAATAATGATAATTATAATAATAATAATAACTTATATGAACATCACTCAGACCCGGTTACAGAGATAGGAATATTTTTTATGGAACTTTACAATACACACAGATAAGACAATCAAAACTAATCGGCCAGACATAATGATGAAAGACGACAGGAGCACAATGTTCTAACAATTGTTAATGACCTTTGGGATCCCCGGAGATCTTAATCTATCTTTGAAGAAAAAAAACTATCAAATACAAGGATCTTGAAATGGAAATCTAAAAAGAATGTGTCGCATGAGGACATCATTAATTCCAGTTGTAGTTGGATTCCTTCCTTTTCCCATAAACTTGATGAAGGGAATCCTGCTAGCCCTCGCCTTAAAGAAACGCCAAAAATCGTACACACAATACAGCTCATATATTATGATAGGATCTATGTTAAAATGTGTGCGATCTTAATTTTTTTTTTTGGCAATAAATGATCAATGGAAAATGTCATGAATCCATTTATGACCATATGGCCTCAGGTTGTGAACCGGAAGCAAATATCTATACAACAGAAATCAAAGGAATTAATTATAATAATAATATTAATAATAATGATAATAATAATAATAATAATAATAATATCACAACTGAAAATGAATACCAAATAACTGGTGTGGCAATACCTGCAGGCTACAATATAACAGCAAACTAAATAGAAGATATAAGCAACTGATGTGAACTGAAGGTTGAGTATTTCTTTCTTTAGCGACATATCAACTGCTTATGGGTCATTTAATGGCGAAATGTAATTTTCTTGGGAGCAATATCAATTTTTTTTTAAAAAGTGTAATGCTGGTAAGTTTGTTTTTTTCATTTACAGAAATATATTGCTGGTAATTTTTTTTTTTTATATGAAAATAAATAGTTGGCATTTTAATATAAATATTTATATATTTTCATAGTGTTTGGACCCCACTTTGGGAGTTAACTATTTGACATAGCTGGAGAGCTAACAGGTGCTATCCCTCCGGGTCAGGGTGGACCTGCGAACAACAGCAATTAAGAGGTGGTTCCACGCTCCTCAAAACCTCCGAATCAGAGTCTTTGCTGCCAGATGAAGTTTATCGTCATACCCAGGAGGAACTGAAGGTTGAGATTGTCAGACTGAGGAAAATGCGGGAGGAAATGTCATCCCAATAATGATTGGGCCACTTGGCACCATCCCATTGAAAAAATAAAGAATATGTTAATTATCTTGGTGTAAAATAGACTTTCAAACGCTACAAAAATCTGCCATATTTTGTATAGCAAGCATACGTCAAAAGCCTACCTGAGGTTCTTCTCGTGCCTTGACAGGAGAATCTTCCCTGGTATTTAAGGCAGATACACTAGAAGCATACCATGGTGCGATGTAAGTTTTACAAGAACAGCTCCTTCTCACGAACCTCTGCTTCCCCGAAATTTACATTAACCAGAAAGAGCCTTACGCAGAAGCGTATCTCTTTTTTAAATTTGGATTTTGTAATGTAACTATAAAAACAAAACAAAAATTCAATTTCATCCTTGCCTTGAAAAGTCGGAAGACGAAACGCGTCGGCAAAAAACTAAGATTTTTTTACAACTACCAATTTATACCAATGTACATTGTCCACAGAATTGATCTGGGAATTTAACTATAATAATAATTATTACTTAATCGAGGTTATCACAGGAAATATTTATATAAGAAATATATCAAACTTCTTATAAGGTAAATCATAAGATGGCAATAGCGTGAAACATTATACAATATATATATATATATATACAGTGTTGTTCGATAAAAGTGACTCACCTGATTTTTTTTTACTTAAAATTTTTTTCGCCTATTGTTTTTGGGGTCAAACTCATTTTTAATCTTACTAATATAATTACCCCTTCCCGACCATCTAGTAAAAACGTTTGCTCAACCTAAGATATTCTATTGACAATTATAATTTTGGATATAAATGACATTTAGGGAAAAACTCTTTGCCAAAAAAGTGACTCGCTTATTTCCTGCAACAAGTAATCAATAGAAACATAACCGAACAGCTTTAAATAAAGAATAATAGAGGTATAATTTATTTATTGTTGTGGATTCCGGGATGAAATCCGGTATCAAATAATAACAAACACCAAGAATGAATATAGGAAAATAAATGTATTAACGTAATAATACAAACTGGTAATACAGGTTAGTAGTTCCAGGAATGCGGGTTAGTAGGAAAAAATATATATAGTCTTTGATATCGACGTAAAACTGTATGAGTCGACGTGCTCATTACCGTGACTCTTGCACCGTTGGACTGTCTTTGTGTGTGACTCTGTCTATCTACCGACTCTCTCCCCTCCTCGGGTATTCACTGGCAGTAGTATATGAATACCATGGGTGAGTCCATTTGTGTAAAAAGGGGAGACCCCTCAACATTTATAATAGGTAATATAGTTCGAAATATTTAATAATCTATAGGTCCTCCTTTATTTTGAATAACCTTTTCAACCCTTTTTGGCATTGACTTGATTAGGTTCAAGGCAAATCTCATCTACAAGCATCGAATTCCATTCGGATATGAAATTCACAATCAAATCCTCTTTGTTGCTCAACTACTTTCTTGAGAGCTTGTACTTTATAATGTTCCATAAATTTTCTATGGGGTTGAGGTCATGTGATTCGGGAGGCAATGTGATAACACCGACCTGCTTCTCATCAAAGTATTCCTTCCTCAATTTTTATTTGTGACAGGGAGCATTATCCTGCATAAAAATGAGCTTGGTGGGGTCGATTTGCACCCTTTCAGCAGAAGGGAACAGACCAGACTCTAAAATTCTCTTGTACTGCTCGCTCCTGAGGGTCTTTTCAATAGGTTTTAAGAAACCAGTTCCATGAAAAGAAAAGCATCCCCAGAACATTATACTGAACGGATGCTTGACAGTACTTACTGCTAAATTCAAAGAGCTTTCAAAGCTTCATCTTCGGATTTTAGATCGCTTATCCTTTGAATTTAGCTCAACTTTCGTTTCATCGGAGAAGAGAACATTTAGTAAAAAAAATAAAATCAGGTGAACAACACTGTATTTCGTTAGTGTCAAAATTATTTTTTAATGAATAAAAATTTACAAGTCACCTGATATTATTATTACGGTGTGGCGCTTTTATCCCCGCACCCGACATTGATAAAATTAAGTATTACCTTGACTTGAATTTATAAGGTTTAAACCTCTTGCACACAAAATACCGGAAATGCATTCACGCCCGCAAGCAAGCCAAGCTGATAGCAGTTCACTGTTGCAGAATGTATTTATGTTCGACGGGGTTGGTCTGTGGTTCCGGATATCATGTCGCTTCGTGACGCTGATTCTTTTCTTGTGTCCCAGCAAGAGAAAAACGTTTCAGGAAATCGTGAGCTACATTGGCCCTTGCAAACTATTGCAACATCATTTGTTGACATTTATACAAGCAAACTTAGCGTGAAGTCCGGTATGCTGAAAAGAAAGGTATAAATAAGACACTTTCCTCGCTAGACAACGATTCAATATGTTTTCTGTGAAACATGGTTATGAGTTTTATAATCCTAAAGACGCACAACATCTCTGTTTATTGCTCAATTTATGAACCCCGATGTACTCAATTCAGAACGTATAATCTTGAATTGATTTTTTACGGCTCATCAACCTTTTAGATGACTCTTTTGGAGATTATAAAGATTTACTGATACAAGTCCTACTAATTAACAAATAGCTGGGGGAGAAGTGGATTCATATCTTTCCCGAGAGCTTCTTTTTTTTTTACAATCATGTTTATTCTAGATAAGGCCTAAAAGCCACTCGAGTTAGACGGTTACAGAATAAGAGGCACAGATTATTGGGATATGTAGGGAAGATAACAGTTGATGTTAGACATGAAAAGAGCAAGATTATAATGATCGCGGAAGCACCCACGTGGAAGTCGGTTAAACACAAAGCAGCAGTAGTTCGTGAGAAGAAACTGCTTGAATTGAACTTACTCTCACCAATGGAATAAGAATGGAATGATGTTGATTCAGTGCAATGAGTGTCTTACGGGTCTTGACTGTGAGGGTTATAACTGGTGGAACGAGGGCACCTCAAGGCGGTGTAATGGTTTGCAATCTTAGTATTGGGTTCGATTCTCACTGGGTGCACCCTACATTCGGCCTTGTGCCAAATCTAAATTACTCTTGGAAAATCACTTTAGGGTACACCGAGGCGATGTAATGGTTAACAAGCTTGTCTAGCGAGAAGAATTAATACAATTAGTAGTGAGTTCAATCCTTACTGGGTCCCCCCCCCCTACATTCTGCCTTGTACCAAATCTAAGCTACGCTTGGAATATCACTTTAGGGTACCCCGAGGTGGTGTAATGGTTAGCAAGCTTGTTTCGCTAGAACAATTACGACTGAGTAGTGAGGTCTATCCTCACTGGGTTCCCCATATATTCGGCCTTGTGCCACATCTAAGCTACGCTTGGAAAAAGCCTATAACTAATGCGTTGGAATTGGAAATAGAAACTCTCCTAATCCGAGGCGTCATCGATTACATTACCCGTGCTTACCACACGTGCTATTCCCAAGCGGTCACCCATCTAAGTACTGATGGTGCTTAACTTTAACACATCTTGGAAGTGCAACATACATACTAAGCTTGAGTAAGTTTATCAAAAGACTCAGTGTTAGGAGTGACAGAGGAATTGTGTTGCGAATATGGTGAAGGCATTGGTGGTCTTTTGAAAATAAACTTACAAAACTGTAAGTTTCATTTTAACTAAAATTTTATCCAACCCAAGGAAGAAGAGCTCCTCAAGCTAGATGGTTACGTATAGTGGTTGTTCTATGGACGTAAGAGGGGAAAGTAAATGTAGATTATGAATAAATGACGGTTAATCCAAGGTTAAGATTTTTGGGATTGTAGAGGCATCCCCTTGAGCGTCTACAAATGAACAGTTCTCAAAAAGAAGCTGAGTTGAAATTGATCTTTATAAATGGAATATGAAGGGAATGTTTGGTTTAGTCTGTTTTACGGCATATCAACACCTCAATGGGTTATTTAATGCCAACAAAGTTTTTATTGCTGGTATTTTTTTTCAAAATGCATTGCTGGTAATTGTTTTTTTTTTCAAGAATGTATTGGTAACAATAATGTATTGCTGGTATTAAAACCTATTTTCACAACTTCAAAGCATTTTGACACCAGTTTGGGGGTTAACTATTTGCCCATAACTTGGACCCTAACAGGTGCTACCACTCCGGCTAGAGGGTAAGTAGCACCTTGGAACACGAGAAATTAAGAGGTGGTTGCACGCTCTGCAAAAACTCCTGATCAGAGGACTTATAGTTTATCGTCATACCCAAGACGTGGGTGTTGTTTATCGTCATACCGAGGATGGGAAGAGAATGAGGATGAGTCGATCCAGTGTATGTGGTTTAACGTGTCCTAGTTGTGATGGTAACTGTTCCGATGAGCTTTCCTCCTTGGTACCTTGACTGCATGAATTTAAGCGTACCATTGGATTGGCCACTAGATCTCAACATGTTAGTGTCGAAAAGGCTAAATGAAAACGCAAGTTATATACTAATAGTTTCATTTCTTGCAATTCTCTCCTGTGATTACTTGTTTCCCTGGCACCTGCAATATTCCAAAATTTAGATGCAAATTTACATTGTTTCGGACTGTTGTCCTCGCCTTTATTAATATATTCACGACGTTTCGACCGTTGTACTCTCCGGTATTCTTCAGGTGACTGAAATTTCGAACTGAGACCTTCAGGACACATGGTCACCTGGCTAATAGCGGTGGCTGGATCCAGTGACTTCACCCAAAGAGTTATGAGTTCAATACCTGGCTACTGCAGTGGTGAAAAAAACTTGAAGATTTCAGTTAAAGGGAGATAATTGAGACATCCGAGAGAAGCAGGGTACGTTGGACTAGAACAATCTACCCAGGTGCACGAAATAAAGGATTCAGTTCGAAAATCATGAATATGCCAACAAAGATTGGGACAACTGTCCGAACAATGTAAATAATAATTACAATACCTCATCTCAGAAATATAGACAGATATAAAAAATGAAACAAAGTGGAAATATATATATATATATATATATATATATATATATATATATATATATATATATATGAATTACATAGCAACAAAATCCAATATTACTTCATATGGGTATAAAATTATTTCAACCAGGCCTAAGTGATTCGACCTTATTCAAACCTGGATAATATACAGTTCATTCTCCAGTGTTGAATAAGGCCAACACACTTAGCGCTGGCTGAAATAAATTTATACACACATGAGATAATTTTGTATTATTTTTTTTGGCTATGTAATTTATATGCTCCGTCATAATAAATACATTGAGCTTTCTTTGCGGGTCAGTTTTAATATTTGATACTATTAAGATATACCTGGATTATATACCAACAGACCTATTACCTGTACACATACACTCCCACTAAAATTTTGTTTTTTTATGCCCGGAATTATGTTTTCCGATTTCTTTTTAAATTTGTAGGTCTAATGAATTGGATCGTGATTACGATTCCAATGTAATGCATTATAATCATGGAATATTAGCGTTTGAGCCTTTTATATTATATTCTTGCTCTGTCCTGAACATTGAACTCTATCTGGATTCTATCCCCTTGGAAATTCATATATATTTATGGGGAATGTTTAGTAAGTCATTTGAAAAAGGAGGTCTATTGATAAAAATTGCCTGAGTACAGCGTAAAGTTGAAACCAAGTTAGCAGGATTACCTAATTTTTTAACGCTAAAAGCTCTATATCTGATATTTTATTTTATTTTTTCACACGTGACCACTTTTTATCGCTACTGTTTCCTGGTCTAATTCAACGCTGACCATTAACCTTTTATAATATATATATATATATATATATATATATATATATATATATTCCCAACCATGTAACAACAAAAGAAGTTTATGCTGCAACCACATTAGACACACAAATTCATTCACTAGCTCAGTCACAAAACCTACCCACATTTCTCACCCACACAAGACAGACATGCTTACGGAGGTGTTGAGGACTCACACTTATACACACACCCACTCGAATAGAAACACTTACACACATCATACTCATACACTCCATAATGAGCCAAATGATAACACACTTAACAGAGACACATTCCCTCTCCAGGAACCAATAAAACCGTCAAACTGACCAAGGGAATTCAGCGCAGCATGGATCTTTATCTCAAATAACAACTTAAAAGAGACTGTTTGTCCAACACAAGGAATATTAAAGAATTCATGTTAAAGAGATAAAAAAACAAAAAAAAAACAAATGAAAACTACAGATAAAAGGTCATATTCTCCATCAAGACATTTAATTCTGTAGTTCACTGCTACCAGCAAGCAGAAATATTTTTCTCCTGATGATGCCTATGTTGGCCGGAACTAGTCGAGGAATCTAAATTAAATAATAATAATAATAATAAAAACGAAAGAATATTAATCTACAACCGAATGTGTTTGAAGATTTTAATTTTTTAATAAATTTTATTGTTCTATATATATATATATATATATATATATATATATACAATCAACAAGATTACATTTCAAACTAGTCACAACACATTATATTGCATCTAGACATATGGTTCTGTTGTTAATATTTCGATCTCTCACGTGGTACGACGTCATACAACCGCATCATGAACTTACGACCTGCGTCTGCTATTCGGCGACCGTTATCATCGTATAGTAATGTCGACATAACCGAATATCATCTTTGATGGTGAATAGCTTTGTTTAACTGTCCGTATAATCACTCTGAATTTGGTTTATGTGAGTCGAAAGGACCAGGTTAATAAAAAATATCCAAATGTTGGACAATTTTTGTCTATTTTCACACGAAATTAAAGCAAAATTACAAAGTTTAGAATTGCTGATGATCAAACATAATTGACATTCATTGTCTGTTATATTTAACAATATATATTTATATATCTATATATATATATTTGTGTGTGTGTGTGTGTGTGTGTGTGTGTGTGTGTGGATTTAGACAGCAAATTATCTTTTAGGCATTTAAAACTTATGTATTTAGGCAACAAATTCTCTTTTAGGCATTTATTCATTAACTAAATTACAAACATTATGTCCGCTCATAATCCGTTCACACTCACAAATAACCATCTGTATACTGCAATTAAATGATGCAAAATTAATTTTCTTAGTATATTAGGCTTAATTTTTAACAGGGGCAGAGATGAATTATCATATATAGTTTTTAATAATAATGTCAATGGCTTCTCTAACTGGAACGTTTATGAACAGATTTTCAACGCCAAGAGATGCTATAGTTTAATTATTAGATTTTTTTATTATTTTACATAGTTTAATTTCAATACACGGTATGTTATTCGTTAATATGAACGGATTATCTTAAAAATAAGAAGACATAATGTCTGTAATTTATTTAATCAGACATGCATAAAAGAGAATTTGCTGCCTAAATACATAAATTTTAAATTATATAAAAACATCACCTGGCAATTTAAACGTAGCCATGTGAAAAGGTAGATTGAAGTAACTAATGACAACATTATATATAATTATTTAAGAGGTTAAATTATCTGGCCTCTTAACTGAGAACACTTAAATCTGAGTAAATTAAGGATGTTTAAAAAAAAACAATTTTATCCCTATTTACATTTCCAAGATGGACCATTCAATAATCCTCCAACCACCTCTGTCACGTTATATCAATCTAAAAATTGTATTAAAATAAAAGGAACCTAATTCTTTTGTAACTAGAGATATGACCTGATGAGCCAGGAAAAATATATTTTCTGGTGAAATAAATTATAGTCATGAAAATTTAAGGTTGTTTATTTCTGAATTAATTAATCTCTATCTATAAAAGGCAGAATGTGTGTGTGTGTGTGTGTGTGTGTGTGTGTGTGTGTGTACACGCGCGCGTGTGTATGTGTGTGTGTAACGAATGCACGGCCGAAATTTTCAACGGACTTGCACCAAAATTTACATGCACATGCTCCAAGTTATAACGTAGGACAACACCGGCGTTGCATTTCCCAACTCCCATCGATAGTGGAAATAATCGATTTTTTCATGCTTCTACGGCAGTTTTCATGTAGTTTGCGGCCATTTTCTACTGGCCAGAGCGAGAGCCTATAGCTGGCTGCCACTAATAGGCAGGAAGATTCTATTGGCCAGCGTGAGAGCTAATAACTGACTGACACGAATGTTAACTAGCATGCTAGCATGCAAAAAAAAATTGATAACTGCATTCGTCACTAGTGGGAAAAATTTAAATCTGCATGGCGCTTTACTCTAATTGGCTCATTCGCTTGCTTAAACTCAACGTTGATTCTGATTCCGCAGAACTGGGTTGGGTGTGAAAAAGTATTTGTTGTTAACATTCTTTTTTCATTCAGTTTTTCCAGTTACAACTCCTTTTTTAAAGCTGATTGTTTTGTGTTCATTTTGTTTAGTTCTTTTTTCGTAACAGATTTAATGTTTAGTATAGAGCTTAGAAAAAATTCGCAGTGTGAGATAGGCAAGAAGTAAGGTATGTAGAAACATCAGCACGGCAAAGGGCATTCCTTTAAAGGCAAGGAAGGGCAAAAATATTTTAAGTCAAGTGATAGCGATTGCTGTATGAGTCGTACGATTTTTTAATCAAGCACAGGCAACGCCGGGCCATGCTGCTAGTTATATATATATATATATATATATATATATATATATATATATTTTAAATTAATTAAATAATAAAACATCAAATAACGAAAAGAATAAATAATACAAAATCAAAATGAATAACAAGTAAAATAAATTACCCAAACAAATAAATAAATAAAAAACCCACTCCCGAAAAATAACCACCAGAATAGATTACCCATAATTCACCACTGACCCATATATATAAATAGCCGAAGAAATATCCAGCATACGCGGCCTGATGATTGCGTCCAGCATGAAACAGCCTGTCGCCTCTGAGTGTTGACTGCAATGTTCATTCATATATATATATATATATATATATATATATATATATATATATATATATATATATATATTGTTATTGATGTGAGGCACGATAAAACATTAAAGCAGAAGATACTTGGTTGAAAATAATTCGTTTCACGCAGACAGTAAATCAGATTTAAAAGTAAAAAAAAAAAATTAAACCAAAAACAGTTTTATTTTGTTGAGTTTTTCGCCCTCATTTCGGCAATTTTGATGCCTTTCGGTCTCGATGTATAAAATACCACCTAGACATTCTGGCTTATGTCAAATTGCCTAAATTAAATCTTCCCCGTCGTGCCCTTCCTACTCCTTAACTGTATGTTTGCGGGCAGTGGCAAAAGGTAGGTCTCTGTGTCATATCCACAGAACTGTATCGAAAATTTGCTCGCAAATGATATTACTCTCCTGAAAGTCGCATTTACAATGTTTCAGACTATTCACTATAACGAATACGTAGACGCTCAACGATACACAGATGTGACAAATTTAATTTTAGCATGACAGAGAGCACTCCACAACTTCCTATCCATTCTGGCTCCGCACAACTTGCTATCCTTTCTAGCTTTTAATTAGCTTCGTCTTTTTGACATCCCTTCCAGTAGCTGTTCTTTCATCTATTTTCACAGGCTCTTAGTTTAGGTTACGCATTGTTTGTCCCCTGTCCTTCTTGGCATAAATATGTTCTTTGTAAGTGTAAAATTTTCCAAGCCGTCTTTCCTCATTATGGCTCCTATAAATTTCTGCAATCTCTATTCAGTTCATGGTATTCTTGGCATTCTCCTGCAGAATAACATTTCTCTTGACTCAAGCCTCTTCTTCAGCTGTGAGGAGAACGTCCAGGATTCGCTGTCATACATGTTAATCCAATTATACAAATCCATATATATATATATATATATATATATATATATATATATATATGTATATGTGTGTGTGTGTGTGGATATATAATATTGCACTATATGTGCGATATATTATAATTGTATTTATATTTATATTTTGATCCTAACCATTATCGGAATATGGAACTATATATATATATATATATATATATATATATATATATATATATATCATAGTAAAAAAAAAGGAAGAACAGTAAGATATATAATCCGATGTACAAAACAGTGCTCAATGTAAATTTACAGAGCATCAGTATTATAAATTAACTGATTTAAAAATATGATACCATCGTTCCACAGGAATTACCATGTTTCAAAAACAGAAGCTAACAATATCAAATTCAATTATATACTTAAATTAAAAGCACTAAAATTTACATGCACATGCTCCAAGTTAGTAAAAGGCCAAAACCAACTTTGTATTTCCCAACTCCCATCGATAGTGGAAATAATCGTCTTTTTCATGCTTCTACGGCAGTTTTCATGTAGTTTGCGGCCATTTTCTACTGGCCAGAGTGAGAGCCTATAGCTGGCTGCCACGAATAGGCAGGAAGATTCTATTGGCCAGCCTGAGAGCCAACAGCTGACTGACACGAATGTTAACTAGCATGCTAGCATGCAAAAAAATCGATAGCTGCATTCGTCACTAGTGGGAAAAATTTAAATCTGCATGGCACTTTACTCTAATTGGCTCATTCGCTTGCTTAAACTCAACGTTGATTCTGATTCCGCAGAACTGTGTTGGGTGTGAAAAAGTATTTGTTGTTAACATTCTTTTTTCATTCGGTTTTTCCAGTTACGAATCCTTTTTTAAAGCTGATCGTTTTGTGTTCATTTTGTTTAGTTCTTTTTTCGTAACAGATTTAATGTTTAGTATAGAGCTTAGAAAAAATTCGCAGTGTGAGATAGGCAAGAAGTAAGGCATGTAGCAACATCAGCACGGCAAAGGGCATTCCTTTAAAGGCAAAATAGGGCAAAAATATTTTAAGTCAAGTGATAGCGATTGCTGTATGAGTCGTACGATTTTTGAATCAAGCACGGGCAACGCCGGTCCATACAGCTAGTGTGTATATATATATATATATATATATATATATATATATATATATACATATATATATATATATAATCGGCATTGGCCGCTATGTTCTACTATATCAGGAGTAAGAGCAAGCAGTTTCCTGATTAAAATATCGGTGTGAAAAATCTATCCCCAATGTAAAATTTTGCTATGGCTTCATATGACCCGGGTAAGACCTTTTCCTATCAAGTGTTGACGTTAAGCCAATTAACAGACCAAAATAGTCAGAGACGTGAATTGTCGGTCCCGGCTGAAATTTGCCGGTTATATGAGACGCAGAACTCGATTCTGTGAATTGTTGAATTGCAAGTTTCCCTTTTAGCAATCGAAGATAATCGTGCGCGAGGCAATTTCTAATAATATAGATAGATTTGGTTACATACAGTCCACTCTCCTTCTTGTTCTCTATCGCTATCTGCCTGTCTATCTATTGCTCTCTCTCTCTCTCTCTCTCTCTCTCTCTCTCTCTCTCTCTCTCTCTCTCTCTCTCTCTCTCTCTCTATCTATCTATCTATCTATCTTTATATATATATATATATATATACACATATGTGTGTGTACACAGAGAGAGAGAGAGAGAGAGAGAGAGAGAGTGAGAATTTTAACTATCTATCGTTATCTCTCTATACTTATATTTCGCTATCTAGAATTCGATTCTGCCAATCTCTATCTATCTATCTATCTGTCTATATAGATAAATATATAGAGTGAAAGATGCTGAGATCTATCTATATCACTTTATCTGTTGTTCTCTTTCTCCTCCTATCTAGAACTTATTTGCTATCCATCTATCTACGTAATTATCTATCTATCTATCTATCTATCTATCTATCTATCTATCTATCTATCTATCGCTGGCTAGCAATGTATCTGTCCTTCTATCTTTAACTTTCTGTATATGTAATGTGTAAAAACCGCCCAAAGTTCTATCTATCTATGATAAAAAATCATTTACAATGGTACATTCACATTGTATATAATTTTCTTATATTAGCTATTTATATAATAACCTTATTATTTCAGTAAGGCGTGACTTAATTGCTGGATCTATCTATCTATCTATCTATCTATCTATCTATCTATCTATCTATCTATCTATCTAGCACATTCTGTTCCATCAAGATCAAATAAATAGGATTAAACTCGACTAGGATTTGTTATCATATTTTTATGTTTCCGTAAACATTCCCGTATACCCCATGCAGTGTAACAGAAATACAAATGCCGTGATAGAAGATTGTAGCCCCTTAGAGATATATCTGAATTTCAGTGATACTGTGAGATGAAATATGCAACAAAGTCAGTTCAACTTGTATAATCAGGCAAAGTATTTCCAATTAAAACCTTGCACAAGGATAGACAATGTTAAAACAACTCATTATTAATGTTTCCCTTGTCCTGGAAAAAGATGCACACGTGCCTTGCTCCCCACGTTCTTCTTTTTTGTGCCGTGTCCCTTGAGGGCGTAGGCGATCATAGCCCTCCACTCCCTCTTGTCCGTTGTAGTTTTGTCTTTTTGTTATTGCTACCAGGCATTGTTCTGCCATCCACTTGCTCAAGGCTATCAAGTATGTAACGCGTTGCTTTTCGCTCTCTTTCCCTCTAACCGTTTTGTAAATATCAGATTTTACAAGCCCTTCTTCCACATTACGTGTTTCATAAATTTAAAAATACCTCTTGCTAATGTTAAGTATGAGTTTCTATTTTGCTGCTGTTCTTTCCGAAACTTCGTCTTTCCTCACATGTTCGGCCAATGGTATCCTTCTGTAGAACGATATTTCTGTTACTTCGAGTCCATCTTTAAGGAGATTGTCCATCATTCGCTGCCATAAAAAAGAACACATATCACTCGCTACACGTTACGCAGGTAAAAAGCGGGACGCATCGGACAATTGGATATTCTTTCATTCCTGCAAGGTCTCCTTCTACGCACAGGTGCCCATTAAGAGGGTTTGGTCATAGACATTGTGTATAATTGGATCTCTAATCGTCCAATAGTTACTTAGCTTATATGCAATAATAGATATACATTTTGTGCTTGGACAAATTTCTTTTTTGACCTGGATATCTGCAGTTTATTCCACAGTAGGTTTTCTCTTGTCACATATTTGGCAGGAAATCCTCTGATCACTCGATGAATTTTGGTGGTTCAGTGCCTCGTCGAATGTTATTAATTTTCTTCCTGAAACGTGAGCATACCAGAAGCTAGTATTATATATATATATATATATATATATATATATATATATATATATATATATATATATATTGTGTATTTAGGCAGCAATCCTTCATTTATGGATGTTTCATTAAAAACGACAATGTACGACGGTTAAGCTTTTTATTTACTTTTTCTTGTGTTCGCACAAGAGCTTTCTTCATTGGACACAGAGTGTGTAGAAACTGTCCAAGTTTAACTGTGTCCCTGATCAAAACGAACTCATAAATAATTACATCGGTCACACAGTTACATGCCTATCTAGACGCCTTACCTTACACCTATCTGACCAGATCTCCATTAGAATACATTAAAACACACACATAAATCTACCAGACTCTAATCGAAACATACTAGTAGAAAACACAAACATAATAATCTCATCCACTTGTAAAGAAAAAAGATTAAAAATAATGGACGACCTAATAATAAAAAAGAAAAAACAAACTTTTTACAAAATTAACTAAGGACTAGACCACAATGTGTTTGGAAAATAAAAAACCTCTATAACTCATTAAAAGGATACACATAACACATACTCGTTTAAACTGACAAATAAAATCCTCCTTGATAATGGCTAAAAGTATAGCCAAAAGCGCCCGGACCTATAGAACATTTGGACAGTATATACAGACTCTGTGCCCGAAAAAGAATTCTCTTGTGCGAACACAAGTAAAATTAAATAAAAACGCTTAACCGTACCTTGTCTGTCGTTTGTAATGAAACATATATATATATATATATATATATATATATATATATATATATATATATATATATATATATATATATATATATATATACTATATATATACTATATATATACTATATATATATATACTATATATGTATATACTATATATATATATATATATATTATATATATATATACAATATATATATACAATATATATATATATACAATATATATATATATATATATACAATATATATACTATATATATATATACTATATATTGTATATATATATTGTATATATATATTGTATATATATATTGTATATATATATTGTATATATATATGCTATATATATATATATATATGTATACAATATATATATACAATATATATATTGCATATATATATTGTATATATATATATATAATATATATATTGTATATATATATATTGTATATATATATATACAATATATATATACAATATATACATATACAATATATATATACAATATATATATACAATATAAACATATATATATTTATGTGAATTTATATATTGTATATATATATATATATATATATATATATATATATTGTATATATCTATAGCTATAATATATATATATATATTATATATATACTATTTATATATATTTATACTATTTATATATATATATATAGTATATATGTATATACTATATATATATATAGTATATATGTATATACTATATATATATATACTATATATATACAATATATATATACAATATATATATACAATATATATACTATATATATATACTATATATTGTATATATATATTGTATATATATATATGCTATATATATATATATGTATACAATATATATATAAAATATATATATTGTATATATATATTGTATATATATATACAATATATATATACAATATATATATATACAATATATATATATAATATATATATATATATATACAATATATATATACAATATATATATACAATATAAACATATATATATATTTATGTCAATTTATATTTTGTATATATATATATACATATATTGTATATATATATATAACTATAATATATATATATATATATACTATATATATATACTATATATATATACTATATATATACTATATATGTATATACTATATATATATATACTATATATATATATATATATACAATATATATATGCAATATATATATATACAATATATATACTATATATATATATATACTATATATTGTATATATATATTGTATGTATATATTGTATATATATATATGCTATATATATATATATACAATATATATATATACAATATATATATATATATATACAATATATATATACAATATATATATACAATATAAACATATATATATATTTATGTGAATTTATATATTGTATATATATATATATATATATATATATTTGTATATATATATAGCTATAATATATATATATATATATATATATATATTGTATATATATATAAAATTTTTTATAAAATTTTTGGCACATTCATTTCTATAGTAAATCTACATTTTATTAACTCTACAGTTTATTAAACACTGTAGTTAGTTTATTAGCTTATTTTACTGTTATTTTTTAAACACTACAGTTATATATTCATTTTTAGAGTAGACTCAACTGTTTATTTATTTCTATAGTAATCAATTCTATTGAAAATTTATTCTATAGTAAACCTATTAGAAACGATTTCCAATTTTTCACGAGTTCCTAAAATTTGTAAATAATGCTTGCATCAATTGTTGATCATTACCAAATTATTTTCTCCGACAAATACTTTAATATAATAATAAATTCGCCATAAACAGACGCGAGAGAATGAATTATCTGCGTCGCTATTCCAATTGATTTTTAAAACAGGTGGGAGCTCTTACGAAAGATAATGCTTTAAAAAGTTGTTCTATCGAATTAACAGAGGAAACGTAATTAAGTCTTTAATTAAGCAGAATGTGTTTCAGAAGATAAAGAAAAGAGAATGAACACGATATATGAGATGATTAATGCGTATAATATCTTAACACTGGAGATCTAATTACAATTTTTCATTGTTCAATAAAAATATCACATTTGAACATGCTTGCTTTCGCTGGCATAAATAGAATTAAATATTTTATGCTGAAAATAATAGCATCTATTACAAGCAAATATGTCAACAGAAGAGATAATGATATTACAAGAATAGCAGCTTATCTATCCCATCAAAATTATCGGTATATATTAAATTTATAATGTTATCTACATTTGCTTATTAGAAGTGTACCAGCTGCCTTATCGTCAAAAAGAAAAATAATGAAAACGACAGCAAATAGAGATAAGATATCTTAATGCTAATAGTAACATTAACCATTTCCCTATAAGGAAACATTTGACATCCAATGACCGAGCAGCCAGTATTGCTTCTGGTTGAAATTTATAAAAACTTTCCCTTAAAACAATTTTTCAGGTAAATAAATTTTTCAATTCCAGTAGCTGTTATCGCTCTTTCCAGTAGTTAAGGGATTTCCTTCCTTCTTTACGTTGTATTTGAAGTGGTGTTGAATTTAAACATCTTGATTATGCTATTGTTTTCTCTTCGACTAACATTAGCTATCCATTTTAGTTGTTGCTGCTGTTTAAAATCCTCAAGGAGTTTTTTTTATTATTTCTCCGTTATTTACAACGTTCCACCGTTTGTTCGTTCAGGGAGATCGTATATCAGTCTCGGGATACTGAGAGTTGGTTCGGGGTATAACACAAGGTAATAGTCGAGATTGGCACGTTGAGAAATCCACAGGCATATGGAGTCAAAATAAATAGAACCGTGGGGAAAATATTCCCCGAATTAACGCATTGTCGTAGTCGAGAGCTAGTACGTGCTGCTACTGTTGGTTTCGTTTGTTAACGAAGACATCACTGTTGAAGGAAGCGCCTTGGTGTCGCTGCTGATGGCGTGGTTAGGCTTGCTTGCCGTGAGGGAACGTCGATAATGTCAGCCTGGTCAGATCTGCCTTCGTTAGTGAAATCAGCGTTGGGTTTTTTTGGTGAGTCAGTGACTCAGAATCTACTTCTGAGAACGCCCTGTGTGCCTTTTTCTTATTAGAAAATATTCTTTATGACTTTGGTATGTTGGATGGTATTACGGAAGTGGATGCGCAGAGCTTCACAAATTGTGGTTTGTGATCACTTTTCTTTGAGTTAAGGAATTGGAGTTCCGACAGAACCATTTTTCTTTTTTAATTGTGGGTCTTTGACGTAGAAGCTACATTTTAGATCAACACCATTATTATTATTTTTATTACCTTTGATTTCTGGCGTTTACACATTTCTTTCCGGGTCCCGCCCAGAGACCTAAAGTTAGAAATGGTATCATGACACTTTCCACTGACAAAAAAAAATTACATAGATAAAGCCCTATATAAAGTGTGGGCTGTACTTGTGAGAACAAATATTTTGTATTTCTTTGAGGTATGGGCTTCCAGGAATCTCTTCAATTAATCTACTGGCATCTTTTCCAACCAATCCTAGGGCTCCAACTACAACAGGGATTGTCGATGTTCCCATTTGCCACATTTTTGAGATTTCGATTTCAAGGTGCTTGTATTTTGACAGCTTTTTGAATATCTTCAAAGATACATTGCAGTTTGCAGGGACTGCCATATCAATAAGGAGGCACTTTTTTTGTTTGTGGTTTCGTATAACAATGTCTGGGCGGTTGGCTTTGATTATTCTCTCAGTGTATATTGTGTAGTCCCATAGAATTGTAACAGGTCCTATCTCCGTAACCGGGTCAGGGTGGTGTTCAGACCAGTTTATTTCAGTTTCCTTGCCGTAGAAGTTTGCATATTTTCCAGTGCAGATATTGGCCCACTCTGTCATGCCGGGTTTTATACTCAGTGGATGCTAATATCGTGCAACCTGATACAAAATGATCAATTGTTTCTGGATATTTGTCACAGAATCTGAATTTTAGGCTAACACAATATTTTAGTATATGTGCTTGATAATTCCTTGTTAACAAGCATTGGTCCTGTGCAGCAAGGATAAATCCTTCAGTTTCAGCTTTCAACCCTGCACTACGTAGCCACTGATGGGCACAGGTTTTGTCTACGCCAGTTTCTTTGGTACGGGCAGAGTATTGGCCATGAAGCGTTTTATCTATTATTATTTTTATTATTTCCTTTGATGTCTGGCGTTTACACATTTCTTTCAGGGTCCAGCCCAGGGACCTAAGGCTAAAAATGGCATCATGACACTTTCTGACAAGAAAAAAAATAACTTACATAGATAAAGCCCTTCGTAAAGTGTGGGCTATACCTGTGAGAACAATCTTTTGTATCACTTTGAGGCATGGACTTCCAGGAATCCCTTCAATTAGTCTACTGGAATCTTTTCCAACCAATCCTAAGGCTTCAACTACAACAGGGTTTGTTGATGTCCCCATGTGCCACATTTTTTAGATTTCTATTTCATGGTCCTTGTATTTTGACAGCTTTTTGAATATCTTCAAAGATACATTGCATTCTGCAGGGACTGCCATATCAATAAGGAGGCACTTATTTTATTTGTGGTCTTTAATAACAATGTTATTATTATTATTATTATTATTATTATTATTATTATTATTATTAGGCTATTTCGAATTATTATTATTATTACTGCAATCATTCTACAGCAAGTATTAAGGCGTCCTGTCATGGATTTTTTTGTATTTTATATTCAATCGATTCCGTCTCTTTCGCTTTTATTCAATGTATCGATTTGTCCTTGATACTTTTTATATTTTTTCTGGTCATCCTCTTTTTAACGGTAAGGCTTCTTTTGAAGTGGTCACATATCGATCCCTTTTAAGCGAACGCGGTCCACTTCACTCTTTAAGCAGCGGAAATTCACCCTGATAAAAAAACCGTCTTTGTTCAAATGTTCCGGCTAGTAACATAACCCATATTTGGGCAGTATGGCTTTTGAGAAAAGAGTTTAGATTGAGCTTTGTCAAACGTATCTGAAGCTGGGGTGGATGGGACTTCCTGATAAAAAAAAGACTTCGATATTTAACCGAGAGGATCAGTTTGCTTAGATACAGTGCAATTTTATTGTTGCCAAGTTTGAAATGATATGAGACAGTTTTTTTTAGACACTTTAGTTGTTTCTGTTTTCTTACTAACATCTTGTACAGATAAAGACGTATGAAAAAAAACACACACACACACACATATATATATATATATATATATATATATATATATATGATCGACTCTCCCGTCGAATTCGGCGTATGAGGGTCAGGCAGATCAGTTCCTAGAAACTGAAAGGCCGACACCGACACATGAGATTTGATTTTTGTGGTGAAGGGTTTGTGCAGGGCCATCCACACTTTTTGGAGGGACGAATACAGGGTCCTGGTGCAGCGAATGCCACAAGGTCCCCAAACGACCCTCCGCAGGTTTTTGAATTCAGTGTTATCCTTCTCCTAGACCAGTTGCCATCCAAGGCTATAGAACCCAGTCTGTCCTGCTATTTACCCATAGTTGGAGGGAGAAGAAGAGAATTCACACCTTTCCCAAGTGAATGAATGTAATGGATTCGACTGGAATTCGAACTCGATTCTCCGATTCCTCAATCCAAGCCGTTATCCATTACTCCACCGTGCCTCCTATATATATATATATAGTTCGATTGATGTGAGTTTGCGATCGTCAGACAAACTGATTCATTTTTAAATTTTGGCTTTGTATATGGTTTGAGTATATCGGTGTTTTTATGGTAGTGGGAGGAAAAATTGTCGTCGAAACGCCACATCCACTTATGCAAACATACGTACACGCACGTTCACTCATTGTTCGTACGCAGACATAGCGTGAAACCCAGGGTTACAAGCTCACATCAAACTACCTAAATATGCTAGCTTTATCACTGATATTGAGCGCTTTCCAATAAGTACCGCGCATATATAATATATATGTAATATATATAAAAAATTGCATATAAATATATTTATATACTGGATTTGGTCGAAATCAAAACAAGCAAATAAAACGCGCGCAACATCACGACCTAACATGCGCGAGTGAAATATTTGCGTGGTCGTTTACAACGGTTTTTACGAGCGCATCAATAACGGCAAACGCGTTCAGGAACTTTCATTACGGTTAGAAGCTGCAACGAGGAACAATCGTTTATTTATTTCATTACAAGAATTTACAAATAGGAACGATCAATTAGCTTATCTTCATACCCTGCCTGGTGGCAAACGCTGCTGGTGGCGCTAGGGGTGGCGGTCCCGCTATAGCCACCGTTGCCGTGATATCACCCCTGGTCGGCGGCTGATAAAGACAAGGTATCGCACGTGTTAATACACGTTGTAAGTTAAAAAAAATACATACACATTTTCCCTATATATATATATATATATATATATATATATATATATATATATATATATATATATATATGTATATATATATTGAATTGGACAGAGTCCGACAATTTATTTTAAAGACATTTTTTATATGTTTAACGTTCTTTTTATAGATACAAGTATTTAAGTAAAATTTAATACTGTTTATTATAAAACAGAGCATTTACTTAAATACTTGTATCTATAAAAAGAACGTTAAACATATAAAAAATGTCTTTAAAATAAATTGTCGGACTCTGTCCAATTCAATATATATTGAATTGGACTCTGTCCAATTCAATATATATATGTCTTTAATATATATATATATATATATATATAGAGAGAGAGAGAGAGAGAGAGAGAAAGAAGGAAAGAAACACACACACACACACATATATATATATATAGTTAGTAGATATACGTGTATCTACGTTTTGGTATGCACGTATATGCACTATTTAATATATATAATTACACGTACATGTACTAATTAATGTATATCTTTGCACTGTATAACCTAATCGAGCATTATCACGTTTAAACTTCATGTATAAATTTGACGATTATTTGTTGTTTACAACTTTCCACAACAGACGTCAGCAGCAGAGTGTTTTGGTGATACGGTCTTGCTCCCTTCTTATATATAGCTGCATAATTAACGCAGAAAAATAATCTTATTGGCCTGAAGACTCTTACAGTATGCTCGATACACATAAGCCTTATTCTGGTTATTGTATGTTTAAAGAAATGAAAATAAGTAAACCTGACAGAATTTCATCGGAGAAATGGCAAATAACTGATTTTATTTTTTTAACGAATTCGAACCAAACGAGTACAGAAATGTAACTATCTGGGAAGTTTTTTGTTTTGTTTTTTTTTTTTGTTTTTTTTACAAATAATGGAAAACGTGATAGGGGAATCCAAACGCAAATTCGAATAGCAAAAGATGTCTTGCAAAAGCTAAGCTAAGTACTAGACACTTAGGAAAATCTTGTTAAAAACAAAGAAAACAATTTAAGTGCTATTTAATATCAATCCTTTTGTATGGAAGTGGATACTGGACAGTCTTCTCAACTACAGACAACATAGGTGTCACACCACAGAAGGATGCTGAGAATACCATGGATGGAGAATGTATGGAACGAAGAAGACTTAAGGAAAATTGTAGCTAAAAGACACTTAAAATCAGAAAGAAATAATTGAGAGGTCTAGGCGGTATAATGAGGAAACGAGGCTCGAGAATTTGACACTCATGGCACAGTGGATAAAGGCGTTAGTTAGATCGAGTGAC
Source organism: Acanthosepion esculentum (assembly GCA_964036315.1). Lineage (NCBI taxonomy): Eukaryota > Metazoa > Mollusca > Cephalopoda > Sepiida > Sepiidae > Acanthosepion > Acanthosepion esculentum. The sequence continues at coordinate 94,731,013 of OZ038497.1, read as the reverse complement.
AGGACACAAGGAGTGTGAGTTCAATACCCGGTTAAGGCAGTGGAGAACTTTCAGAGAGGAATTAACAGGCGATAACTGATAACTGACATCCATTAAACATGGCACGTGGAACTAGAACAGTCTACCCGAGTGAGTGAAATAAAGGGTTCAGTTCAACATTCCAACCACCTAAAAACGTGGTCCGAATAATATAAATAGTGTACATAATACCTCATCTCAGAAATATAGACAGATACTGAAAGGCCGAAACGTTGTAATAAATATGGCAACAAAGATGAGGACAATAGTCCGAATAATGTAAATATTACACATAATACCTCATCTCAGAAATATAGACAGATACTGAAAGGCCGAAACGTTGTGATAAATATGGCGACAAAGATGAGGACAATAGTTCGAATAATGTAAATAGTGTACATATTATATCATCTCAGAAATATAGACAGATACTGAAAGGCCGAAACGTTGTAATAAATATGGCGACAAAGATGAGGACAATAGTTCGAATAATGTAAATATTACACATAATACCTCATCTCAGAAATATAGACAAATACTGAAAGGCCGAAACGTTGTAATAAATATGGCGACAAAGATGAGGACAATAGTTCGAATAATGTAAATAATGTACATAATACCTCATCTCAGAAATATAGACAGATACTGAAAGGCCGAAACGTTGTAATAAATATGGCGACAAAGATGAGGACAATAGTTCGAATAATGTAAATATTACACATAATACCTCATCTCAGAAATATAGACAGATACTGAAAGGCCGAAACGTTGTAATAAATATGGCGACAAAGATGAGGACAATAGTTCGAATAATGTAAATATTACACATAATACCTCATCTCAGAAATATAGACAGATACTGAAAGGCCGAAACGTTGTAATAAATATGGCGACAAAGATGAGAACAATAGTCCGAATAATGTAAATATTACACATAATACCTCATCTCAGAAATATAGACAAATACTGAAAGGCCGAAACGTTGTAATAAATATGGCGACAAAGATGAGGACAATAGTTCGAATAATGTAAATAATGTACATAATACCTCATCTCAGAAATATAGACAGATACTGAAAGGCCGAAACGTTGTAATAAATATGGCGACAAAGATGAGGACAATAGTTCGAATAATGTAAATAATGTACATAATACCTCATCTCAGAAATATAGACAGATACTGAAAGGCCGAAACGTTGTAATAAATATGGCGACAAAGATGAGGACAATAGTTCGAATAATGTAAATAATGTACATAATACCTCATCTCAGAAATATAGACAGATACTGAAAGGCCGAAACGTTGTAATAAATATGGCGACAAAGATGAGGACAATAGTTCGAATAATGTAAATATTACACATAATACCTCATCTCCGAAATATAGACAGATACTGAAGGGCCGAAACGTTGTAATAAATATGGCGACAAAGATGAGGACAATAGTTCGAATAATGTAAATATTACACATAATACCTCATCTCAGAAATATAGACAGATACTGAAAGGCCGAAACGTTGTAATAAATATGGCGACAAAGATGAGAACAATAGTCCGAATAATGTAAATATTACACATAATACCTCATCTCAGAAATATAGACAAATACTGAAAGGCCGAAAAGTTGTAATAAATATGGCGACAAAGATGAGGACAATAGTTCGAATAATGTAAATAATGTACATAATACCTCATCTCAGAAATATAGACAGATACTGAAAGGCCGAAACGTTGTAATAAATATGGCGACAAAGATGAGGACAATAGTTCGAATAATGTAAATAATGTACATAATACCTCATCTCAGAAATATAGACAGATACTGAAAGGCCGAAACGTTGTAATAAATATGGCGACAAAGATGAGGACAATAGTTCGAATAATGTAAATATTACACATAATACCTCATCTCAGAAATATAGACAGATACTGAAAGGCCGAAACGTTGTAATAAATATGGCGACAAATATGAGGACAATGGTTCGAATAATGTAAATATTACACATAATACCTCATCTCAGAAATATAGATAGAATAAAAGATGTTACTCTTTCTTTCGTCGGCTTCAGCATGACCTTTTAGTGTTCAGCTCTCTAGTCTCTCTTTCCTCCCTAAGATTCCGTGAAATTCCAATTTTGACTTTCTGAGTGAAATTCGAAGCCTCGCTGATGCGCTTATGTCCATTAATGCTTGCCGGTTGCTAATATAACATTCTGCTCATACGATGTGCGCCTTGGTATTCTTAGAATTATTCAGTAGAACCTATTCTGTGGCTTGGCCTTTCTTTAACTCGGCTAAATATATTTACGTCTTGTAGGTATTGGCTTTTGTTTTTAATTTACAGGTAGATCCTGAGGATTACATGACAGTGTTGATCTCATTTTCTGATTATGGACAGGTTACGCTCAGATCAAATATTGCCTGGACTGGAAGACAAAAAAATATGGCCCGAGACAAATATCTTGGCCACAACGGGGGACACAAGAGTGATAGATGAGAATAGCCTATAGATAGATAGATAGATAGATAGATAGATAGATAGATAGATAATGATTAGACTGAGATAGATAGATAATGATTAGACTGAGATAGATATATAGATAGATAGATAGATAGATAATGATTAGACTGACATAGATAGATAGATAGATAGATAAATAATGATTAGACTGAGATAGATATATAATGATTAGACTGACATAGATAGATAATGATTAGATTGACAGAGATAGATAGATAGATAATGATTAGACTGACATAGATAGATAGATAGATAGATAGATAGATAGATAATGATTAGACTGACATAGATAGATAACGATTAGACTGACATACATAGATAGATAGATAGATAGATAATGATTAGACTGACATACATATATATATATATATATATATATATATATATAGATAGATAGATAGATAATGATTAGACTGACATAGATAGATAGATAGATAGATAATGATTAGACTGACATAGATAGATAGATAGATAGATAATGATTAGACTGACATAGATAGATAGATAGATAGATAATGATTAGACTGACATAGATAGATAGATAGATGATGATTAGATAGATAGATAATGATTAGACTGACATAGATAGATAGATAGATGATGATTAGATAGATAAATAGATAATGATTAGACTGACATAGATAGATAAAATAGATAGATAGATAGATAGATAGATATGGTTAGACTGAGATAGATAGATAGATAGATAGATAGATAGATAGATGTGAACAGACTTAGAAATATATACAATCCGTCTGAAGTTATTATACAAATCACACAAGTATCTCGAATTTGCTTCGAAAGTATTTTTGTCAAATTTTAATTGATTTATTCGTCAAAAGAAAGCTTGACTTCAATTCTTAGGTAGTTTTAAGATGTGTTATTATACTTATTGGATGTATTATTGTAGTAACCTAGGGAAGGTTATTGATTAGAATAACCACACGTGGTCAGATGTGGCACAAGGGCGGATTTAATGTGAGGTATGCGAGCCCGTAGACTCGACCAAAAATTCCGCGTACATCCCGTATAAAACGGGATCGGGTAGCTGTTTCCCGAGACGAGATTCTGCCCTTCGACATAGCCTCGTCTGGAGGCAGAGAGTTTGACCAGCCCAGATGGAGGCGAATTTTCAACTGCAGGATATCTACCAACCGCTCCACGCGGTCAGATGTGGCAAAAGGCCGGATTTAATATGGGTTATCCGAGCCTGTAGGCTCAGCCAAAATTACGTCGTATAAAACAGGGTTGGGTAGCTGTTTCCCGGAAAGAGAATCTGCCCTTCGACATAGCCTCGTCTGTGGATCCTCTCTGATCGGAGGCAGAGAGTTTGACAGCACAGCTGGAGACGAATCTCCAACTGCACACCAACATACAGTATTTACTACTGTATTTATGTGAATGGGGACATACACATTATCGTCTATAGGTAAGCTACAGCAATTATAAAAACTGCAATCTGAAGTTATTATTCAATAATAAGAAATCTCTTTTTACTTCAATACCAAGAAAATAAAATTATCAACTACTGGTCAACATTTATAATATAAGAAATAAAAGCTTATATAAGTCTTTGAAGGATTTAATCTTAATATGATGATACTTCTTCTTAATAACAACCAAAAATCTATTATCCATTGATTCTGTTACATTCTACGCTTCAGTTGGTTCAATTTCCGACATCGTGGTTTAATTGTTTCCCATATGGCTGCTTTGGTGTCATATTGTGTATCTCCTTCACATAAGTTCATCTTTAAATTGACCTTAGATTTTCGACCGGATTCAGATTTGGGCATAATGGTGACCATCCAATTATCATCTCTCTTGTATACCTTTTAAGCTCAAAAGTTTCCCAGGTAAAGCTAGATATACAAGAGAAAGTGCATTTCTGAGCATAAATACAGACTTCACTTTGAAACTATACCTGGCACGTGTACCGTTCAAAGAAAGTTTTGTCCACGAGATCTCATATAATTACCACAGTTCATTTTAACTCTTTTGTCGAATTTAAATGGTTCAATAATTGTTTGATCGACAATTCCAAATTATATAATCACACTGTCGCCTCCCTGCCGTTTTCTTTCAGTCACAGGAACATCGGCAGAGGAAAAAATTCATCCTTTGCCTCGCTCTTCAGGTTCACTGAGTGGTTACCTGAGATTTGTCCATGATAATTACTTTAGGAAAGTCAATTTTCCTGTATTTCTTGACCCAATGTTGACCCTCTTAAATATTTCCTTTTCTGATAGGGTGTTTTCCTTGCAGGTTTCTTGGCAGATCCCAGTTTGTCCTTTTTGGCTCCAGCCTGTTCCAATATCTGTGCACTGGCGAAACGTGGTTGCGTTTGCCATAGCTCACTGTAGTGTCATTTCTCCTCGAGGAAACATCTTTGTGAAACCGCTTCTTTTTCTTCTGGTTCTTAGCTGAGTTATTTTTTCCACATCCTCTTTATCATTCGATAATCTCTTTGAATCTCCTTTGATATCTGCAACGTGGAATTCCATCACGAATGCAGTGTTTTATAATAAACTCAATACCTTTAACAAAACATGCTGAAATTACTGAGAATTATTGCAGCAGATAGATAGATATAAACAGAGTGTAATACATAGATAGATAGATAGATAGATAGATAGATAGATAGATAGATAGATATAAACAGAGTGTAATAGATAGATAGATAGATAGATAGATAGATAGATATAAACAGAGTGTAATAGATAGATAGATAGATAGATATAAACAGAGTGTAATACATAGATAGATAGATAGATAGATAGATATAAACAGAGTGTAATAGATAGATAGATAGATAGATATAAACAGAGTGTAATAGATAGATAGATAGATAGATATAAACAGAGTGTAATAGATAGATAGATAGATAGATATAAACAGAGTGTAATAGATAGATAGATAGATAGATATAAACAGAGTGTAATAGATAGATAGATAGATAGATAGATAGATAGATATAAACAGAGTGTAATAGATAGATAGATAGATAGATAGATAGATAGATATAAACAGAGTGTAATAGATAGATAGATAGATATAAACAGAGTGTAATAGAGAGATACATAGATATAAACAGAGGGTAATAGATAGATAGAGAGATACATAGATATAAACAGACTGTAATAGATAGATAGATAGATAGATAGACAGACACAGACAGATAGATAGATAGATAGATAGATAGATAGATAGATAGATAGATAGATAGATAAACCCATTAGTTTTTCTGCATATGCACCCGCGCCTCTTGTTTTCTGTGTCTGTAAATAAAACAAATAAACTATACATTACGCCTTACACACTCATTTCTTACGAAATGCATTCGTGAACGTGCGTAAATGTGACGTGAGATATAAATATTTAACTGACACTGAAATTGTATCAAAACAGAATACCCCACCAGCTTTCATTTATTTCCTGTAGGATTTTCTTCATTCAACATAATCTTTCACCCATCCCGACACTATTTTTCTCTTTCCATTTTCCTTATAAGAAGGAGGAAGAGGAGCAGAAGGAGGAGGGGGGTGAGCATGAGGTGGAGGAGGAGGGAAGGTCCAATTTCATGCGTGTACACAGATAAACGACAGTGTTATCGCATGCTGGCCCTGACGAATATAAACGCGTTGTCCGATATCCGATATCAGGCTGTGGCTTGATCGTACATACGAGTTAATCGGATTAGCACTTATATTAAGCAATATAGATCCTCTCCATCGGCAAGCCCTATGTAGCGCCCCTGGGTGGCGACACATTGCAACCGAGCACCTTGCGGACTTGGGCTAAACTACAGGGGACAGTGGAGGAGATTGGCTCCCTTAACATAAGGCATGCAGTCTCACCGGTTTGTGGACACGCCCTGGTGCCCATGAACCAAACCCCAGCTATGGGCTAAATAGCTCCACTGTCTTGTGTAAATCTTCGGGAGAAGAAAAGGCTAAGGAGTAAACCCTACACAAATCCGGAGTGGAGCCCCGAAGGCGGATGGACGGCACTTTGTGCTACCTTCCGGAAACTCCAGCAGCCGCGCTGGTACCAAACTGCATGGGTTCATCCTTTCCTTTGGACTCTACTAGCAAGGCCGAGGGGAGGAACTAGACGTCCGGGCAGCCCTAGTTCTCCATACATCCCGCCCAGGCTCGTAGCGCACCGAGCGCTACTCCATCGTCTCCCGAGACGGACGGATGCCGATGCGATGACGGATCCCGCGGTTAGTACTTACTCGGTGGAATGCATTCAGCTTTAAATGACCCCAAAAAATAGTTGATAAACCGTAGAAACTTTCACTCAATGATACCAATCATGTCTGATTGTTCTTGTATTTACCCTGTCTATTCCTGGTTGTGTCGACTGTGGCTCTCCACATTTTCCTGTTCTTTGCTGCTCTTCGTAAACTATACCTGTTTGGCATCTTTCTTAAATCCTGTTATGATACTCATTTGTACCAACTCGTTTATAAGTTATTTTCCTTTGTCCATCTATCTATCTATCTATCTATCTATCTATCTATCTATCTATCTATCTATCTATCTATCTATCTCAGTCTCTTCATTATCTATCTATCTATCCCAGTCTCTTCATTATCTATCTGTTTATATCTATCTATCTATCTAACTATTACACTCTGTTTATATCTATCTATCTATCTATCTATCTATCTATCTATCTATCTATCTATCTATCTATTACACTCTGTTTATATATATCTACCTATCTATCTATCAATATGTCCTGTTAGTACCAGATTTTCTAAACCTCTTTCTTCATTATGTGCCTAAGAAAATTCAACTGTTTTTTTATGTTGCTAAGAGTGTCCTTTTTGTTTCTAAATTCTCTAAACCTCACATGTTTAGTTCATGATATTCTCAGCATCTTTCTGTAGAACCACACTTTTAAAGCCAAAAATGGATCCTGATAGGACTTCGAATTCTTTCATAATGGCCTAGCTGTATAGGTTGACTAAGTCCGGTAAGAAGACACGTCATTGTCTTTTACCCCTTTCTATGTTTTGTATTTGCTGAATTCATTTTCTATTTCTTTGCAGTCGGTTTGCTGCGAGTAGAGGTTCTTGATTATTCTAATCTCCTTTAGAAATACGTCAAGGTTACCTCGTCGTTCCAAATGTTCTTTTTGACGTAATTCAGTTCATGGCATTCTCAGCATCCTTCTGTAGAATGCCTCAAATTTCTTCTTCATATGTGCTGAGATGGTCCAGCATTCACTTTCATATAATAATTCAGTACACTTTTCTTTTTTCTAACGAAATTGTCCTATTTCTTAAAACGTTGCTTAGCTTTTGAAAGACATCTTTCGCTATCCAAGTGCGCCTTCGGATTTCGGTGTCACACTTTCCATACACTTCCCAGATATTTAAATTGCTGTAGTCTATTGATTTTGGTATTATCAATCTGTATTTTGCATCTTCAGCTGTTCCATTTGTAACAACGATGAATTCTATCCTCTTGCAATTGATAATTAGTCCTTTCTTCTCACTTTCCTTCAGTACATTCTATACAAGTTCTTTTAGTTTCCTATCTGTATCTGCAATCAACACTGTGTTACCTGCATATCTTATTTTGTTGCGATTGAGGTCACCAATAATGAATGCTGTTAGGACAACTTATTCCCGCAGAATTGCCTCACTGTACAGTCTGAATAAGTCCGGTGAAAAGACACATCTTTATATACACCTTTTCATAATTCTGTATAATGAATTCATTTTCTATCCGTATGCAGGCGATTTGCTGTCAGTATAGACTCTTGATTATTCTAATATTCTTCTGAAAGACGTCAAGTTTACCTCTTAGTTCCCAAAGTTCTTTGTGGTGTAATTTATTAAACACGTTTGCATAATCTATGAAACACAGGCATACGTTCATTTGCCTTTGTATACTGGTGTCATTCTGAGTTTAAATATTACATTTCTTGATCCAGTGTCTTTAAAGAAATCCCAGCATTCTTGTCCTATTTCCAGTTTGATTTTGCTGAGCGGTCAATTCATCAGAACTAGGCTGATAAGTTTTGGTATATGCCTCAATAGACTGATTGTGCGATAGATAGATAGATAGATAGATAGATAGATAGATAGATAGATAGATAGATAGATAGATAATGAAGATATTGGGATAGATAGATAGATAATGAAGATATTGGGATAGATAGATAGATAGATAATGAAGATATTGGGATAGATAGATAAATAGATAGATAGATAGATAGATAGATAGATAGATAGATAGATAATGAAGATATTGGGATAGATAGATAGATAGATAGATAGATAGATAGATAGATAGATAGATAGATAGATAGATAGATAATGAAGAGACTGGGATAGATAGATAGATAATGAAGAGACTGGGATAGATAGATAATGAAGAGACTGGGATAGATAGATAATGAAGAGACTGGGATAGATAGATAATGAAGAGACTGGGATAGATAGATAGATAGATAGATAGATAAACAGAGAGACAGATAGAAAAAATCATTATCTTTTGCATATATATGCGCTCAAAATTACTTATATGTATAAAAATGCTCTCCTCCATACATCGTTGGGTCTGCCCCTAACATTTAGGTGCAAATAAAAGGATTCATCTTAAAAGTATTTAAAAATACACTTATTTTCATAAGCCTACTCTCTCTCTCTCTCCCTCTCCCTCCCTCTCTATTCTTATATCTGTCTGTCACTTTCTCACTGTATCTCCTTCATTGTACATATCTGACTGCCATTTTTCTTGTTCTCTCAGTATTTTCTCTCACTTTCCCCGTTTTTCCCTCTGTTATTTTCTGCCTGTCTTTCACTCTTCCTCTTCTTCTCACCCTTTCTTTAATCTCTCTCTCTCTCTCTCTCTCTCTGTATTTTTCTGTCTCTATGTCTCCGTCTGTGTCTTTGTTCATTTATATCATTTACCCCCCTCTCTCTCTCTCTCTATCTATCTATCTCTGTTTCTAACTCGCTCTTTCACTTTCCTTTCATTTATACACGAACGGTAAAATCCTGTATGCATGTAAACACACGCGCGCGCGCGCGCGTGCAAACACACACAAGAAGATAAAATCAACGTAATTTATACTCCCTGTCAAATAAGCGTCGTTGACTCAGTTTGAGATTAAAACGCACGATGTATTTTTCCCGCTAAAAACAAACATGGAAAGTCACAGATAAAGGGAGAAAACTCTACAAAAAAGCGCCGGATAGAATAACTATTATATTTCATGAAAAAAATATTCTAATGCAATATATGTGAAAAAGAAGTTTTTTTTTGTTTTTTTTTTAATTCATTACAACAATTAATGACTTATGTTTTATATTAGCGCCTACGTCTCTGCCTTTCAAGCCACTTATTCGAAAGGAATAGGCGGACATTAAGAGAAAGATACAGAGATATATGCATACATAATGAGATAAGATGAACATAGATAGATAGATAGATAGATATGAACAGAATGAGAAAAATATGAACCGAATGAGATAGATAGATAGATAGATAGATAGATAGATATGAACAGACTGAGATAAATATGAGAAAAAGATAGAGAGATATATACATACATAATGAGATAAGATGAACATAGATAGATAGATAGATAGATAGATAGATAGATAGATAGATAGATAGATAATAACAGAATGAGATAAATATGAGAAAAAAATTGGAGAGATATATACATACATAATGAGATAAGATGAACATAGATAGATAGATAGATAGATAGATAGATAATAACAGAATGAGATAAATATGAGAAAAAGATAGAGAGATATATACATACATAATGAGATAAGATGAACATAGATAGATAGATAGATAGATAGATAGATAGATAGATAGATAGATAGATAGATAGATAGATAACAGAATGAGATAAATATGAGAAAAAGATAGATATATATATATACATACATAATGAGATAAGATGAACATAGATAGATAAATAGATAGATATGAACAGAATGAGAAAAATATAAGCCGAAGGATATAGATAGATAAATAGATAGATATATAGATAGATAGATAGATAGATAGATAGATAATAACAGAATGAGATAAATATGAGCCGAATGAGATAGATAGATAGATAGATAGATAGATAGATATGAACAGAATGAGAAAAATATGAGTCGAATGAGATAGATAGATAGATAGATAGATAGATAGAATTTAATGTTGCTTTTAGATTATTAATATTGCAGAGTTAATCCCTCTAAGAGACATGAGAATTCATAATCGGCGTTGTTTTTAACTGGAAGGTAGGTTTTTTCCGTTGTTATTCGTAATAATTTGATGGGATGTTTTGAAAGTTTTATGGTAAGTGATACATGTAAGGTATAAGATATGACTGTTACGTTGGCCGTCCGTTGACTTTGTTTTCGGAAAATATATCAATCCTATTAGAGTAAACAACCAAAGTACAATTATCAATATAAGTTAAATATTTATAGATAATACCAAAGTACTATCTAGCACTGACTGTGAGGAAAAGCTCCAAATTCCAAAAGCTGTTATTATAGAAAATAAACTACATACATTAAATTAAAATATATTTCACTTGATGAGTGGTTGGTTGGATGTGTGCCTATATAAAACCTAGAAAGAACTAATAAAAATTAGGCAAATGGATCTTGTCGGTTGAATGTAACAAAACCTTTGTATGGATTTTTCTTGCCGTGATACAACGTTTAGATATATAAACGGCGAGGAAAAAAATTCATATTTATTAGTAGTATTTGTAAGTGTTGAAACTTGACTAATGCATGGAATAATAATGCAACACAAAATGTACTTAGAACAAAATGTATTGAAACAAGAAAGTGTACACAATATTTACATATAGTCTTTTGTATATTCCTGGGAAGACCGTTCCTGGAGAATGTGTTGACTAAGTCGCAGTCGGGCAGAGTCTCTAGTTGAATCTCTTGATTCGCCTCCCTGTCTTCCCGGTACCAACCATATTTATATCATCGGTACTCCACTATGCAAATTAGGTGGATCCTACCACAACAATATCCTAATTTATTGGTAGTATTCATTTTAGTTCTGTTTTTATTGAACAAAGTAACTAATAATAACAAAACAAAAGTCATTGAAACAAAGCAAGTTCAGTCGACTATTGATGACAATTCCAGAACAACGTAACTATAAACAACTTTTTCTATCCTCTGCCAGCCGCTATGATGGAGAAAGCATTACCTCGAACCGTCGCCAGTGAGACACGCTGCAAGAGCTGTTCCGTTTCGCGAGGCTCGTTCCTTAATCGAGACGCAATCGCGCCAATTCTCCGAAGGAACGCCATCGAACGAGGGCCAATAATCTCTGAAGTCTCCACTGCCACAGGAGTAAAAAAAAATCTATCAGCAAGAGAAGAATATTTAGCTATTTTTTTTTTATCTCTGCGTCTAGTTTTCGTTTGACAAAAGATGTGTTGTGTGCGGAAACAAAATACAAAACATCCTTTGCAAATAGTAAATACATGAACAGCACAATACTTTCTAAACATATCGAGGAAATCAAAAACTAAAAGAAAATCACACCGAAAATACCATAGAAAATAAGGAAAACAGCTTCAGTCTACAACAATAAAAAAAATGTAAATTCTGACTAGATGAGAAAATAGCTATAAATACCAAATAAATTACCAAATAAACGATCAGAAATCATTTCCAAATTCAGACACGCAAACAATTTTTTACTACGTTACTTTAAAATTGAAAACTAAAAACGAAAAAAAAAAAACATAAATGAAAATAAATAAATAAATAAAGTAAGTAAATAAGTAAAATAAATAAGTAAACTAAATTAATCGAAATCAATAAATTAAGCAAATATTAAACAAACTGCGAACTTATACATAAAGACAAATGAACGCAATAATGACAGTCGACAACAAATAATAAATTAATCAATAATGAGTAAAAATGTTAACAAACAACACTATATCATAGCCACAAATCTGCATTCAGATCCACAATTATTTCCACTCAATAGACCTATGATTAATTCGCAAACATAACCGTTACCACCCAGCCAAATAAACGTTAGAATAATAAAATAGACCTGTCCATAACGCACCACTGACCAGTATAGTCGTGTCAACACACAATGCACATGGTCTGAGTTTAAGCATGAAACCCTGGTATTGAGCACTTTGACCTAGAAATATACCATACCGTAAAACTATATTTTACACACACACACACACACACACACACACACACACACACATATATATATATATATATATATATATATATATATATATGGGTGGGTGGGTTTGTCTGTGCCTAATAATTCAGATATAACAAAAAGTATATGATATGAATAAAGACGAAAGGAAAACTAAATCTTCTTAGCGAGCGCTCAACAACAGTGATAACAACATTTACACATTAAATTAGATAATATAATGTATAATGTTTCTAAGAGAAAATTTATCTTGCTTAAACATTATAAAGTCGACCAGAACAAGAAAATTAAATTAATTATTTACTATGAAATTTAAAAGCGTTAATCATATCAACAACTCACTTCAAGATCCAAATTACAGTGAAGCAATATTATTTATGAATTCACATGTCGCTTAAGAAAGTGCGATCTTGATCAAAACAAAATAATGAATAATTGGCCATACCACTACATGCCTATCAAGAAAACTAATGTTACACCTCTGTTATAATAGCTCAAATGGGACTCATTAAACATACACGCAAACTATTCGCAAAAGACTTGTAGAAAATCCAAGTATAATAGCCTTATTCACGTGTAAAAAAACAGATTAAAAATAATGGAAGCATTAATAATACAAAAAAGAAAAAGCCAACACACAATATACTTCAATGATGAACATGGCCACAATTTGCTGACCGTGTTTGGGAAATAAAAAAAAGACATTACCATCACTCTAGAAACAAAAAAAATTCTACAGATTCAATTAAAAAAAACATAGTTGATAATGGCTAATAGAATATTCGAAATAGGAAAATGTGAACAATTTTTACACAATTTATGTTAAGAAAAGAAAACAAATATCGGAACAGAAAAATTTAAATAT
>OZ038497.1:94699904-94714904 GCA_964036315.1 Acanthosepion esculentum | reverse complement strand
ATTATTATCTTTTAATTTAGTTCCCTTCACCACCAAGCAAAAAAACAAAACAAACTTTGAATATAAAACAGAGAAAGAAAAACGGACTGATATCTTCAACATTCGCATACGTATAGAAAATAAATATGTTACTACGAATTTTATCAATCCAAGGGAGGCAACTTTTATATTTACTCGCAAAAAAATTGATGTCAGCACTGAAGAAGTCGCCATAATTAGCGACTTCAACAGCGGTAGTCATTTACTACAGGATCGCTTTGCGTATGACATCTTTTAGTTTACCACCGCGTGTAGGCAAAACAGAAAATATTAATAAAAACTGAATTCGATCTTAATAAAATTGTTTGAATGATTTCTTATTGATTTTTTTTTATTTTATTATTATTACTATTATTTTTTTTTTGCGAAACTTCACCCACCCAAAAGCAGTGATGTGAGACAAAAATGCGAGAGATGGTAGTAGGAATATGAAGCAAAAGTTATTTATGTGAGTTTATGTTCGGGCGTGTGTGTATGTGTTTTGATAGATAGATAGATAGATAGATAGATAGATAGATAGATAGATAGATAGATAGATAGATAGATAGATAGATAGATGTAGACAGTTTACTAGATAGATAGATAGATAGATAGATAGATAGATAGATAGATAGATGTAGACAGTTTACTAGATAGATAGATAGATAGATATATAGATATATAGACAGATAGATAAATAGATAGATGTAGACAGTTTACTAGATAGATAGATAGATAGATAGATAGATGTAGACAGTTTACTAGATAGATAGATAGATAGATAGATAGATAGATAGATAGATAGATAGATGTAGATAGTTTACTAGATAGATAGATAGATAGATAGATAGATAGATGTAGACAGTTTACTAGATAGATAGATAGATAGATGTAGATAGTTTACTAGATAGATAGATAGATAGATAGATAGATAGATAGATGTAGACAGTTTACTAGATAGATAGATAGATAGATGTAGACAGTTTACTAGATAGATAGATAGATAGATAGATAGATGTAGACAGTTTACGAGATAGATAGAGAGATAGATGAACTGGCTGATGTATAGATAGATATAGATAGTTGCTATATCAACTGGCTCATAGATAGATAGATAGATAGATAGATATCTTCTTCTCGACCCCGAAAAGGAGAACTCGTAGAGATTACAAAAGGCTGTCTTTATTTATAAGTTAGTTACGTCTTGTTGAACGGGTCTGTCTCCGCTTAAGGCCTGGACACATCACTCTAAGGTGTCTATAAAAAGTCTGTCAAAACACATCTTTGCTCATTGGCTGTTAACAGTCAACATGGCCAACTAAGCATGATGATAACTAAATAGGAAGGTAAGAGACAACAATACTTATGTGAGACTATTGTTGGAAATTATTATAAACTTTGGTATTTATTTAATATTTATATATTTATATAACTTTATATTTTTATATTATATCATAACTTCTCGCTTTTATCGTATATATTTGTTTTATTTTTTTCAGGATGTACTTGAAAATGAACAAATAAAATTGGACTGGATGTTCAGATATTCGCTGATGCAAGATATTGTCAGGGTGAGTAAAGATATTTTTAATGTAAGCATCCGAAAACTTACAGGCATATCCAGAGCTTTACAACCAAACATTTATTCGAAATGCGAATGTTTTTATATATATATATATATATATATATATATATATATATATATATATATATATATATATATATATATATATATATATATATCTATATGTAAAATAAAAATGAAACTATTATCCCATTCAGATGGCTATATATCCCGGGGGTGAAATGGCCATCGGAATGGGGTAATAGAGTTTCATTTTTATTTAATTCATTTATATGGTCTATAATAAATATACTGACCTGTCTTTTGTGGATCAGTTTTAATATTTTAAATTATTAGGATTTACTTGGATTACTTACCCACGGATATTTGCATATATATATATATATATATATATATATGAGAAGAAATATAGTCTTAAAGTGTGCTATATTTATGGGATAAAGTGCTCAATATCAGAGATAGAGCGTGTGTAAATATAAAAGTGGACATGGATGTCAGCACTTATATATATATATATATATATATATATATATATATATATATATATATATAGTCATCCACAGAGTGACTATTTAGCTGTATCACAGTTCATCAATGAGGCTAGACATCCGATTGCTTCATGCCGGGATCGAAAATCGACCGATTTGCCATCAGTCAGAGATTTTATCCCCAAGCTATCCTCACATGATGATCCGGAAATGAAATTTTAACGTTTTTACTATGCTAAATACGTCAGTCGCTACGGGAGCTTCTTTCGTGTCGAAGAGCATTGTATTAGCAGCAGCAGCTACTGTATATAAAATCACTCCTTTCCCTCCGAGAGCTCAATGTAATTATTTCAAGAGCATATATTCAAGAGCAAGTGTATAAATAGTGTATACATATATATACATACATACATATACATATATATATATACATATATATATATATATATACATACATACACATATATATATATATATACATATATACATATATATATATATATATATGTATGTGTGTGTGTGTGTGAATTAGAAGTTACGGTTATCTATATATATTAGGAGGTACGGCCGAAAATTGATCTTGCGCGTGGGTGCAATCTAATTGGTCGATACTGACCAATCAGCAAGCTATATTGACAGTGATTAGTTTCTGTACAAAATCGTAACAGGAAGAGTGCATTTGCTAGCAGAGGGTAAACTGGTTGACGTGGAAGATTCCACACATCATTCTCTCAGAGTTACTTATAGCTTTCTTTCTATGTCTGCTCTCAAAACTGTGCCACCTGCAAATCTAATGTTGTTAAGATGGCCTTTACCAAGAATAAAGTTCTTATTCTCTCAGGATCTCTTTAATGTAAAGATTAAATAAGTCATGTGAAGCGACACATCCTGGTTTTACAGCCATTTCTATATACATGTCAAGGGACATAACCCATATTGAGAAAAATATTTTTTTAGAGTGACTTCCCTTGCATCGTATCATATCGCTTTCTATTATTTCAAATATTTTTGTTGAAATTACATAAAAAATATATCCTATTAAAATACAAACAAATAATTCGAAAGACCAACTTATTCATAATATAAAAGCTACTGAACGATTTTCAAATGAATTAAGATTATAAACAGTTATTAAGTTCTGCATGAAATTATTTATAATGAATTTATTTTAAAAAACAGCAAATTTTAATGTGATAGCTACGCGATCAAGCGTGATGTTGCATTCCTTTTCAGCGAGTTTTCCAACTCTATCATTTATTTTTAATTTCTCAGTAATTATTTTACTTGTTCTATTGATACTGTCAACCATATTTATATTGTTATTATGGGCTTTTTTATAAGTCTTAGTTAAATTTTTTTTCAATTAATTTGTTGTAGTCGTCAGCCATCAACTTGTAGAAGTTGCCCGTTTTGTCGGACTTAACTAGTATTTTATCGCTGCTATTTATGCTTTTGATCATTTGGTCTAGATGTTTCTGGAAGTTGCTTTTCTTTTTGTGAAAGGAGATGTTATTGATTATGTTGAGTAGGTCATTTTCAAATTCCTGTAGGTTCTTGTTGAACGGTGCAACCTTTTTTTTAAGTTATTTTCTTTAAATCGAATTCACCCCAAGCAAAGCAGTCAAGCCTCTAAGACACAAGATGTTATTGAATGTGGAAGATTTAGGAAACAGAAACATTACTAAGGAGTGAGAACAATAGAAAAGTAATCAGAAAGACAGCAGATCACGATTGACACTGCATTTAAATTTCTGAAAATCAAAAGTTGGCTGGAAAGCATGTAGTCGGGAGAGAATTTTACAAGTGAGAAGTGTGAGAAAAGAAATTTTTAGAATAGAACTGACGGTTACATATAGTCAATTCAACTGTAAATTCATGAGATCTTGTCACCAGTCTATACCATTTCAAATTCAATTTGGGACTAATAAAATTTCAAGTTCAATTAGGGACTAATCAAAGTCATTTTGGTACTAAGCAAATTCATAATGAAATAGCCATGTTTAAAATCGGACATAGCAAATTAAATTAAAAAAAAAATAACCAAGTTCAGAATGGGACGTAGCAAATTCAAAATGGAATAGCCAAGTTCAGAATGAATTGATGAGACCTTATTGCCAATCTAGTACTGCGCTTAAATTTATAAAGTCAAGATGGCATAACGAAGAGCTCTTCCGAAAAATTACCATATATATATATATATATATATATATATATATATATATATATATATATATATGTAATTTGGCAGCAACTTTTCTTTTAAACATGTTGTGTTGAATGTTAAAGACAACATCGTCCTGCATATTTTCTTTTGAATTTTCTCATATTTATCATTTTGTATAATATTATTTTTGGCAATATCAATTTGTCGTTTTATAAGATATTCTTTGTAATCCCTGGTATCATATGAAGCTGCGGGATCGTGTAGTTTAAAATATGTGTAATTTGGCAGCAACTTTTCTTTTAAACATATTGATATTCATATGATACCATCACCAATAATATTATACAAAATGATAAATATGAGAAAATTCAAAAGATAATATGCAGGACGATGTTGTCTTTAACATTCAACACAACATGTTTAAAAGAAAAGTTGCTGCCAAATTACATATATATATATATATATATATATATATATATATATATATATATATATATATATATATATATATATATATATATATATATTGTGTGTATTTAGGCAGCATTTTTTCATTCATACATGTTTCATTAAATAATATAGACAAGTGTTGTCTATTTATTTTATGTAAATTCTTTTCATATCGTCAGATAAGCTTAATAACATTATCATTAAACGAAGAAAGAAAATCACAATATTGATACATTTTTTAATCCAGCTTTTGGCTTACATAAGCCATTATCAAAGATGACAATTACACAATATATTAAGCAATACACGAACAAGAAATTGATGATAGTCTGTTTTTGTTTACATGGATGATTTCCAAGCAACGATAAACACATGAATATAAGACGCTGAAAGCGAAAATGGCACCACAGCTCATGACGTCACACATGACCACGCGAGAGTGAATTCGATGAGTATTGAGTATGGAAAGCCGTTGGTATAAACCAATGGCTTCTGTTATATATATATATATATATATATATATATATATATATATATATATATATATATATATATATATATCGATAAGAAACATGATGGAAGTTTGAAAGAAAGGCCATTTTAGCCAAGCGGTCTTTGCGATAAAGTGCTCGATATCAGAGCTAGAGCATTAATAGGATTAGTAAAATTATGAAATTTATCACATTTTATCAGTCATGTACCAAATTTTATATTAGTATTAATCATATATATATATATATATATATATATATATATATATATATATATATATATATATATATATATACATATATATATATATATATATATCGTGTGTAACAGCAACATTGTCCAAATTGTGTAATAACAAAATTGTGCAATTGTTAAATTAAGCTTTGAAACGCTGTATCTTAGAAATGATTAAAGATATCTTACTGGAATTATCCGATTTTTAAATAAAACTATTGTACTCTTCTTTGAACAATAAGAATGTATTTAGCTCTAATTTGAAATGATGATTCCCTTTGCTATTGTACCTCCTCACAGTTTTCCTTTCTACTGTTCCCTCGTTTTAAACATATTCACCATCCTCTTGATGGTTCTTCAATGGCCTTTGAAGATGCAAGCGAGAGTATGAATATTGGTACCATTACTGAAGGCATGGGTGATTTTTCTCTCTCATTATTGTTCAGTTGGGAAGACAGTAGAGCTGACACAAAATGATTTTAAGGTGTTCTCTTTCTAACTGAATAAATCAATTTTTTTTCTTACGACAAATGGTGTCACGATGGCTAAACGTCTCATCTGAAAACCTAGAAAAAGAAACCCGATATATATATATATATATATATATATATATATATATATATATATATATATATATATATATATGTGTGTTTTTTTTTTGTCTGTGTATCGATAAATACGAATTTTCATAATTTTCTATTTTTACATCTCTACCTATTTAAATAGTTTTCTTCAACCTCCTCTTCCATTTTTCTCTCTCTTGCGCTCACTCTCTCTCTCTCACTCTCTCTCTCTGTATATCTATTTCAATCTATTCATATCGATCTATCTCAGTCGCTTCATATCTATCAGTGTATTTATCTCAGTCTTCATCTATCTATCTATCTATCTATCTATCTATTTCAGTCACTTCACATCTATCTATCTATCTCAGTCACTTTCCATATATCTATCTATCTATCTATTTCAGTCACTTCCCATATATCTATCTATCTACCTATCTATCTATCTATCTACCTATCTATCTATCTATCTATCTATCTATCTATATATATATATATATATATATATATATATATGATATGATGGATTCTCCCGTATGTTTCAAAGTATGAGGTTCCGACAACTGTGCTTATTCAACCCTGTGTGTAAGTCGCAAGTGACATTTCAGTCCCGCTAGTGATTTGCAAAGAAGTCTACAGATTGTGCAAGAGTGTGGATTGTTGGAGTGTATGGCCGGTACAGCAGCAGAGATTTTAATCCTTTTCCTAGTGTGACGAAGCTTGGTGATGTTTGATGCTGCATTGTTCTTGATGCCATTGTAGCAAGTAGTCCTCCACTCATTGCGATCAATTGCTATGTCCTCAAACGTAGCATGGTCCATATTCGCAGCTGAGAGGTTACTTTTCAGTTTGTCCCTGTATCAAAGCAATGGTCGGCCCACGCTTCGATGACCACTGTCAAGTTGACTATACATGAGCATTTTTGGTATACTGTTGTCTTGCATACGTAGCACATGACCAGTCACTTCCCATCTATCTATTTATCTATCTATCTATCTATCTATCTATCTAAATTCTCTAATATATTTAGTATATTTTATTCTATGCTCCCTTCAAGACGTTGGCAATCATGCCTCTCCACAATTTCCTGTCCTTTGGAGCTCTTAGTAAATTCTGTCTTTTCTTTATCTCCAGTAAACCTGATTCTGCCAACGATTTTCACAAGCTCATTACATATTTTATAATTTGATTTCATCTTACACTATTGACTCCAAACTCTCCTGCGAGTATTAAATTTTCGAAGCCCTCTTTCCTCATTTTCTGCTCTAGAAATTTCAGCTATCTCTTTTTCTGATGTTATATATTAATGTCTTTCTGGTTTCCATTTTCTCTGACACTTCCGTCCTTGCTCACATGTTCGGTTCATGGTATTCTCAGCATCCTTCTGTGGCACCACATTTCTCTTGCTTCCGGTCGCATCTTCATCTATGAGAAGATTCTCTAGCATCCACTGCATTTCTGCTGTATAGGAGAAATGATATTCCGAATCGGCTTCGTACTTTTTTTTGGGGGGGGGCGGTCAGAATTTGCCTGTTTCTTCATACTTTGCTTAACTTCGGGAAAGCATCTTTGGCTATCCAAATGCGCCTTCAGATTTCAGTGTCGCACATTATCTCTTCTGTTCAGACACTTAACAGATATTTCAATTGCTGTATTTGATTTTTGTATCCCCAATTTGTAATTTGAATGTTGGGTTGTTCCTCGTGGGGGCTGTCGATGTTATTCCTTTCTTCTCGTTTTACTTCACTATATTCTGTGGCAGTCATTGCAGTTTCTTTTCTGAGTCTGCTATCAACAATGTGTCAACAGCATATCTTATGGTGTTGAGACTATAGTTGCCTATTCTGAATCTTCGTAGGACTTCTGATTCTCTCACAATCGCCTCAATGTAGAGGTTGAATAAGTCCGGTGATAAGATACATAATTTCCTCACGACCCTTTTTTATTATTTTTCTATGTTTAGTGAAGACATCTTCTATTCGTATACAGTCGCTTTGCTGCCAGTATCATTTCTGGGTTATTCTAATATCCTTCGCAAATAGGTCACGGTGACGTAGCAGTTACATCAGTGTTTTTGAGATGTATTTATCAAAGGATTTAAATAATCTATTTATCACAGACAGAATTTGGAAAAGATCTATTTTGAAATGTTTCGCGAATCCAAGCCATCGAAGAGAATAGAGGATTTCCGAATTGTCGTATTGCTTTACTAATCCGGCAGATTACCATCCAAACTTTTCACATGCTATCTATCTATCTATCTATCTATCGATTTCAGTTTCTTCATATCTATTTATCTATCTATATGTTTCAGTTTCTTCATATCTATCTATCTATCTATCTATCTATCTATCTATCTCAGCCTCTCTATCTCTCAATCTCTCTATCTATCTATCTCAGTTTCTTCATATCTAATTATCTATCTATCTATCTGTTTCAGTTTCTTCAAATCTATCTATCTATCTATTTCAGTCTATTCATATCTATCTATATATCTCAGTCACTTCATATATATCAATGTATTTATCTGTCTCTTCATCTATCTATCTATCTATCTATCTATCTGTCTGTCTGTCTGCCCTTTTCTGTCATTCTATGCAAATTACTTTCGCTTCTAACATGTGTTCATGACAGACGGTCGGACTGTCACCCAGACTCCATTTGCAACCCGTGTTAGTTAGTAAGTCAGTTGCTATGGTATCCCAAGAGCGGGCCGGTTATTAATAGCCGTGTGTGTCGTGGGGACACGACCAGGACAGAAATGCAGTACTTGACTCACGCGCTCAGACACTGGTTGATCGATCCGATCCCAGCACAGCACGAGAAAATCGACGATGCCCGGATGTTGACAAGTGTAGGAGGGTGTGGGAGCCAGTGGGTAGGCGCGGGGGGTTTGCGATTTCGCATTTACGCTTCACAGCCAAGTCTTCTTTCCCTCCCTTTCAGCTGAACATAAAAGTTGTTCTTGTTTTCTATTGACGAGCCGCCGAACGTTTTCAAGCCGATCACGCAATGCATTGCTTTTGTGGCCATTTCAGACCTCTTAGGGTGTCAGGTCCTTGTAACCCTATGCCAAATGTCGTCCACCTCAGGAATTTAACCATTGGCGCCTGCCGGAGAGCGATTATTTAGCAAGCCTAGGTCTTCTGCTGCCGCTGGGAAAGTTGATTCACTGTGACGTGTCTTACAACTTTTCCCGCCAGAATCTATCTTACATATTTGTAAGTCTACCATTCATCCTCGCTTTAAATGTTGATTCTGCATCTGTTTCTACACCCTTATATTTATTTACTTCTCTTAGTTTCGTCTGGAATAATTCAACCATCTTGGGTAAGCGTCAGCATCGAAATTTTTTTAAGCATTTCACCCCTAGTGCGCAAGGGGTTACATAGAGTAAGAAAAAAAGTGGGGTGTTTGAGGAAAGGATAAAGAGAAGGACGGAGATCAAGATCAAGTCATCAGAAGATGTCGATTGACGTTACATTTAAATTTATAAAGATCATAAT
The DNA here is from genome assembly GCA_964036315.1 of Acanthosepion esculentum. Lineage (NCBI taxonomy): Eukaryota > Metazoa > Mollusca > Cephalopoda > Sepiida > Sepiidae > Acanthosepion > Acanthosepion esculentum. The sequence goes on along the minus strand of OZ038497.1, from coordinate 94,705,404 downwards.
TATCACGGAAGCAAGTAAGAGGAAGGGAGTTCCACTGTGAGGAAGTGCAAGAGAAGAAGCTGTTGGAGTAGAAGATGCGGTTACATTTAACTATAAAAGGGTGGGATCGAGATGCCAACGTAGTAGTACGCTTAAATTGAGGCAATTGGGCACGAGTAAAAATAGCTCATAAGAGCATTGGCAAATATGCATATTTGTAGAAAAGACAGAGGGAAGCCATATCACATCTACCCAGAAACTCTTAAATGTTATCGATATTTACTAAGAGTATTTATATTGTTTTAAACCAGACATCTCATTCAGTTGATAATGGCAGACATTCATATATTACTCCGAATCAATTGCTAGGTCAGCTACTAAGGAAAAGGTATTAATACTCTTGTTCTCCTCCAGCTATGGGTAAATAGCAGAACAGACCGTGTTCTATTGCCTTGGATGGGAACTGGTCTACCGCAGAAAGAAATGGCAACCTACTGCTTTGAAAAAAATCTCTGCCTCGTCAGTCATGTATCGAAAGATACATGATCGCCTACGCGTATATCACACATGGCACATAACTGACTGAATATTAAAGAAATTTGAAAAATAAATAATATCCACTATTTACATTATCCGGACTATTGTCCTCATTTTTGTCGCCATATTTATTACAACGTTTCGGCCGTTGTACTCTCCGGCCTTCTTCAGGTGATTGAAATGTCGAACTGAACCCGTTATTTCGCTCACTGGGGTAGACTGTTCTAGTTCCACGTGCCATGTTTAATGGGTGTCAATTATCAGTTATCTCCTGTTAATTCCTCTATTGTATTATGCAAATGACTTTATTATTCTCTCTCGTGAACGAATTCGCGAATACCGTAATTGCCCATGTATAATACGCATTCATGCATAATACGCACCCCTAGAATTATGCTGAAAGTGTGGGAAAATGCTTCTACTCACGGATAATACGCAGCCCTTGTTTGGTAATCAAACTCAATAAATTGTACTTCTCCAATTTCATTACGGCCAGCGTTTCCTACTCTTATTAAACAAATAGTTTTAAACATGGAATAATATTATTATAATTTAGTTTTATGATAATTCTTATTTTATTTTACATTTGTAAGTATTGTTAGGTACATATGATTGTATTTGACACCCTTATGGGGTCGCAATCGCCGAATGTTATGATCAAATTCTCGTATGTTTGTGGTGAGTAGTCGTTTTGAAACAGAATTCGACCGATGAAACGGCAATTTTTTAAAGACTTTTTTGTAGGCGTACATAATAGGCAACCCTAAATTTGTTCATTATTTTTTAGAAAAAAATGCATATTATACCTGGGGAATTGCGGTAAATAAAATTCGGTGTCATTTATTTTTTCCTCATCGGCCTCTGTTAAAGTTACCTTAAAAAATAGCAGCATTTTTTTTATCATTTCACCCCAAGCAAGGCAATAAAAACACTAAAACGCAAGGGTGTGAGAATATGAGAAAAAGAAAACATTATTAAGGAGAGACAACAATAACATTTAAAATTAACTTTTGAAGATCAACGTATACTGGAAAACGAAAAGATGGAAGTGTGTTCCGTTCCATAAGCGAAAAGCATGAAAGAAGAAACTATTAACATACAACTTACGGCTAGATATCGCCATTTCAACTGTAAAATGATTGATACTATCTTAATATACTAGGAAAAGTATGTTGTTCATTTATTCAGGAACCTACCCGTTTCTCTGCTAACAATCATGGCATATCTGTGACCAGACGTTTTGAAGAATTCATACCTTTCAAAAAAGAGCGACAGGAAATACATAGAAATATACTTAATAATTCAACGTAAAAATTAACACCAGAAAGATTGTTTTGCGCCATTATTTTAATGGAAAATCTTCTGCATATTTTTGAAAATTAGCAACTAAAATCTGTGCCTTTTATGGAGTTTCTGCAAAGCTGAGCTTCCGTTTAAAAAAACGAATTTAGAGGTGGCTTTCTGACAGGAAAAATTAATTCTCGGAAGCATGATTCGAACTCAGACTGCTCCGTTTGGAATGAGATCACGTCGATGTGCCTGTCGAATTAGCATGTATGAGATTTCTTTTGTCCTAGAACTTTCATTCATTTTCTTCCCTGTTTTTGGTCTTTGTTAATGCAATTCTACGCATCCCTCAAGTCAATCATATCTAAGTTTGTCTTTATTCTCAGAGCCATTTATATCTAAAAGAGCTCTCAAGTACTATTTACTGTCTCGACACAGAATAAAGCCCATCGATAGACGACTATTTAAAACACTCCACATATTTGGTATTTCCAAATTAACTTTAAGACGAGGCAATCTACAAGAGAAGGCTATGTAATACTGAACGCATAGGAGTTCTTAAGGCGGAGACAATCACTCAACGTAGTAGCGTTTGGCCAAATGCGGAGATTGGTCCAAAAGAGATGATGGCATTGTGTCCATGAAAACGTATGCAGATACGGAGTGTGTAATAATAATATAATTCCGAATATGTCGTAAACAACTGGCTTAAAATATATCTCGAGTGAAATATCTTTGTTCTGTTGAGGAAATATCTCACCGACATTGCGTCTTGCAGTCCAAGGTTGATTTTCTTGTTTAAGTTATTGTTGTGGCCTTGTTAAAGCCAGAAATAAAGACACAAAGAAAGGAATTGATTTAAACTAATATATTAGCAGAAACAGTAATACAAACATATACAAACGAGAGTGTTACAGCAAGAATGTTCGGTCCGACTGTCAGAGCTGACTGCTGGAAACTTCCCTCTTCAAAAGGCAGTACCTGCTCCTATTTATAACTGGGAGAGCCCATGCGTGCGTGGGAAAATTAGCATAACAGTTATTTTATTTAATATATCAATAAGTTACAACATAAAACCGGTCCTACCACTGCGACGCTTTCAGGTTGACTAACATGCAGCTTATTAGACTACAGTGCAATCAAAGCTCATATTAATCAATATATATGTCATTATATTTCTATCAATATTAGGCAGAGAATTATAGAGTGCGCAAATGTATATTACAATATAAAAGTGCAAAACTAGACGGTGAGCACTTGAAGGTACATTAAACTAAAAAACTTCCTGAATGTAAATATATTAGAGATTAGGGAGAGACGTATTCAATATATTCAAGAGTTAATAAACATTTTTTTACAAGACGTGTCCCTTCAGGAAATGGACTATCATGGCTCTCATCGTTTTGCCATCTTTGGAACTTTGGTCCGGTTGGTTCGATATATAAGAAAAAAAATGACAAAATTTTTTTACCTATACATATATATATATATATATATATATATATACATATATATATATATATATATATATATATATATATATATATATATATATACACACACACATACATACATACACACACACACACACACACATATATATATATATATATATATATATATATAAGTGGACATGGAAGTCAGCACTTAGAGGCGACAGTCTGTTTCATGCTAGTGCAAACGCCTGACGATTGCACTAGCATGAAACAGACTGTCGCCTCTAAGTGCTGACTTCCATGTCCACTTTTATATTTACACACGCTCTATCTCTGATATTGAGCACTTTACCCCATAAATATAGCACACTTTAAGACTATATTTCTGCATATATATATATATATATATATATATATATATATATATATAGTTAAAAAAAGAAGTTGTTAGAAAATTCTGTACAAAACTTATAGTACGGAGAAAATAACATTTTGAAAAAATACCTAATATTTATTTTTAATTATATGTAATATTTATAATATACGGATTTTTACAGAAATATATTTATTTATATTTATTTATATTATATTATTATATTATATATTATTATATTATATATTATATATTATTATATATTATGCTTATTTATATGTAATATTTATAATATACGGATTTTTACAGAAATATTTATATTTATTTATTTTTATTTATATTTATTTATATTATATTTTACATTATTATATTATATATTATTATATTATATGTTATATTATTATTATATATTATATTTATTTATATGTAATTTTAAATAATACACGTATTTTACAGAGAAATATTAAAATAAAAATCGTGTTACTGAAAATGTGTTTTCTGAAAAGAATTGTTTAAATTTTTTTACTTTAAATTGTTTTACTTTTTTAAATCGTAAAAAACTTTAAAGTAAAAAATTGCAGCAATTTTTTCTGAAAACTCACTCGTAAATAACACAATTTTAATTTTAATAATTCTTTGTAAAATTACATGTATTATAAATATTACATATGAATAAATATCTGAGCCATTTTTTCCAAATTTTATTCTTTCTCTCTTTCTCTCCCTTTATATATATATATATATATATATATATATATATATATATATATATATATATATAAAAGTGGACATAGAAGTCAACACTCAGAGGCGACAGTCTGTTTCATGCTAAATGCAATCGTCAGGCCCGACGATTGCATCTAGCATGAAACAGACTGTCGCCTCTAATTGTTGACTTCTATATCCACTTTTATATTTACACACGCTCTATCTCCGATATTGAGCACTTTATCCCATAAATATAGCACACTTTAAGACTATAGTTCTTTATATATATATATACAGAGAGAGAGAGAGAAAGTGAGAGAGAGAGTAACAGAGAGAGAGCCAGAGAAAGAGAGAGAGAGGGGGAAAACAACTAAAAAGTTGTAAATTTAAAAAAATATGTTTTTTTACGAAAGTATTTATATATATATATATATATATATATATATATATATATATATATATATATATATATATATATGTATGTATGTATGTATGTATATATATATGTATGTGTGTATGTATGTATGCAAAATTGACTATGATTGAAAAAATTGAACAGACAGAAAAGATAACCTTTGTAAATGCTACAGGAACACGAAGACAAATGGATTTTGCGCCTCAAAACACTTTGTCCAGACGGGCTTAATCACAAATTTAACAGCATAGATAGAATTAACTGATAACCACATAAATCAAGCCCTACCCTCATTTGTCACCTCCACTTATACACACACTCACACAATTATATAAAGATACACTCATCACACACTCTCAGAGAACTAAAAGATAACATGCATTTAACACACACATTTCATTCCCAGCTACCAATAAAACTGTCGAAATAGACCAAGCAGTGTATTCTTAAAGTCGGGAATCTCCCATCCTCTATCATAAAAACAAATGGAAAAAAGGTCGTTTCACCATCAGGTCTGACCAAAATTAACGATAAAAACAAATGAAAACTACAGATAAAGTTCACTTTCTTCAGAAACAGTCATTCACTCCTGGAGTTCACCGCTGCTAGGAAGCAGGGATTTTTCTCCTGATGATGGTCATGTTGGCCGAAATTAGTGTGCCTAAAAATTTGTATTTTTTAATATTTTTTTATTATTCAAAACATATATATATATATATATATATATATATATATATATATATATATATATATATATATTATCTC
>OZ038497.1:94627404-94692404 GCA_964036315.1 Acanthosepion esculentum | reverse complement strand
TAATCAATACACTCACATATAGAAAGTAAGTTACATATCATAAATAGACACTGTTGTAACCTAGAAAGGGTCGCTGAATGAGGAATAACCAAAATGGAGGCTGGGCATGAAATGGTAATCTTTATAACATCAACAAAATACAATACTCGCCAGCGCCGTGAAGTGGGGAAACCACTGTTAGTGGTGGACTACTTCTTTCTTTCTTTTTATGTGCCATGTCCTTTCAGGACGTAGGCGATCATGGCTCTCCACTTCCCTCTATCCCTTGCAGCTGTCAACAAGTTCCTTCCCTTTGCTTCCTCCCCCAGACCACGTTCTGTCATCCATGTATGTCACGCGTTGTTTTCCTTTATGTCTCTTAGCCTTTCTTCGACCTGTGAGTATCAGGCCCTCCTTCCTCATTATATGTCCAAGAATCTTCAGCTGCCTCTTCCTGATATTAAGAATAGGCCTTCTCCTTGTTTGTAACCTTTCTAAGATCTCATGTTTGCTCACACGCTCGCTCCATGACAGCCTTTACATCCTTAGCATATTACCACCATAATTTCCAACGTATTTTTGAGGAGTTGGGCATATCCATTAGTGTTCATAGGTATGGTATATAATAAAGTTAATCGTTGAATTTTGCGAAGTTATTGAACATAGCTGATATTTACAAATATCAATTTTGAAACTGTGCTTACATCTGCGTATTTTCAAAATTTATTTTTAACGACATTTTGGCAGGGAAATTTTCGGAAGCACAAACATTGGAGAATAATAAATCTTTATCTTTAAAAATACATGAATCGAATAATTTTGGAAAAAAAAGCATCTGCTTTCGTACGGAGAAGAGCTAGTCCGGGTAAACAAAAAAAACAAAAAAATAATGGGAAGTTTTTATACTTCATCGATATTTTAAACGGCCCACATTCCTAAAGTAATAGAAAATAAATATTTTTCTATTCTAACCAATTTCGCGACTTGAGGAAAGTCTAGCGAATGCTAATTTGCAGAAGTTAGTTTTAAAATTTAAAAAGTCCCTTCTTTTTTACAAGTGGGTCAGTCTACTTGAGTAGTCTCACGACTCCCCTAAGATACATATACCATAAAATGAAGGTTGAGATGAATGGCCACGATTCTAAACCATTCCACATTCATGCACGGTTCAAACGGACTTACGCTGTCTCTGATCTTCTTCAACGACATTACTGATGTCATCAGTTCCTAAAAATGTATTTATGCATATAACACAACTCTTTATTCCTGTCTTAGTAGCAATTCCGACAGATCTGGTAAACCTGAAAACTACCCGCGAAAAGGGCCTCCAATCAGTTGTTAACTGGGGCAAGAAATGGCTTGTAAATTTTAGCACCTCCAAAACAAAACTGCTTTCATATAATCAGCAGAGATAACCTTCCTACCGTCAGCATGGCTGATGCTAAACTCCAGGAGAGCAATGCTTTGAGCCTTTTTGGACACACGTTTTCCACTGACATGAAGTGGCGTGATTATATTGAATCTATTGCTAGGACGACTACTAGGAAAATTGGTTCACTGTTTGGTGACAGACAATTCCTCTCGTCAGAATCGTTCTTGTATATTTATAAATCTACCATCGTCTGTGCGTTGAATATTGTTCACATGGCGGGTCTGGTATTCCTATTATATATATCGAGATTCTTGACAAAATTCAAAGAAGAATTTTAGTAATGTATTCAATCCTGACCAGGCATCTAAACCTCTGTTATTTTCCCAACGACGTGATACAGCTTCCCACTGTTTCTTCTACAAATATTTCCATGTTCTAAGAAGGTTTACTCCTTGCTGCCTCGACTGTCTGAACTTAAGCGTAATGCTAGATTGGCTATTAGGTCTCATCGATTTACTGTTTAAATACCTAGAAATAACAGAAAATTATGTTCTAGCAATTTATTTTCTCGCGCTGCGGAACTTTTCTTGCTTTCCCGTCACAGATAATCTTCAAAAAATTAAATGCAACGCCAATCGCCATCTCCTGTTCTCGTGAACCTTTTCTTTTATTGTCCTTTCTTCTCAGTCGAGTCTTCTCATTCTCTTTCACTCCCAGTGACCCCTTGTGTCTTAGTGACATTATTACATTGCTTTCGGTTTAATGATAAAAAAAAGCAAAGAAAATAAATACAACGTACTTGCAAAGTTTCAAGAACGTTCCGCGTTAGCTTGGCTATCACCTATTAGAATGAGCCTCGCTTGTCAAAGGTATCCTAAAATAAACATAATTAATTGAACTTTGGCAGGTGCAGATGAAAGAACAAGACAAAGAGGAATGAAGTGAAATGATCGCTTGGACAAACAGCTATGTACCTGACGAAGACGAGGTGTTGATATATATATTTTTTTCTTCTCGAAGGTTTTCAGAGCCACGAGGAAATATCGTGAACTGTTCACATTAGGTACAAATGACGATTGATTTCTGTCTTGTTTTAAATGGTCTGGATAGTCGGAAGCATGGACCACCAAGAAAAGAAAGAAAGAAAGAAAGAAAGAAAGAAAGAAAGTGATACCAATTAAAGGATAGAAAAAAGAAAACGATAGGCCGAGAAAAAAGAAAGAAAGACCTAACGCAGTAATATAGAATTAGCATGATCTCGTTGTGAGCTAACATAAGCTTAAATTCAATATTAATGACCTGCGATACTAAACAGCTTATCACCGCTCTGTGGGAGGTATTTCATTCAGTGTACGTACTCGAATTACCTTGGTCAGGCGCTGGCCATATTTGCTCACTTAGTGTTAATTAAATATGTTCGCAATAGTCCGTGGTACTAATCGGTTTTACGGAAGCCAAAGGAAATAAAAAAAATTCCACTCACACCGCGTGTTCCCAAAAAGTGCCAAATTGTGGAACTGACACCTCCATTCTGCTTACCTGAATACTACAAATTTACCATCTTCAGCTCAAGAGTCAGCCGTTATTTATCCTCATAATCTTCACTTCCCACACCTCATTCATCATTACCGTTTTAACAGTAAGCCTCTACCTTGAATGACTCTCGAGCATGGTATTGAGCGAATTCCAGTAAGTATATATATATATATATATATATATATATATATATATATATAAAAGTGAACATAGAAATCAACACTTAGAGGCGACACCACTTTATCCCATAAATATAGCACACTCTAAGACTATATTTCATATATATATATATATATATATATATATATATATATAGGCTTTTTGAATTTGTACGTCTGATGAATTTTTTTTTTTTAAGCGTATCACCCCAAGCAAGCCTGGAGGCCACTATCACGCAAGGGGTTAAAGAAGGGTTGGAGGAAGAACAGATAGGAGTGGTAAAGGGGAGGATGTGGAGAAAGAGAAAGACAGTGGGTCGATCAAGGCAAGAGGGTTAAATAAAAAGCTAATCTGGATAATAACCATCCTTAGTTTAATGTAGCAACGGTAAGAGGACAATTAACAATGATAAAATTATCTTGCTTATTCAGTCAGTTATACACACTTATGCGATTATGTGTCTTCTGATGCATGACTGACCAGACAGATTTTTCCCCCGCAGTTGCCATTTCTTTCTGCGTTAAACCAGTCGCCATCAACAGCTATAGAACCCGGTCTGTCCTGCTATTTACCCATAGCTGGAGGGGGGAAGAAGTGGATTCATACCTTTCCCAAGAGTATTAGCACATAAGTGAATGCGATGGATTTGACTGGAATTCGAACTCAGCTCACCGATTCCTCACTCCGAGCCGCTATCCATCACTCCACTGCGCCTCTTAGCTTAGTACAACAGCTAAATAAAGTAATCTAGCTTAGTATAATAGATGATTAAATAGGATTTGAAGAATCTTTTGCGTCAGCCGTTTAACTGGAAAATATTGCCTCTTTGAAAAGAATAGTATTTGACTCCCAATGGGAAATACGAAAGTACCTCAGCCACAACGCTCTTCACAAGAATTTTTTTAAATGTAGATGAAGAGTTCTCAAAATAACTGGCATGATACCGAGTTCCTTTAGATTTCATTCATGCATCTTCATCTTTAATGTAGCGTGTCCCTTCAGAGCATGGGCGTACCTGGCTCTCCACAACATCCTAGCTTTTGTAGTTTTAAGTAATATTTTTCTCTTACTATCCCTCCATATCTCTCTCTTCTGCCATCTCTTTACACAAACTCTTTAGGCAGGTTACACGTTGTTTTCCTCTGTCCATCTTACCTTTAGTTAAATCCTGTGAGTGTCTCCAAATTCTTCAAACCCTCTTTACTCACTATATGTACCACATGATTCTAATTACAAGTGTCTCTGTTCTTTCTTTAAGGAAAATAAACTTCTTAATTGGTCACATGTTACTTCCATGTTATTCTCACTATATGTCTGTAGAATCATATCTATGTTGTCTTAAGTTTTCTTGCATCGTTGACTGATGGATTTTTCATGTGTTTTTTTTTAACACTTCCCCCAAGTAAAGTGGGAAAGCCACAAGTACGTAAGGGGTTACAGAGAGCAAAACTGAGAGAAAAGAATTGGTGTAGGGAGGATTGAGGAAAGGTTAAAAGATGAACGGGATTCAAGGAGATAGAAGATGGTGATTGAAGTTGAATTTAAATTTTTTAAGATTGTAGTTATCAGAGAAGTAACTAAACGGAAGGGAGTTTCGCAGGCGGGAAGTATAAGAAAAGAAACTGTTGGAATAGAAGTGGCGGTTACATTTAACTCTTTGAACAGTAAAAGGGTGGGACCTAAATGCCACTCTAGTAGCATGCTTAAATTCATATACTCGGGGCATCAGGAGAAGAAACTCGTCAAAGCAGTTCCCATAAAAAATATTTGTAGAAAAGACAGAGAGAAGCCACGTCACGTCGACGAGAAAGTGACTGAAGTCGAGATGCCAGGTCAGGACATATCACATTGCAGATCCTTCTTTGGATTTTATCAAGAACATCGAGATGAACAGCAGGAACAGCAGGCCAGATATGGCAGCGGTATTGAATGCACGTACGAAAGCTAAAAAAGGTCGTCAGAGTAGTTAGCATTAAAATATGAAAAAGTAAGTATTTTCTTATATAGAGTTGTTTCGTAATTTTATGACGCGTAGCTAAGTATGGTACATGATTATAATTGTGAGTTGTCCACTGAAGATGGTCTCCACAGCAGTTTAGTCCCGCGAGGTTATCTTGTTAATTATCGAATCTGAGCGATGGGTTATATTTTGCGTAAGTTACATTCTTTTGACATAAGGATATCAGTCTGGGGTATCTCACGAAGAACGTAGTGCATACTATAGCCATACTATGGACAGAAGATGACGATTGACGTTGGATTTAAATTTTTGAAGATTGTAGTTATCAGTGAAGCAAGTAAACGGGAGTGAGTTCTACTGGTGGGAAGTGTAAGTAGAGAAACTGTTAGTGTTGAAGTCGCGATTGCATTTAGCTATTTCAGCGGTAAACGGGTGGGACCTAGATGCCAATCTAGTAGGACGCTTAAATTCATGTTATCGGGACACTAGGGACAAAAAGCTCCTTAGAGCAATCGCCATAAAAATATTTGTAGAAAAGACAGAGAGAGGCTATGTTACGTCGGTTGAAAGTGACTGAAGTCGAGATGCCAAGTCAGGACCGATTACATTGCAGATCCTTCTTTGGATTTTGTCAAGAACCTCGAGATGAATAGCAGGAGCACCAGACCAGATATGGTAACGGTATTCAATGCATGGACGAATTGAAGATTTGTAAATGTGCAAGATGGACCCAGAGGAGAAAAAAGCTTTCTGGCACGAGACAGTGACTCAAATATTCTTGCAGTAGATGCAGCTATTGATTCGATATAGTCGTTCCACTTCAAGTCAGTTGAAGACAATAACCATTAGCATGGCGGAATCTGTCATTATTTAGGTTGGTTTGGAATTCGGAATTTTCTTCCTCCTAGACTAACTGACCAGTAACAGAGAACACAGTCAGCCCTGATATTTAATCCCTAGCTGGAATGGGGAAGAAGAGACGAAGTTTTGTCTTTCAGAGGGGGATTTCTGTGAATTTCGGAATCGAGTCATGAGCCGTCTCTGACTGTTTGCGTCTTCTGTCGAACTCTCTGATTTGGCAGAGAGGAACCCGGACGAGGCTTTACCGAAGGGCAAAGTTTCGTCCGGGGAGGTAGACAGTCTCTGAACCCGTTTATACGGGTTCTAAATGGGTATATTTTTGGCCGAGCCTACGGGCTCGGAGAACCCACATTAAGCCGACCTTGTGCCACATGCGACCCACGTTGGAGGGTTGTTAAATATCGAGACGGAATCGAGTCGAGCCAATAGTAGTTCACTCCAAGCCTGACTGACAGTCGTACTAACACCTTCAACATCTTGTATTATTATTCTGTGTAATATATCTTTGTTATTTCTACTCTTGTGTTCGTGTTGCTCTTCCTTGGTCCTAACCTTGGACCATAACAGATATTTTCGAAATATGTGAGTAATATCTATGAGGTCGATCCTTTTTATTTCAGATAAAATAGATTTCAGGAAATCTTCTTTAATACGTGCATCTTTTTCATCTTAATCACCCCTCGTGCTCCTATAACTACTTGTAATTAGATGTCTCATTATTATAATTTCTACTTCCACATTTATTAACATTATTATTATTTACTACAATCGCTTACGTTTTTAAATAGCCCTGTCAGATCGATACTTTCATATGTAAATCATGAATGGCGTCAAACCTCTCCAAAAATATATAAACTGTCAGCTTTTCTTAAGATCAGTGGTGAAAAAATGGCTTCGATCGAGTGAAAATTGAGGACCTTGACAAAGTTGATTTCTCTTTGAACATTGTGAACTGGCGCTAGAAGGTTCAGAAAAAAATGGTATCAAATAACAGAAACCACATCACTTGAGGATTACCAACAACAGCAACAGCTAAAATGGATATCACATGTAACTCGATGAGAATATAATAACATAATTTTTTGTTATTGTAATGTTAACATTACGCATTACTTCAAATAAAAACGTTAGGAATTAAACATCCTTCAATACTAGAAAGAGCGATAACATCAACAGGACTTGAGAAAACTTTTTTCCCTGCAAAATTGTTTTAAGAGAAAGATTTCATAAATTTCAACTGAAAGCATTTTTAGTGTGATGTCTACTTCTATAATTATTAAGGTTCCTACGAGAATATTTTACATGAAATAATGGTGCTGAAAAAGGTACATGCAAAAACTAACAGAGACCAAATAACAAAAGGAAGGTTAAAGAGTTCCTTTTCCTAGAAATAAATTGAATACACAACGAAATTTTTTGGTGGATGTCTTTGAGTGTGACTTGCCTGTGTATGTGTGTTTGTGTGTGTAGCGTCCACGGCACTTCATTGCTTCAGTGTGAAAAGTCGATGGCACACACTTTGAAAGTAGGAAAACAGAAAGAGAAAGTTACTTAAGAATCCGCTTGTTTTTATATCACCAGGACTGCTGCTGATAATACGTTTATCAGTGGTTCCCAACCTTTTTTACATGGCGGCCCACTATTGAGTTCTTTAAATTTTCGCGGTACACCTATGACAAAAAATAAATATTTTCCACTCATAAAGCCTTTTTGCAATAAAATAAAAAACAAAGAATATTATATAAGAAGAATTTTTATTCACATAAATCAACATATCCTGTATCCAATATCGGGTATAAAATAATAATGGTGAATGTCAGTGGGACAGTTGTGCATAAAGTTAGATTAGCCTGAAATTGAAAAGATTAAAAATGGTTATGAAAAGGTAAAAAAAATGCTTGGGAGTTAGGAGCATTACGTAAAACCTCACATAGTACAGTTCTGTGTTCCAACTTTTTGTCTTACAACCTGTGTATTTAGGAATCGTTTTGGTATCGAAATCGGGTCTGAATTATTCAGCTCCGATGCCGATTCCCGATACTTTGAAAAACTTCTGATATTCCGATTAATCATCCCATGACTAATATAAACGCTTACCAATCAGTATGCGCGAAACGTTTAGATTCCAGAAATTCGTCGATTTTGAATTGAGCGGTGTCATCATGATTAAGAAATTTAAGAAATGTCTTTATGAAACAAAATGAAATTAAATGGCTTCTAGGTATTATCTCTTCGCGGCACACCAGTAATCATTCCGCGGCGCACTAATGTGCCGCGGCACAATGGTTGGAATCCACTGCGTTTATTAAGGACTGCGGCTGAAGACACTACACAGTAGTGACTGCTCAGCAAATGAATGCCAAAAGTTCCGTTGTCTGGAAACGGCTAATATTAACATTACCATGTTCTTACCCGTGACCTAGATTGAGATAAGGTAGTAATTATATGCATTATTTTTGCACATACGTTGATGTTAAGTAATACTTACTATGTACAGTGCTTATGATTTCTTTAGATTGATAATAACCTCCTGAAGAGAGGAACAGTTTCACACTGCAATACTTATAATCTCTTCTAAACAGAAGCAAACTCTGATCTTATTAAATTGCTTGTCCGTATCTTTGATTTTTCGCATGACTCTAACTCATACAGGTTCCAACATTAATTTCCAAGCACTTTTTCTATGTGATGTGTCCATTGAGGACATTGGCGTTCATGACGCTCCACAATTTCCTGTATTTTGTAGGCTTTAGCAAATTTTGCCTTTATACTATCTCTAAATTGTTTGTCCAACCGGTTATACGAGCTTGTTAGGTAAGTTATACGCTGATTTTCTCGGCCTCTATTGCTTTGTATTAGGTTGGTGCAAAAATAATGTCGTTTTTTGACGTTCAACTTCAATCAAAAAACGGCATTATTTTTGCACCAACCTAATATATGTCCTGGGAGTGTCGAATTTTTAAACCCTCATTACTCATTATGTGCCCTATAGAGTTAAACTGTTTGTTTCTGATGTTATATATATATATATATATATATATATATATATATATATATATATATATATATATATATATATATATATATATATAAGTATTCTTTTCATTTCCATTTTTACTATGATTTCGTCATTGCTAACATGTTCAGTAGATGCTCCCCTGAGGCACGCTTTGTTCAAATTTCCATGCCAGACGGACTCAATCTATTTATCATGGCTTGTTTCAGGATTATTGTGGACTGCCCCGGAATTGCTCAGGATGCAAACGAAACCCCCGGAAGGCACCCAGAAAGGCGACGTTTACAGCTGGAGTGTTATAAGTCAAGAAATTATCTACAGAAATGGTGTCTTTTATACAGCAAATAACGAAATGAGCCCGCGAGGTAAGCAGTTTATAGATTATTTATTGATCTTCTTTGACCCAGTGAAATGTTTTTGTTCCTGAGCACAAATGAGGGAAATCTTGTCAGCTCTAATGGCGGGCTCTCCCAGAATAAACATAACCATAACCCCGACCCTAACTTGACTTGACCTCTTTTCGAAAGTAACTAATATGTTGATACAATATGTTAACCCTTATGCCCCTTTATTTTAATAATTAATTCAGCCGTTTCCATAGTAATTAATTTTACGAATGAATCTGCTTATAAAACTGCGTAAATTTCAAGTTATTCCAAAAATTTCGCTTGAAGATGAAACAGAGCTTGATACTTTAATTCAATTTAATTTTTATAATTATGTTGAAGATTTTAGCTCCAGTTTTTGAAACATGAGAACTATTATGTAGCGATGGAATCATATTTTTTTTAAATAATTATAATTTAGGCTCTACTTATGTATTGAGCACTGTTTTTTTAAAATAAAAACAAAAATACTAAAGAACTTCGGATTATTTACCTAACGTGTTCTTTCCTATTTTTCTATATATTTGCACACATAACCATGTAAATATGTATTTTGCACTACTTTTATGTGTCCTGTCACTTCAGGAATTTAAGGATTATGACTCTCCACAATTGTATATCCTTTGTAGCTCTTAGTAATTTTTTATTCTTTTTTTATTTCTCCTAAATCCTGTTCTGTCATCCACTCTCGTTAGGTAAGCTACGAATTGTTTTCCACTGTCCATCTTGCCTTCAATGTGTCATGTGAGGATCAAATTTTCCACTTGAGGATTTTCTACAACCAGAAAATTAAACTGATATTACATGCAACTCGAAGAGATAATACAGACGTAATCAAAATTTTGGCATTCCACACCACTTCAAATAAAAGGTTAGGAATGAAACCGCCATCAATACTGGAAAGAGCGATAACAGCTACTGGACTTGAGAAATCTGTTTTCCAGAAGAATAAGTTTTAAATGAAACTTTTATAAATTTCAACCAAAATCATCGCTGGCTGCTCGGTCAAATATTTTCTTATATGGAAACGGCTAATATTACTATTACCAGTACAATTCCAATAGTTCAGAGTCAGTCCTTTTTGGACGACTCGGCTAGACGGTCGAACTCTCTGCCTCTGAGGCAGAGGGGAACTCTCTGCCTCTGGGCAGAGAGGAACTCGGACGAGGCTCCGCCGAAGGGCAGAGCCTCCTTCGGGGAGGTTGACCAGCCCGATCCCGTTTATACGGGATCTACGGGCTATTTTTTGGCCGAGCCTACGGGCTCGGGTACCCCACTTTAAACTCGGCCTTGTGCCATATCTGTCCCTCGTGGGGAGGACACTAAATACTACAGTACAATTCCAATGTGATAATATTATCTTATCATAGCACACATTCCACTGTCTGTCTGAGTCGGTTTACATCCATATCACGCTGAAACACCGGTTCAGGTATGATCATCGAAGTTAAGCACGGTCGATCCCGGCCAGTACCGAGATGAGTGACCGCTTGGGAATGTCAGGTATTGTAAACTTGGTCGTGTCCTAGATAATGGCTTGGAATTGGAAATAGCAAAGCTGTAATTCCAATTTGTCTTCGTTATATTGACTTAGGGCAAATATCCTTTGGAAAGGTATGAATCCGCATCTTCTCCATCTGACTAAGAATTAATTAGTAGGACTTCTTTCAGTAAATCATTATTATCTTCCAAAGAAATTCTTACAATTTAGAAATATTTTCTAGCTTTAAATAATCTGCAATAAAAAAAAACAAAAAAAAAACAAACAATCAGTTGTTCTTTTGGTTGTTGAATTTGTTTAGCGGCATATTGACATCTCTATGGGTTATTAATGCCAAAATCTAAATATCCCGCACGCAATTTTATGTTTTCAACTACAGATACCTTGTACATAATTTTATACTTTCAGTGTAAAGGTATGCTTTTTTTAAATATATAGTTTGTAGATCATAAAATGTTTTGTTGGTAATCTATATATATATAAAACAGGATGTCTATGTATCTGTGTGTCTGTCTGTCTGCCTGTGTGATACCTTTTCATTCAAGATCAATCCAACCAATTTTGACCAATCTTGGCAGATACATCGTAAAATGTAAGAGATAGGTTCTTAGCGTAAAAAATCAATAATTAAAAAAAAATCAATAATCGATAAAGCCGATTAAAAATCGTTAAATTCAACTTTTTTCTTCCGATTTCGCTCAAACTCTGTACTTACATCATGACAATCTCAACGATACCTCATTCTTATTTTTACGCCACTGCGTTTAGCGAAAAACGAAAAATAGATTTCAACACAAATCGATTTCAAAACAAATTTTAAACTAAAAACTCCCTCAATTTTCAAGCAATCTAATTAAAACTTCACTCAATTGCAGCCTACAATTAGTTGATTGTTTAACAGTCATTTAACTTGATAATTGAGTCCACCCAGATTGTGAAAATCCGCGTAAATAGCGAAAAATGGCGATTTTTATTGGTTTCTTTATCTTTTGTTGATCTTTCAACCAATTAATAATTGCTTTATAAATGTATCCTTTTTTTCATGCCTGATAGTATACTGACAGATTGAATTTCAAAAAATCCAAAATAATTGTGGTCTGAAGTGGGTCTTCATGTTGCCTGTTTTACCCCTTCATGTCCTCGGCTAACTTCGATTGAATAAATACAGACTACTTCTGTTATATCAGTAACTGCATTAATTCAAAATGTTTTTTTAATGAAAGTCCTTTAAAGTAATTGAAGAAGATAGACGCTGTTATATCTAAACATGATGCTGTTTTTGCTCCATTCTAATTGAGCGCTTTTTCTGATCGACCAGCTGTTACTTTTACTATAAAAATGTATTTTTATATTTTTTTAGTGTTGTATTTATTGCCATTTTTCCATAAAAATGTATTGCTGGTCATTTCATTATAAAAATATACTGATGAGTTTTGTTTGGGGGATCCACTATTTGCCCATAGCTGGGACCCTAACCGATGCTACCACCCTAGGTAAGTGCGAACCGGAGAACAAAAACAGTTAAGTAGTCGTTCCACGCTCCTCAAAACCTCCAATCTCCCGTTCAGAGGCCTTACTGCTGGATGTAGTTTATCTTCATACCCAGGACGTCAATCGTTTTGTGCAAATTTTAATGAGGATGTAGTTTTGGAGGAAAGGCCATACATTAAAATCCATTTATTATTGATAGATGTTATGGTGGACGGGCTTGTGAATACATTGAGAGTATTTAGCAGACAAAAGATTGGGAATTTGAAATTACTAACAGTGCTCTGTTGATAATGAAGAAATGCTAATAATGTTAATTACCATTAGCATTTTAGTTTCTTAAGCTTTGCTAGCAGCGTTTGTGGGTAGCCTCAAAGCAGCGCGAAAAGGGTAGAGTTCAAATTCCGATCGGTTCTGCTTCGGTCCCTTTTACACGAATGCCATCGAAAAAAGCATAAATCCAGCTTCCTACAGTCATGGAAAAATAGCTGGTGAGGCTAGAACCGTCGTAAAGAATACTGTAGTCTGGACTATTTAACATTGCTTGAACAGTCAATCTAAGACAAAGAACACACTGAATTCAAAGCTAGACTGAAGCGAAAAGGTCACTCTAAGGCGGTCTTGCTCTATAGACATTCATTGGTGCTCTATAGGCCATAAAAAAGGTACACGCGACAAATAATTAGGATATTTTCTTAATGACATTTTTATATGTTCAATAGTTTCTCATATATCATTTTCTTTCTTTTTCTCTCTTTCTCTCTTTCTTTCTTTCTTTCTTTATTCGCACCTCTCACTCTCTCTCTCTCTCTCTCTCTCTCTCTCTCTCTCTCTCTCTCTCTCTCTCTCTCTCTCGTCATACCCAGGACGTCAATCGTTCTGTGTAAATTGTAATGTGGATGAAGTTTTCAGGGAGAGGCCATGCATTAAAAACCATTTTTTATTGATAGATGCTATGGAGAAGCTTGTGAATAGAGTGCTATCTATTTTTATACGTTAAATGTATGTATGGATGGATGAGTGTTTTTTACCTTCTAATTTATATATATATATATATATATATATATATATATATATGTATGTGCATATATATATAGAGAGAGATAGATTCGTTGTATATTTGTTTAGATGAGTGTGTGTATATATATGTATGGATGTCTGTAAGGTTTTATGTATATATGTTTATATGCACATATGTGTATGTTTATGTGTATATGTGTGTATGTGTATATGTATGCATGAGTGTATGTGTATTGAGATATATATATATATATATATATATATATATATATATATATATATATATATATGTATATTGGATAGATATATATATATATGTGTGTTTGTGTGTGTGCGTGTGTGTGTGCACACGTATATGTATGTATGTGCGAGTAGATATAGATATGTTGTTGTGTATGTGTGTATCTACGTATGTGTTTTTGGACATATAAATAGTAGGTCCTTACTAGATTAAATATTAGTTAATCTTTATATGTTTATGTTAAAGTTGTAACCTGTAGGTGATATTAATTGCTTTGTCAATTTTTCATGATTAAACAACGGTTCTCTTATAAATGTCCTTTGTTTTTAGTACCCCCCCACACACCTTTTTTTTCTTCTCTCTCTCTCCTCTTCTGGATTTTAAGTTTAGATCATATCGTTTTTTATTGTGCGTAGTGTCACCACAAATGTATCGACAGGTTTCCGGTGTCTGTTTTTTAATTTTAATTTAGGTCAGCGAATCGGTAGCGAATTATGCATCGAAAAATAATTCATAGTTATCTGTATCTCACTCATTTAAACCGTTATTTAACTCCTCTTTTTAAAACTTCTCTCTGTTAAATTTTAATTCCCACCTTCACTTTTAGGCCTTTCCTGTTCTTCTTTCTTCTGTTACCTCCCCCCTCTAGATGTTTCATTTCCTTCTCACACTTGTCTCCCAATACCACACATACACTCTCACTAAAATTTTGTTTTTTATACCCGGAGTTATATTTTCCGATTTCGTTTTGAATTTGTAGGTCTGATGAATTGGACCGTGATTACGATTCCAATGTAATAAATTATAAGCATGGAATATTAGTGTTTGAGCCTTTTATATTATATTCTTACTCTGTCCTGGAAATTTAGTTCTAACTGGATTCTATCCTCTTGGGAATTTATATATATATATATATATATATATATATATATATATATATATATATATATAATTTCCGCATTTTCTTTTTTTTATCATTTCATCCCGAGCAATCTGGTAATACCTCTAGTATGCGGGGGGATACAGGGTGTGACAGTGAAAGAGAAAACTGAGAATAGGTAGGATTGAAGGAAAGACAATAGATGAACAAGATTCAAGAAGACAGAAGATGACGAATGATGTCTCATTTAATTTTTTGAAGATTTTAGTTATCGGGAAGTAAGGAAACGAAAGAGAGTTGTGTTGGAGTTTTTGGGTACCCTGGTGTACTAGTGAGCCAACCAAAATAAGCTGACTCATTTTATAGTTCACCAATAGTTAACCAATCAGAAGGCTCAAAATATTCAAATCGTACGACTCCTACAGCAATCGCTATCACATGACATAAAATATTTTTGCCCTTCCTTGCCTTTAAAGGAGTGCCCTTTGCCGTGCTGATGTTGCTACACGCCTTACTTCTTGCCTATCTCACACTGTGAATTTTTTCTAAGTTCTATACTAAACATTAAATTTGTTACGAAAAAAGAACTAAACAAAATGAACACAAAACGATCAGCTTAAAAAAAGGAGTCGGAACTGGAAAAACCGAATGAAAAAAGAATGTTAACAACAAATACTTTTTCACACCCAAACCAGTTCTGCGGAATCAGAATCAACGTTGAGTTTAAGCAAGCGAATGAGCAAGTTGGAGTAAAGTGTCATGCAGATTTAAATTCTTCCCACTTGTGACGAATGCAGCTATCGATTTTTTTGTATGCTAGCATGCTAGTTAACATTCGTGTCAGTCAGCTGTTGGCTCTCATGCAGGCCAATAGAATCTTCTTGCCTATTCGTGGCAGCCAGCTATAGGCCGCAAACTACATGAAAACTGCCGTAGATGCATGAAAAAATCGATTATTTTCACTATCGATGGAAGTTGGGAAATGCAAAGTCGGTCTTGCCGTTCTCACAAACTTGGAGCATGTGCATGTAATTTTGGTGCAAATCCGTCGAAAATTGCGGCCGTGCATTCGTTACACACGAACACACACACACACACACACACACACACACACACACACACACACACTCACACACACACACACACACACATCCTGCCTTTTATAGATAGAGATATCTTGCAAAATCTTAATCTCTGTAAGTTGTTGTCGTTTACATGGAAGGAAAATGATTTCGTTTTATTGATTATTTTAAAGTAAAGAGAGTTCGGCTTAGATATCATCCCTCCTAAAACCTTCTGAAGACTCAGGAACATTCAATATTTTAGTTCCTGGTTTTCTTTAAGGGTTGGTAAGCTGTAAAAAATAAAACAAGCAATCTAGTTTCTTTTTGACGGAAAGCGTTGGTGTTTAGAAAATATCGCGGTGTCAAACTAACTGATCATTTCTGTATGTGTCTATATTTCTGAGATGAGGTATTATGTACACTATTTACATTATTCGGACTATTGTCCTCATATTTATCACCATGTTTATCACTTATGTTTCGGCCGTTGTACGCTCCGGCCTCCTTCAGGTGGTTGTAATGTCGAACTGAACCCTTTATTTCGCTCACTGGGGTAGACTGTTCTAGTTCCACGTGCCATGTCTAATGGATGTCAAAGACATATGGCACAGTGGATAAAGGCGTTAGTTAGATCCAGTGACAAGACCCAAAGTGTGTGAGTTCAATACCTGGTTAAGACAGTGGAGAACTTGGAGAGGGGAATTACCTGGAGATAACTGACATCTATTAGATACGTTACGTGGAACTAGAACAGTCTACCCCAGTGAGCGAAGTAAAGGGTTCAGAATAATGTAAATAGTGTAATTGTTCATTTCTCTTGTATTCCTTCCGGGCCCCAACCAGAAATTTAAGGTCAGAAGTAGCACCATGACATTTTCTGTTGAGCATTAGTGTAACGGAAATAGAAATAAAATAACTTAAGGGTAACTGTTTCGGTTAGCTTTTACTCTTTAGTAACCTGACTTTAATCACATTACTAGATCGGCAGCTTGGACATTTTGCAGCTGAAATTGATAGATATAAGCATAATTTCTATGCTAACGGTATCTGTTCTTCTCTTCGCTCGTGGACCTCTCTTCCGGTATCTTGCTTTCCAATCAAAGTTGATCTTAAAAAATTTAAATTCAGTGCCAATCTTATCCTGTCTACTTAATTACTCTTCTTTACTTGACGTTCATGGCCTTATTAAATTTTTTTTCTCGGATTCTTTCACACCCGGTAACAGTTTGTGTTTCTTGGAGGGAAATGATTTAAGAAATGTAAAGTGATGAGACCTAACTACCAATCAAGTACTGCACTTAAATTCATCAAGTCGATGTACGAAAGAGAAAATGCTCATCAAAACAATTGCCATGAAAGAACGTATAGAAAAGTCACAGGGAAGCTACGTCACGGCGGTGGGAAAAATGACAGAATCCGAGATGTCTGGCTAAGACGGATAACATTGCAGATTCTCCTTTGGATTTTGTAAATACTTCAGAGACACATGGTAGATGCACCAGATCAAGCGTAGCAACAATATCCAATGCACGAACGAATGGTACCTTTATAAATGGACCTTGGTGTCTGTCAGGAAAACTATCTAATGAATGCGGTTAAAATGCACGTGTATAGATTTTATCACGGGATCCTTAAAGTATTATGATTGGTTCTTGCATTACTGGCTAAAGAATGAAAAAAATCTGCTTATTAATACGTTCATTTCCAGTCACCGGTTCGTTCGCTTCAACAATAAACAATGACCTTGACGTCAAGAAGTCATCGGCTATCATTAAGCGAAAACAATAAGGATGATGAACGTAATAAAGTCTACTCGAATCTATCATAGTTAAGGCGACCTCCTCCGTTTCATTTAAGTTCTATCTTTGATATCTTAATCTGTGGTATGAGGCACTTGTGTATTCTAGATCGAAATCTTTGATATTCGCGCTTACGAAGTATTTTTTTTAAACCTTCCGTTTTATCACGCATGTAAAAAGTGTGTACTTGTTTGTCCATTTGCAGACGTCGAGATTTCTTTGTTAACCACTCATAATAATTAAGGAATACGTACAACATCTGAAGCTAAGATTTTCTTCTAAGACTTCCCAGATAATTATTTTTTTTTATATTTATCTCAAAATTTGGCTTTAAAAGTTCGATATATACAAGAATATATATCTGATATCCGAAGTATCTGTTTTTGCATTTAAATATCTGTTTTTCTCTTTTTGTCACTGACTATATTCATATCTATCTATCTATCTATCTATCTATCAAACATATATATATATATATATGTAATTTGGCAGCAACTTTTCTTTCAAACATGTAGTATTGAATGTTAAAGACAACATAGTCTTGCATATTTTCTTTTGAATTTTCTCATAAAAAGTCTCATTAGAGAATATGAGAAAATTCAAAAGAAAATATGCAAGACTATGTTGTCTTTAACATTCAATACTACATATATATATATATATATATATATATATATATATATATATATATATATATATATATATATATATAAGCAAGGCGGGAGTGCCACTATGACGCAAGGGGTTACAGAGAGCGAGAGCAGGAGGAAAGAGTGGTGTTTGAGGAAAGGATATAGAGAAGGACGGGGCTCAGGATAAAGGCATTAGAAGATGTTGATTGACATTACATTTAAATATTTGACGATTATAGCTATCAGAGAAGTAATTAAGAGGGTTCGAGTTCCACTGACCGGAAGTGCGAGATAAGAGGCTGATGGAGTAGAAAAGGCGGCTACATTTAACTGTTTCGACAGTGAAAGGATGGGACCGATATGCCAACCTAGTGGCACGCTTATATTCATGCAGACGGGTTACCAGTGAAAGTAGCTCGTCAGAGCAGTTGCCATGAAAATATTTGTAGAAGAAACAAAGGGAAGACACAACACGTCTGTGAAAGAGTGACTGTACACCTGATGCCAGATCAGGACCTATCACATTGCATATCCGTCTCTGGATTTTGACGAAGACCTCGAGATGAACAGCGGGGACATCAGACCATACATCACAATGCTTATATTTCACCTTCCTTGGCAGATCTGCTGTTACCCCAATGTGGGATATTTAATAATAAATGTAATAAAAGCATAAATACTAAGAAACCAAATGCAATCAGGTAGAATATATACTGAACATATACATTTTAAAAAAATCAAATTTTGCGCATGCGTAGTCGCAACAACGTAAATATCACGATTATGTCAAAAGGACGAAACGCGTCACAGGAAAACTTTTTTTTCCACTTTTGTCATAGCTTTTTTTTCCCCATTAGCAAGAGAAAGTGAAATTAGCTTAGTTTGGCAAGAGGACGAAGATCTAAGACAGTCTACGAGAATCCAAAGTACGACAGTATTAATCACTTGTTGAACTGGCTTGCTGATAAAAGCGTTCCTGTATTTTTACATTTGTGTCTGTGTGTCTAGTGAAGGCGATATTAATTCAAAGCTGCTATGTTTCTTCCACGTTTTTAAACCAGTCATAAGCGCTGTGTGTCGGGAGCACTTCGGCGTCGTGTAATAATTAGAAAGCTTGTCACCCTAGATCAATTGCAACCGATAAATGAGTTCTATCCCACGCTTTCGGCCATGTGCCACAACGAAGCTACTCTTAGAAAATCATTTTCGGCACTTCGACGTTTGTGCAATGGTTAGCAAACTTGTGTCGCTAGATCAATTACGACTGAGTAGTGGGTTCTATCCCACATTCTCCGCCTTGTGCCACAACCAAGCTACACTTAGGAAATCATTTATGGCACTTAGATGTGGTCTACTAGTTAACAAACTTGACTCGGTCGATCAGCGTTTCTCGACTTGCGCTCTTTGGCGCACGAATTTACCCAGAAATGTGTCCAGGTACGTTCGAAGTTAACAGATTAATTTACGAATTATATTTATATTTTAAAAATCTTTGTTGTAAATAAGCTAGAGATACCAAGCACATTACTTCCATGTCGAAACTGGATGCTAAATCCCTTAATTTTTAAGAAGAATTTTATAATGCTTTTCTTTTGTCTCTTTAAAAAAAAGAAAGCAGACTCTTCATTAATCCCCTTAAATTAAAATTGTACTGATAATCTTCTTTGGGAATTCCAAACCAAAATTTTCCTGACTAGTTTTTCCTATTAAAATTTGAAGTGTGCGCCATAGTTTTAGTTATTTTGTAAGTGCGCTCTGAAGTAAAAAAAAAAAAAAAAATAAATAAATAAAAAGGTTTGAGAAACGCGGCGCTAGATCAATTACAACTGAGTAGTGAGTTCTACCCTCACTGGGTACGTCACACTTTTGGCCTTGTGCCACATCTAAGCTCTTCTTAGAAAATGATTTTCGGTGCCTCGACATGGTGTAATGGTTAGCAAGTTTGTCTCGTTAGATCAGGCATGAGCATGAGCAACCTTTTTCGAGCAGTCGGTCACAGGATCTGTGGCTCATCAAAATGCCACCTGTACTACTGAAAAGATTCAAAGTAGATTTTTGTTGTAGGTACCTCAGCTCTTTCCTCTACAGAAGACCATATACGTACGCATATACCTCAGAAAGAGGAGGAAGGTTTATTTTTCTTAGAATTTTTTTTAGAATTAAAAAATTGAAGTCTTGTTCTATGATTAACACTGATGACAGTGTGAATAACAAATGTAAATTAATTAATTCATTTGAAAAAAAAATTCTTCTTTCGAGAAAAATTCGTATGAACGTTTCCTGTTTAAAAAGCAAAAGATGTTTACACGTATGGTCTTCCTTAGGCAAAATCGCCAATGGTTTAAAATGATTACAAAGTTAGTTTCCCCTAAATTTTGCAAAATTCAAGAAACATCTTACGTAATCATTGTTTATGTATGTGGGTATGTATGAGAGAGTGTGTGAGTGAACAAGTGAAAAGGAAACAAAACAACATTTTAAGAAACGTCATTTTCCTTATGAAATTCCGTGACTTCGAAACTGAATGCTAAATCCCTTAATCTTTAAGAAGAATTTGATAATATTTTTCTTTTTGTCTCTCTAAAAAAAAATAAAGCAGATTCTTCATAAATCCCTTTAAATTAAAATTGTACTGATAATCTTTGGGAATGCTAAACCAAAATTTCCTGATTCGTTTTTACAATTAAAATTTGAAGTGTGCGCCATAATTTTAGTTATTCTACAAGTGCGCCCTGAAGTAAAAAAACAAAAACAAAAAACGGGTCTCATGTGGCTCACGAGTCACTGTATGTCCATGACTGTACTATATCAGTAACCACTGAATAATGAGTTCGAGCCTCACTAGGTGTCCAA
Source organism: Acanthosepion esculentum (assembly GCA_964036315.1). Classification (NCBI taxonomy): domain Eukaryota; kingdom Metazoa; phylum Mollusca; class Cephalopoda; order Sepiida; family Sepiidae; genus Acanthosepion; species Acanthosepion esculentum. The sequence goes on along the minus strand of OZ038497.1, from coordinate 94,671,657 downwards.
TACTTTCGGCCTTGTACCGCATCTAAGCTACGCTTAGAAAATCAGCATAAGCTTTGGGTCAGTCACTTTCCCTCGCGACTCAAAATAAATAAATTTGCCGGTGATGAAATTCAGTTGCGAGAAACAGGAAGATATGGAGCGCATGATCGCCTACACCCTGAAGGAAAACGTCACTTCAAGTCGAAGAAAGTGGATGAACATACTTTTCATACTACAACTACCATTCTACAAGTTTCTAGCAACATAGAAGTTTTTACAAAATCCCTGAAGAGTTAGTTTCGCACTTAACAAGACAGGGTGGAGTTGTTCCCTAGAGTGTTCGGCGGATTCAAACTACTTTTGTTTTTCATTGTCGTAAAATATTGTCGATCTCGTGTTATCTGGCGGGTTTGGTACGTTTAAGCGTAGCCTATTTGGCGTTGATTCGGCGTGACTGATTCGGTGCCAGAAAAATAATTGGACTATTCGGCATAGTCATTTCGGCGTCAGACTGTTTCGACGTCACTGTCTTCGACCGGAGGTACCGCCCCCCACCAAAAAAAAAAAAGGATAAAAGCGTTGAAAACACTCAATTTTTAATATGACCTTTTATTCATTTACGAAATTAAAAATCCTATTAAAACACTAATGGAATAATGTAAATTAAAAACTTAAATTAAAAATATTGTATTTCAAAAAAAGAAAAACGATTAGAAACTTAGTAAAACTATTTAATCTTAGACATTACTTCTTCATTTCGTAATTATAAGCAACAACCTTTTGGAATTCAATAGGATCTAACGATTCAACTTCCATTATGACTTATTCGATTCGAATAAAAGATTCTTTGACGACTTTTAAACACGAAGTTGCTTGGAAGGAAATAAAATATAAAATGCCTCTAACTACCCCTTTTCTTAAATATCAAAAATGTGTGTGTGTGAGTAAAAGATCAAATGCAGATCAAATATGGATCGGAATTCGACAGAATGATAAAATAAAGAACAAATGCAAGACGTATATCTATCTAACATTTTTCACTTTATTAAGACTTCGTTAAAGATTGAAAGAAAACAGACCTTTTTTCTCTTAATCTCTGACGAAGCTTTAGTAAAATTGAAACATGTTAGATTAATATACGTTTCCTATTTTTTCTTTATTTTATCATATATATATATATACTAGGTTTGACTAGGGTTGCTCTACGTTTGTATCGAGCTTTTTTACTCGCATCGGGGTTTTTTATTTGGGCCTTGTACCTGTATCTGTGCGATTATTTTCGACAGACTTTCATGTTCCTAGCTCTTTCTTTTTTAAGACCTTTTTTTCCCTTCGGGATTGATTTGGCTATTGTTAAATCAAGAATTGGAAAGATTTTCGACACGAGTATAGTTACCTATATATATATATATATATATATATATATATATATATATATATATATATAATTATTTATTCGGAAATTATAACATAAATATGTTATGAAATCGCTACAAAAATAGTCATTTTTTTTTCAATACTTCTGGTGTCTTACCAAGTGATGGTGTTGAAAGCCATCACGTGATAAGACACCAGAAACAAAATGGCTATTTTTGTAGTGTTTTTGTAACACATTTATGTTATAATTTTCGAATAAATACTTATATTTGCTCTACTCTGTATTGAGCACACTTTTAAGAATTTATATATATATATATATATATATATATATATACACACACACAAGAGCTTACTAAACTGTTATGCTCACCGTAAGCATGTCCTCTGTAATGATTTTGGAAAATTCACTCAGATGCTGATTTTCAATAGCTAGTCTTAATAAAATTATTTTGTCAATAATGCATGCATTAATTACAAATCCCCTGAATGACATTGATGTATTTCTGTCATAGAGTTATGCATAATGCATTTTTTGTATTAAGACCATTTACATTATATGCGTAAAAGGCCTTTATGAATATGCACACAATGCGTGTTCAGAATAAAATCAATGAAAATGAATTTAAATTATCGATGTAATAGCCCAAGACTCTCAGTAATGCTTTAATTCGAAATAATCTCATTCTTCTTTATCTTCAATGCCTTTCTATTGTCGCTTCAAGACGCTGGAAAAATAATCCTTTCCTTGTAACGAACCAGAAAGTACCTGACTCTCCACCTCCACTTGCCATACTCTATCTTTACAAGAGTTAGATACCAGAATAAAATGGTGTATTTCTGACATATCTCGTCGAGAGCTGCCCAGTTACCTCTGTCCCGCCTTTAAATCTCGCTCACGCCGTCTTATAGGTGAATTAGTTTCCATCCTACAACCAGGAACGCAACCTCGCAACCCTATTCTTATTTCGCTATATCCATGGCAAATGTTCTGACGAGCTCCATACTCGAGTTCCACCAGTGTAGAACTTTACACATGAGACCCGGCAAGAGATGTTCAAAGGGACGAACCATCCTCAATGCATTCGTAAATTTCTTCTTCTTCTTCTTCTCCTTCTCCTCCTCCTCCTCCTTCTTCTTCTTATTCTCCTTCTCCTCCTCCTCCTCCTTCTTCTTCTTATTCTCCTTCTCCTCCTCCTCCTCCTTCTTCTTCTTCTTCTTCTTCTTCTTCTTCTTCTTCTTCTTCTTCTTCTTCTTCTTCTCCTCCTCCTTCTTCTTCTTCTTCTTCTTCTTCTTCTTCTTCTTCTTCTTCTTCTTCTTCTTCTTCTTCTTCTTCTTCTTCTTCTTGCCTCGCCCCTTCAGGATATAGCTGATTATAGCTCTCCACATTTAGTTTCTTTGAGCAATTTTTACTGTCGGCCTGCTAAACCAGCCACAGCTTCACCAGTGCCCCGTTGGTCCAGCATTACCTGTTTGCACATCCCACGACGCTCTCGAGCGGTTGGGCTTTGATTGGAGGGCGGGAGGCCCACCAAGAAGACGCTGGAGCAGACACTCTCAGATCCCACGACATATCTCTCCTCCAGGCCACTCACCTTGCCAATGACAGATGACTGTGTCTCCCCGTGAAGCCTAACAGCACAAGCGAAAAGAAAAACTAAACTAAACTATAGCTCTCCATAACCTCGTAGCTCTTAGTATTTTTATCTCCTTGCTAAGGCTTTCGCCCATCCTCTTCCGCCATTCATTCACACAAGTTTGTGATGTTGGTCGCTTGCCATTTCCTCTTTTCTCTCCTGTTTTCAATATGCTGGGTTAGGGTTAAGGAAGGAGGGCTTGGAAAATGTGATACTTACAGAACAGACTGAGGGAAAGTGGGACAGAGAAAACCTGCGCGTAACAATCTTGATAAGCTTGAGTAAATGGATGGTTTGGTAGGGATAGCAAAAAAAACAAAATTTATTAAGAGCTACAATAGACAGGAAGATGTGGGGGAACATGATCGCTTAAACCCTAAAGGGAAACGGCACTTGAAGAATAAGAATGTCGATGAACATACTAATGATACTGCGTCTAACGACTATGAGTTTCTTGCAACATGGAATTTTTTTCAGAAATCCCTGAAGAGTTTTTTTTTCGCACTTAACAAGACATGATGGAGTTCCTTCCTAGAGTGTTCCGTAAATTCAAACTATCTTCGTTTTTCATTGTCGTAAAAAGTCGTTTATTTGAAATTTTAAGCAAACTTGCTATACTAATAACACAAAAAAGCAAAAGGAAAAAAATGGCGATCTCGTGTTATCTGGCGGGTTTGGTACGTTTCGTCGTAGCCCATTTGGCGTTGATTCGGCGTGACTGATTCAGCGCCAGAAAAATAATTGGACTATTTGACACAGTCATTTAGGCGTCAGACTGTTTCGACGTCACTGTCTTTGACCGGAGGTAAACGCACACAAAAGATAAAAGCATTGAAAACGCCTAACTTTTAATATGACTTTTAATATGACTTTTAATATGACTTTTTATTCATTTAGGGAATTAAGGATCATATTAAAACACTAATGGAATAATGTAAATTAAAATCTTAGATTAAAAATATTGTATTTCAAAAAAATTAAAAAAACTTAGTAAAGCTATTTAATCTTGGACATTACTTCTTCATTTCGTAATTATGAACAACACTCTTCAGGAACTCAATAGGATCTAATGATTCAACTTCTCTTATGGCATTTTTGATTCGTTCGTCAGCATCTCAATATTTGCTTCCATCTTGGAATAAAAGCGCTTTGATGACTGAAAAATATGAATCTGTACTGAAGGAAATATAATATAAAAATACGTCCAACTACTTTTCTTAAATTGGACTATTCGAGCATATAACGACGAAGTAGTAATTTGGCTACTAAACGAGAGAGAGAGAGAGAGAGAGAGAGAGAGAGAGAGAGAGAGAGGGGACAAATTTGACTATCACGACGTAGTAGTAATCTAACGCCTAATCGTCCCCCTGCCGAAACGTTTCTATATCGATTCGGCGTAGGAATTACTAGACACTCAAAGCGTACATTATCTGGCAGTTCCAAACGGCCAGCCGTGTAGTTACCGAACGAGACAAATTAAGAAGAAATGATAACAAATCTAACGGCGCCATCTTTTAATCAATGGTAGCGAAACGTTAGAAGTGTCTTAAACTTTTTGCTGTTTTTAGTTCTGTCCTCCGATATTCACAAAGCTCTCTGTTCACATCACCAAAACCTTAATTCCGGATCCCTCCTTCTCGTTGAGTCAAAAATAGAAAAACGTATCAATTATGTATGACTTTGTTTCTTCCACTTTCTGATCAAATATTTGCTTCCATTTTGGAATAGAATGGCTTTGACTTATGAAGCTGCATTGAAGGAAATACGATATAAATTTTTTCTTAAATATAAAAATACCTTCAACTACTCTTTTTCTTAAGTTGGACTACTCGAGCATATAACGACGAAGTATCTGTCTATATTTCTGAGGTATTATGTAAAAAGGACACATGGCACGGTGGATAAAGTCGTTAGTTAGATCCAGTGACAGGACCCAAAGAGTGTGAGTTCAATACCCGGTTAAGGCAGTGGAGAACTTTCAGAGAGGAATTAACAGAAGATGACTGATAACTGAAATCCATCTGGAGAAGGCTGGAGCGTACAACGGCCGAAAAGTTTCGGACGTTGTACGCTTCGGCCTTCTTCACATGGGTGGAATATCGAACTGAACCCTTTATTTCCACGTGCCATGTTTTAATGGATGTCAGTTGTCAGTTATCTCCTGTTAATTCCCCTCTGAAAGTTCTCCACTGCCTTAACCGGGTATTGAACTCATACTCTTTGGGTCATGTTACTGGATCTAACGAACACCTTTATTCACTGTGCCATATGTCCAGTGAGCGAAATAAAGGTTTCAGTTCAACATTCCAACCACATGAAGAAGGCTGCAGCGTACAACGGCCGAAATCTTGTAATAAATATGGCGACAAAGATGCCGACAATAGTCCGAATAATATAAATAGTGAACGACGAAGTACTAATTTGACTAATAAAAGAGAGAAAGAGAGAGAACAAATTTGTCTGTAACGACGAATTAGTAATCTGACGCATAACCGTCCCTCAGCGGAAAAAAATTCTCAGTGGAGTCGGCTATGCCAAATCAGCGACGCCAGGTGGGCTACGCCAGAACGTTCCATTCCCTTACCTGGCATGTTGACCGGTGATATCCACGATCATGACACAGTGACCTTCAGCAAATAGCTGGTTATTATCAAGTGTTTCCGACAACCTTTGAGCTAGAAATCGATTTTGTTGAAAAAGTTAATTCTTTAATTAACCTATTCTTAACATTTTCCCATAAAACATTTTCCCTTTTCAATTACGTTGGAACAAAGAACACATAATAAAATCTGTATGTCGAACAAAAGACATTACAATGGCTATCTCCTGTTTACATCATGGATATATGACACCTGAGTAAAAGAAAACAAACTACTAAGCATGTATAAAAGTTAATATTATGAACATAATTTTATTCTGATAAAGGAAAGCAGAAAAAATGTAAAAATTATATAAATATTATTCCTATATTTTAAGCAAAAGTTGCGATATTTGCGTTTCAAATGTAAACAGGGTCACCATAAAATATTACTTTTTTGAAGTCATTAAAAGAACTATTTTTTTAATCGGATTTACCCCAAGCAAGACAGTAAAACTCACTAAGACACAAGAGGTTACTGAGTGTGAAAGAATTAGAATGCATATATATATATATATATATATATATATATATATATATATATATATATAAAAAAATAAAAAAAAAGACATTTTTATGTTTAACATTCTTTTTATAGATACAAGTATTTAAGTAAATGCTCTGTTTATAATAAACAGTATTAAATAACATTTACCGGTCTGAATGCCCGAGAAATTTTCAAAGAAAATATTCGTCCTCGACAGGATTCGAACCTGTATCCTATACGGAACCGTCATATAGCCTGACGTGCCTTAACCGTTTCGGCCACTAAGGATTGTTCGATCGGCAAGGTCGAATTTACTGCTTATAAACTTCAATCTTCCATGAATCTCTCACGTACATTCATAACTGCTCATGGCGTATCAAATGTAAACAAATGACGTCACACATTATGAAATGGACAAAGTCCGTCAATTATTTAAAGATTTAATAATTGTCGGACTTTGTCCATTTCATAATATATATATATATATATATATATATATATATATATATATATATATATATATATATATATATATATATATATATATCTTACTAAGGAGGGAGAATAATACAAGTGTAATCAGGAAGACTGTATATAACGATTGACATTGCAGTTAAACTTTTGAAGCCTACAGTCAACTGGAAAGCATGGAGCCAGAAAAGATTTCCACAAGGGAGACGTGCCAGAAAGGAAACTTTTAGCATAGAACTTACGGTTACATCTAGCCAATTTAAATGTAAAATGACGGGACATTGTAGCCAATCTACTTAAATTTATAAAGTCTGTGTAAGATAGCGAAGTTCCTTATTTATTTGTAATATTTGCAAAATGTGGCACAAGGCCAAACAAGGGGAATGTGGAAAAGGACGGTTTTCTTCTGTCTTAAAGGTAAACTTAGCTAGCCACAGACACTGACCCAAACATGCAATAATATTCCTTACACCAAAACAACGCATTCTTACTTATTTTTCTTACTGCATACACCATAATACCTCAGAATGTCCATGTCCTAAATCATGGGTGGGCAAACTTTTTAGTACAAGGGCGGCATTCTAAAAATGTATAGTTTTACTGGGCCGCATAGTATATATAAACCAAAATAACTGATATTTAAAATTGGCAAAATAAAGGGTTTTTAAAGGAAAAATATAGTTTTAAGAAATAACATTTTAAAGCGGGCCGCACGAAATCGTTTGGCGGGCCGCATGTGGCCCGCGGGCCGTAGTTTGCCCACCCCTGTCCTAACTAGTCCCCATATGTACAGTTCATTGCCATGTAACATTTTTTTTTGCATTTACTCAACCCTCCACGAGGTCAGCTTTTGAACACAGTTTTATTCTTTTAGATACAGATAAAATGTACTGTTGGTCATTTTAATATAAATATGTATTGTTGGTAATTTTAGTATAAATATGTATTTTTCGAAAGTTCATTATAAATATCTATTGTTGATAATTTTTTTTATATAAAAAATGTATTGCTGGTATTTTTACAACAAAAATTAATTTTAAACTTTCTTAGGATTTTTGTACAACTCGACATGTAATGTTTAGCTATCTTGACTAGTTAGATCAGTTACGATTAAGAGTTCGATTCTCACTGGGCGTCCCATACTTTCTGCTTTGTGCCACATCTACGTTGTGCTTAGAAAATTGCCATAGCGTTTTATTTTTGTTTGGGGGTTCACTATTTGACCATGGTTGACACCCCTAACATGTGCTACCACCTCAGGTTAGGGTGGATCTGAGAAAAACAACAATTAAGTGATAGTTCTAGGCTCATCAAAATCTCCATTCTGCTGGATGTAGTTTATCGTCATACCCAGGACTAAAAATCATATGTAGGCATTTATACATGGAATTCAGGTGACTGTAATGTACAAAGCACTCTTAAATGTTTCTAATAATAATCAACAAAACTTCCTGGTGGCACCAATTCTTAACACGGTATCTATGTTGATGACACAATCATTTATTCCTGTCTTAATAGTAAAACGTACGAGATTTAAGCGCCGTACTAGATTGGAGTCAAGTTCTCATCATTTTACAGTTGAAATGGCTAGATGGAACCGTAAGTCCTATGCTAGTAGTTTCTTCGATCGCACTTCTCGCTTGTGGAGATTACTTCCGGTATCTTGCTTCTAAGTCAACTTGATCACCAAAAATTTAATTGCAATATCACACGTTGTCTTCTGTTTAATTAATCTTTGTTCTTTTATTTTTTCTCTCCTTAATTGTTTTTTCTTCCTATTCTCTAACACTAAGTAACCCTCTTGTAAAATTATTAGAAAAAAAAGCTTTATTTTACAGAGGATGCAGATAGTTAAGAGTAAACAATTTCAGAAATCTGAGGAGATCGATATGGTAAAATTGACAGTTTATCTAAGAAGTTGATCTACTTTCTGTTGTTAACTGGGGCAAGGAATGGCTTCTTAATTTTAACAACCCCCAAAACGAAACTGCTCTATTTTACTCGTCTGCGAGAACTCATTTTACCATCCACCAGGATCGCTGATGCCAACACCCAGGAAAGTGACTGATTGTGCCTTCTCGGACCAAATTTTTCCATTTGACATGAAGTGGAAAGTTTATATTGAATCAGTTCCTAGGTCTGCTGCTAGAAAAGTTGTTTCTCTGTGTCGTGCAAGACAATCTTTCTCCTCAGAATACTGCCTCTACATTCAGTCCGGTGCTTCTACAATTCCCAAACGTATCTGCAGTGTTATTGGTCTTGATCTGTCATCTCGCCTTTCTGTCACTTTCCTATCACCGTAACATAACTTACTTGACTTTACGAAATTTAAGCGCAGTACTAGATCGATGTCAAGGTCTCATCATTTTACAATTAGAAAAGAAGCTTTATTTTTCAGAGGATGAAGATAGGAGTAAACAATTTCAGAATATGACCGAGGAGTATCTTATTTAAATAATGATCTTTTAGATTAAACTAGCGTTGATACCAGACACAGAAATGAAACTACGATAACTCTTAGAGAAGGTAATGTAAGAAAGCGATAATGTTTGGTTTATTTTACGGCATATCAACATCAATGGGTTATTTATTGCCGACAAGATTACTATTGCTGGTAATATTTTTTTCTTCAAAAATTGATTGCTGGTAATATCTTTCTTTTTTTTTCTTTTTTTTTTTCAAAAACGTATTGCTGGTAATATCTTTATTTTTACAAAGAATTTATGGTATTAAAACCTATTTTTACACTTCATAGTGTTTTGACCCAAGTTTGCGGGTTAACTGTTTGCTCATAGTTGGAACTCTAACAGGTGCTACCAGGTTAGGGTGGACGTGGGAACACCAGCAATTAAGAGGTGATTCCATGCTCCTCAAAACCTCTTTATCAGAGGCCTTGCCGTTGGACGGAGTTTATCGTCTTACCCCGGAAGCGGGTGTAGTTTATCGTCATATCCAGGACGGGAAAGCGATAAAAGACCAATCATCAACCGCATGAAGACAAAAAAGCATGGTTGTTAGTAAAGAGAACAGCCAAACATGCAAATTATAAATTGGAGATATCAAAATCAATTACAGCGATTTAAATATCTTGGAAGTGTTTTTAAAAGAGGACGGAAAGTGCGACACCGAAATCCGAAGGCAAGAGATACTTTCCAAAAGCTAAGCAGAGTATTGAGAAACAGGAAAAAATGTCATATTGGAATAGTATCGCTGCCGACACTTGAGTTTGAACATAGATCGCCAGTGAGCAAACACACACGATCCCATTATTGAATTAAGTAGATCACGTGACCATAGAGGAAAACGCATATATAGGAGGTAGCGTGACGTCTAATTGATCACCTTTTTCAGGTCCATCTTCTATTATTATACGGATCGCTTTCTCTATACTATTCACTATATTATATCTCTATACTGATTACTATACGGATTACTATTCGAGCGAGTATTATCAAGTACTAATAGTGCGTGTGTTATTCCAAGGCGAACAATAGCAGTATTGTTCAACGGCATTACTATAGTTGTATCTGCGATTACAAAGTCTCTACTACAACGACCATTAAGATAGTGACAACGAGTATTCGTCGACATTACAAAAGTATCAATCGAGTGTTCGTAGCCATCACAAAAATCATTAGAATCCTAAAAAAAAAAAAACAGTACTGAAGTTATTTATTATCAGTTTTCCTATATGGAAGCGGATGCTGGACAATCTTGTCACAGATGAAGAGGCGACTTGAAGCAACAGAAATGTGGTTCTACAGAATAATGCTGTAAATAACATGCAACAAACATGTGAAAAACGAATAACTGTTAGGGAAAATGCAAGCAAAAAGGACACTTATAATTAACATCAGGAAGAAAGGATTGAAATTTCTAGAACACATAACGAGGTAAGGTGGCTGGGAAAAGTTGATACTCACATGATAGATTGAAGAGGGACAGAGAAAATACAACTCATATCCTATCTAGCGAGCTTCAGTAAATTTATGGTAGAACAATTTTTAGTGAAAGATAACAAAAAGATAAAAATTATTAAGAACTAAAAAGGACAGGAAATTGTGGAGGGCCATGGTCGCCAACGTCTTGAAGAGACACATCATATAATAGAAGAAGTAAATAGTGTATTGATGTCTCATGTCTCTATGTCAGTCAGTTATGTGCCATGAGTGATACACGCTTAGGCGATCATGTATCATTCGGTACATGACTGACGAGGCAGAAATTTTTTTCACGCAGTAGGTTGCCATTTCTTTCTGCGGTAGACTAGTTTCCCATCCAAGGCTATAGAACACGGTCTGTCCTAATATATATATATATATATATATATATATATATATATATATATATATATACGAACTTTTTTTATATATATATCTATATATATATTTTTTAAGGTTTTATTGAAATTTTATTTAAGTTTCCACATGTCTTCCATCATTAGCAATACAAAGGGTAATACGATTTTGCAGTTCACGGAAAACATTTGACAACTGATTTACAGTAATGCCTGAAATCATTATTTACAGATTTTTTCTATCGCAAATACAAATAAAGTTATAAATTTTTTAAAGTGCACACGAACTTTATGGACACCATATACATACATATATATATATATATATATATATATATATATATATATATATATATATATATATATATATAACATGAATCATTCATACAAAAAACAGATATTGAAGTTAATGATATAAATGCCGAGAATACATCTTCGCAAACAAATTTAATAAATGACATTAACCCCGAACCTGTAAATGAATGTTATGAACCCTGTTTATAAATTCCAGTTGTATAAGGTCTTTTTTATTTTTTTACGAGCTTTCATCTGTTCCTACATAAACAGGGATCATAACATTCATTTAGAGGTTCGGGGTTAATGTCAATTATTAAACTTGTTTGCGAAGATGTATTCTCGCCATTTGTATCATTAACTTCAATATCTGTTTTTTGTATGAATGATTCATGTCATATAAATTGAACTGCACCACTACTTGATATATATATATATATATATATATATATATATATATATATATATATATATATATATATATATATATATATATATATGTATATATATATATATATATATGATGTACACACACACACACACACACAATACCCATAGGGGATTCATAACTTTCGTAAGTGAATGTAATGGATTCGACTAGGATTCGAACTCGCCTCTTCCTCAATCCGACCTGCTATCCATTACTCCCCAATACTTCCGTGTCTGTATGTATGTAAACAATTAAAATTAAAATAAAATATATTTTAAAAAAAGTATCTTAGAAAACATTTTCACCAAAGATATAAGTTGAAATCAAAAATGATTAAATGTGTGTTTGTTTCCGATATGAATGCATTGGTAAAATAATCCGTCTGGAAGTATGGCGTAATTTGGCTTCAGTGTAAAAGAGAAGGCGTATGAACATCAGCCAGAGTCAGTGGACGAAAATGGCAGTCGCAAGATATTATGGAATTTCTCAGTCGAAACGGAACATGTTATCGAAGCACGAAAAACCCGATCTTATTATAGTTAAGGGAAATAGCAAGCATCAAATTATTGACTTTGCAGTTCTATCTGTGATACAAACTGTGTTTTCCAAAGGAACTGAAAAGATAGAAGAAAGAAAGTAAGGTTAAACTATGTAACAGCTGCCCTGATTTTAAAATCAATCACCTCAGCTAAGAGTATAATTCGTTAATTACATTGGACATTTGCACTAAGATCAAAAGAGATTTCAAATTTATTCATAGTTGGTCGACATATTGCGCGAATCTACACAAAATATATGTATCGGTGTAACGCACACACATACACATGCACCATATCTATCTATCTATCTATCTATCTCTTATTTTATTCATATCTATCTATCTATCTATCTATCTATCTATCTATCTATCTATGTATCTCCTATTCATATCTATCTATCTATCTATCTCTTATCTTATTCATATCTATCTATCTATCTATCTATCTATCTATCTATCTATCTATCTCTTATCTTATTCATATCTATCTATCTATCTATCTATCTATCTATCTCTTATCTTATTCATATCTATCTATCTATCTATCTATCTCTTATCTTATTCATATCTATCTATCTCTTATCTTATTCATATCTATCTATCTATCTATTATCTTATTCATATCTATCTATCTATCTATCTCTTATCTTATTCATATCTATCTATCTCTTTGACTTATTCATATCTATCTATCTATCTATCTATCTATCTATCTATCTACCTATCTATCTATCTATCTATCTACATATCTCTTATCTTATTCATATCTATCTATCTATCTATCATCTTATTCATATCTATCTATCTATCTATCTATTTATCTATCTATCTATTTATAGGCGAGTTGTATACGAGGTCTGTTCCAAAAATATCCAGATATTTTGTATATTTCGATTTAAATTTTGGTATAATTTCGCTATAGAACTTTACAGCGTAAGAATGACCAAAAATTCTTCCCTGGGGACACTCTCGATCCTTGTGTGACCGCATTGAGTTTCCCTTATATATTCTGTAACGATCCTATTCATAATGGCAACACGGCTGCCTACACCTCACCTATTCGACTAGGGTTTTAAGAGAGGGCATCAAAACATCGACCTGCTCAGACATATAAAGCCATACGACGATCAAGATTTCGCACAGTCCAACTTTTTCTCCAAATTAAAATCGCCATTAAAAGAGAAAGATTTGAATGTGGTTGTGGGTAAGAAGAACGCAACGAACCAGCTGTTGGCTATACCGAAAGAACATTTATCAGATGGTAAAAACTGCGCAATATCTTAAGATGAGTTTTGTGGAAGAGTCTAAGGTACTATTGCATTAGGAATATTGACTATTTCGTTATTATTGCGTAGTTGGATTTTTATTGAGGTCAGGCGAAATTAGGCCATCGTTAAATTGGTGAAGACAACATGATCTACATTTCTAAACCAATCAAATAATCTTTGCTTAAAGAATCTATTCCATATCAAGTTAAGACAATTGCTTTGTACGATCACCGAAGTTAAGCAGCGTTGAGCTTGGTCTGTACCTAGAATCGTGACCACTTGGGAATATCAGGTGCTGTAAACAAGGGTGGACGTTGCTTAACAGTACCATTATCGAGCACCCAAGAATAGTAGCTTGAATAAATGATTTATTCTTTTTACGGTTTATCAACCTTTTGCATGTTAATTAGAGCCAGAAAATGTTTTTAGATTGTAAGAGGATTTTGGATATAATAACGATTTAATTGCACAAGTCCCACTAATTAAGCCATAGCCGGTTGGGAATAGGATTCATACCTTTCCTAAAGGTATTTACGCATAAAAGTATATAACGAACCCGACCAGAATTGGAACTCGACTCCCCGATTTCATAATAATGAAGTTAATTGTAATAAGGCGCGATAATACGAGGGTTGATTCTTTATCTCTAAAGATTGTATTTTCACCATTCTGATATTTCCTCAGTTACTGCCTGTCAGTCTGGGTTGCGAGTATCCATGCGTCCTCGTCTTAAATGTGGTCTTTACATCCTTAGCCTGAGCTGTATCCGACACTGTCCATTCCTTCTCTCAGGTGGTTATTTATATATCCATCTGTTCAACATTTTTATTCCTACTCTTGTAGAACCGGTTGCAGGTATGAGGAAACATACTTCCTCGTTCGCCGGTTTTACCCTTTGGTGCACCTCGTTTTTATGGCTTGCAATGTCCATTCTGCCATCATGCTATATGATGTTTAGCTGTAAAATTATTGACAAACTGTAACAAATTTTAAACTTTAAACGTCGTCTTTTTAAAATATAAATATTCAAAGAAATTTCCTTCTGTTAAAATATACGTGATTACATCAAGTAATTAGAAAATAACAAATTCGTTATTTGCTGTCGGTGGAGTAATGGACAGCGGCTCGGATTGAGAAATCGGAGAGCCGAGTTCGAATTCCAGTCGAATCCATTACATTAACTTATGTGCTAATACCCTTGAGAAAGGTATGAATCCTCTTCTCCTTCCAGCTATGGGTAAATAGCAGGACCGATCGCCTTGTAGCCTTGGATCGCAACTGGTCTACCACAGAAAGAAATGGCCACCTACTGCCTCGTCCGTCATGTATTGAAAGATATATAATCGCCTAAGCGTGCATCACGCATGGCACATAACTAAACTGACTTGGTCGAAATGTTGTGTTTTTGATAATATCTATATTAGGTACCACCAGAAGATTTTCTAAAAAGAGTATTCCATGATAAAAAAAGGTCCCAAGTTTTATAGTCAAAATTTTTATGTTATTATCAAATGGAAAAACTAAAATATTTTATTACTTGTTTTAATCCTTTCGACATTTTAGTTAAACTTCTTGTTTTTCTTGCGTCAATTGTGGGCCAAAGATTAGCAAAAAGATTTTTAACAGCCTCGTCTGTCATGTATCGAAATGACTGACTATCATATAGAATACAGTGTTATGTATTTTATAATATCTGTCTATATGAAACTGACTATGGTATCTGTTAAAATAAAGTTGAACATATTCTCTAATAAAGGAAGGAGACATTTATCGATATTGTAACTATTTACATTGTGTGGACTGTTGACCGCATCTAGAAACTTATGTTTACCTCTGCTGTAGCCGGATATTGAACTCATAACACTTTTGGTCAAGTCACTCAGTTACTTCAACCAACTCTTTTATCCATTGGACCATGATTTCCTGGGAACATCAGTGAATGGATTTTGGGGATTATAAACTTATCAGTAACCATTTTTTACCAGAGCCCATATTACAATTTCTTGTTATTGTTTTTTTTTTCTTTTTTTTCTAGCATCCAGTATTATTACTGGTTTCCTTATTGTATTCATATCTATGCTTGGCAACCTTAAGAGATATTTATGGACTAGCATATAACAATAAAGATGAGGACAACAGTCCGAATAATGTAAACAGTGTAAAAGAAAAAAACTATTTAGAAGTAGCCGGTACTGAGCCGGTAATATTTAAATCCAATTCCTAACAATAAAGAAAAAGAAAAAAAATCATTTGCTCAGTTTTCTCTCTAAGAAACAAAATTCATGACATCAAAAACATTTCCCGACTTGTAACCGATCGAATGATTCTCGATTTAATTCACAAGCTTCGGATCTCAGTTTGGTCACTGTGGCAGGGAAGCGATTTATTGATAATAGCAGGATCAAGGGACCTTGTAAGAAAATAATACCAAATTGTTTCACTAAGCCTTGTGAGGGAGTAGACGAAACTGTTCGGAAACCCTTTGTGGTTGTGCTAGACTGAAGTCTCAAGTGATCGTCAGTGAGAATTTGAACGTAATGGCCTTGTTCGACTCAGTAATCTCAACAAATCATATGCTCTCTCCGAGGAACTGAAACCAAGTTTCGATCAGCATAGTTGTAGTATATGCAACAAGTACTCATGGGAGTTTGTTAATATTCGTTCTTGTGTTGATGGGAGTTTCTCAAGGTTCATTCTAGTATTGATTGGAGTTTCTTAACTTTTCTTTCTAATATAGATGGGAGTTTTTCAAGATCCATTCTAGTACTGGAAGGAGTTTGCTCATGTTCTTTTTAGTATTGATACGAGTTTGTTAAGGTTATTTGTAGTATTGATAGGAAATTCGTAATTTTCATTCTAGTATTGATGACAGTGTCTTAATGTTCTTTCTAGTATTGATTGGAGTTTCTTAATGTTCATTCTAGTATTGACAGGTATTTGTTAATGTTCTTTTTAGTAATGATGGGAGTATATTAACGTTCTTTCTAGTATTGACGAGAGTTTCTTAATGTTCATTCTAGTATTGATGAATGCTTCTCAATGTTTTTCTAGTATAGATAAGCGTTCTTAATGTTCTTTTTTGTATTGATGGGAATTTGCTAACGTTCCTTTTGTTTTGATTGGCGTTTCATACAAGTATAGATGGCAGTTTCTGAATGCCCATTCTTGAATTGATTGGAGTTTCTCACGATTCTTTCTATTACTGATAGGAATTTCTAAATGTTCTTTCTGGTACTGATTGGAAATTCTTAACGTTCTCTCTAGTATCGATGGGAGTTTCTTAATTTTGTTTGTTACTCATGGCAATTTATTTAATGTAATGTAATGTAGAACATCAATGGATTATATCATTTTCCCTTCTAATTACATATGCTATCCATTTTAGTTGTTTCTGCGCTTGGTAATCTTCAACTGATGCGTTTTTTGACTAGTTAATAAAGCTCGTTCTTTTTTGTGATTTTTGTAACGACAGTTTATAATGTTTGATAAAGGATTGCCTTTTTTTTAAACCTAAAGGATTCATTCTCTTGAATCAATTTTTAATCATTGATCTGAAGAAGAAGAAAGAAAAAAAACGGTTGTATATAGATGACAGTTTTAGACATTTCTGAACGAGTCGGTCGCCATGAATGACACCCACATGCTAGATACAGTCCTAAAAATAGGAAATAACTTTCCTTTCAAAATGGAATGCTTAAACATTTACAAAACATGAACAGTATTTCTCCAATCAGTTGCATGTGGCGTTTGTCTGCCTTTCCAACTGAGTTACTCATTAAACCTTGAACAGAAAAGAAGTCTGCGATCTCTAAGCAACCATTGTGTGGCGGATCCCGCTCTTTCCCGCCCATCTATATCCGGGGATTTAATAAACATGTCGTCTACCTTCTTTCATTCACGTTCTATATATTTTGCTTATTCACTTTCTTTTCTTTTTCTTTTCTTTTTAATTCTTTTACTTATTATTATTCGATCGTCGCGTTATGTTTTATTTACGCGTCTGAAATGTGAGTGTCGCATATTATTTACTCGGAAAATATCAGCGTGATAAGAAACTTAGATGGTGGTAGTCAGAAAAAAAACACAGCGACAGACCTAGCAACAGAAACAGATGTAAACACCTCGACAAGCAACACAACGACGACGACTACTACTGCCATTACGACGACAGCTGCAAGCAATAACCGCCAAAGTCTTCTCTTAATAAACAACAGCAACAGCAGTAATAATATTAATTAAAATAAGAAAAGCAATCACAAACAAGTAATAAAATTTTCTCTACCCTGAGACAATAGAAAGCAAAAATATTCGGTTGGTGCATAATTATCAGGCGTTTTTTTAATAATATTTATTATGAAAAAAGAAACATAACAATTCAACATTGACATTTTTAAATGATTATTCCGGAGCGTGTCATTATCAACACGCATTTTTATAAGCTGATAATAAAATAACATTTTTATTAAAAAAATAAACAAAACAGCTAATCTTATAGTAGGCGGAAGAGTCCAACATACACTGTTTAGAGGGAGGACATCACAACAGTTTTTGAGAAAAAACATAAGATTATCCAGTAACATTATTGGTAAAGTAGTTCTGGGTATGACGATAAACAACATCCGGCAGCAAAGCCTCTGTTTGGAAGATGAAAGGTTTTGAGGAACGTGGAAACATCTCTTAATTGCTGTTGTTCCTACGTCCACACTCACCCGTAGTGGTAGCACCTGTTAGGGGCCCAGCTATGGACAAATAGCGAATCCAAAAAAGAACAAAACACTATGAAACTATAACAATATATATTTATAGTAAAATTACCAGCACTACATTTTATCTGTAATTGAAGGCATGCAATGGCGTTCAAAATATTTAGATTTCAGCATTAAATAACCCATAAAGTTTGATATGTCGATACGCAAAATCAACCAAACAATCAACATGAAAAAACTCTTTCCTGAAATTCACCCGTACAATATTCTACAATTTCTTAAAGAAATCTAATTGTATTTCAAAACATAACTTCAACAAAACTACAACATATAACACACATATCACAGCATGTAGCAATTATATCCACACAAGCATGTATATGCACAAAAGTTGAACATCATCTACCATGTATTCGACTGTGAAAGTAGAATACCATATAATATTTTTATGACATCAAAGCTTAATTTCGGTATTACATGATCCATAAGGAGTTGATATCCCGTTAAACAAACAAATCAAGCAAACACTAATTGGTAATGTCAGCAAAGATGCTGAGTGCAACGCTAGAGAGTTATGGGGACTTACTTCTACTTGCAATCCAGTAATAAGTGCTGTATAATGCTGGAAAAAACTTCAACGAGAACTACTACTACTACTGTTACTACTGCTGCTGCTACTACTACTACTACTACTACTACAATAATAATAATAATAATAATAATAATAATAATAATAATAATACATCGAGATAGAATCTGTACAATGTGACATCCCAAGACAAAAAAGTTACCTCTTGTTATTGTGTTTTTGGGAATGTTATCAAAAGGAGTAATCAGATTTGTGGAACAAGTCCCTGGAAACCGTAAAATATATAAATTGTATCTGTTTTTTTTTCTATCTTCTGATTCAAAAGACTTGCCAAAAATAAATTATTCATGGTCTCATTTACCACATTTTTGAGATTTGCAGAGCCTTATATTTAAAACAAAAATTCCAAAATACAAGGAAAGTGGAAATCTAAAAAGATATACCACATGAGAACAGCAATAATTTTAATTGTAGTTGGAGACCTCGGATTGAGTGGGAAAGATTCCGGTAGATTCATTGGAGGGATTCCTGGTAGCCCATGCTTTAAAGAAATTCAAACAATTATACTCATAAGCACAGCTCACACATTGCGAAAAGTTGTATCTATCTAAACAGTGTCTTAGCTTTTTTAATAATTTAATCAGTGGAAAATATTATGAAGCCATTTCTTATCTTAGATCTCTGGTTGGGTCCCGGAAGGATATGTGTATATAACAGAAATCAAAGAAAATAATAATAGTAAATTACTGCTCTCCTCATGGGCCACAGCTTTTGAGATTTCCACTTCAAGATCCTTGTATTTAAAAAAAAAATCTATCAAAAAACAAGTGGTAATCTCAAAAATGTGTCACAATAATTCTTGTTATAATTGGAGGCCTCGGATTGATTAGAAACGGTTCCGATAGACTCATTGATAGGATTCCTGGTAGCCTATGCCTTGATGAAATACAAAATATTGTACTCACTCATTACGAAGCGCTTTATCTATGTAAAACGTGTGTGATCTTAGGGTTTGATGTTTTTATAAAAATGGTCAGTGGAAAAAGTCATTAAGCCCTTTATGACCATAAGTCTCTGGTTGGGACCCGGAAGTCATTAAGCCCTTTATGACCATAAGTCTCTGGTTGGGACCCGGAAGGAAATGTGCACACAACAGAAATCGAAGGATAATAATAATAATAATAATAATAATAATAATAATATCTCTACTCGGCTATTCGATTGCATTCTTAGAATGGAATAAGATTAGAGGAGACGGAAAAGGGAACACGTACGTTGATAAATATGCACCTTTTGAGTCGGACATTCTTGAAAGGTAGTGGGAGGAGAATGACCTTCTGATATATAGTGAAAAGAATTTCAGAAGCACAGGGTAAGAGAATCGATTGGGGTGTATACCGTAAGATTGTCTTCAGTGTAAAAGATCAGAGGCATGAAGATGGGCGTTTCTCAAGGTTCTTTTTAGTACTGATGTTAGTTTTTCAATGTTCTTTTAAGAATTAACGAGAATTTCTAAAGGTTGTTTTTTTCAAGTACTGATGGGAGTTCCTCAATGTTCTTTCTAGTATTGATGCGAGATTCTTAACGTTCTTTCAAGTATTGATCAGGGATTCTCAATATTCTTTTTAGAACTGATTGGATTTCCTCAATGTTCTCTCAAGTATTGATGAGGGATTCTTAACGTTCTTTCAAGTATTGATGGCAGTTTTGCAAGGTTCTTTCTTGTATTCATTGGGGTTTCTCAATATTCTTTTTAGAACTGATTGGAGTTCCCCAATATTCTCTCAAGTATTGATGAGAGATTCTTAACGTTCTTTCAAGTATTGATGGCAGTAGCAAATTCAAAATGAAATGACCAAGTTCAAAATCGGATATTGCAAATTAAAAAAGAAATAAACAAGTTCAGAATGGGACGTAGCAAATTCAAAATGAAATGACCAAGTTCAAAATCGGATATTGCAAATTAAAAAAGAAATAAACAAGTTCAGAATGGGACGTAGCAAATTCAAAATGAAATGACCAAGTTCAAAATCGGATATTGCAAATTAAAAAAGAAATAAACAAGTTCAGAATGGGACGTAGCAAATTCAAAATGAAATGACCAAGTTCAAAATCGGATATTGCAAATTAAAAAAGAAATAAACAAGTTCAGAATTGGACGTAGCAAATTCAAAATGAAATAGCCAAGTTCAAAATCGGATATTGCAAATTAAAAAAGAAATAAACAAGTTCAGAATTGGACGTAGCAAATTCAAAATGAAATAGCCAAGTTCAAAATCGGATATTGCAAATTAAAAAAGAAATAAACAAGTTCAGAATTGGACGTAGCAAATTCAAAATGAAATAGCCAAGTTCAAAATCGGATATTGCAAATTAAAAAAGAAATAAACAAGTTCAGAATTGGACGTAGCAAATTCAAAATGAAATAGCCAAGTTCAAAATCGGATATTGCAAATTAAAAAAGAAATAAACAAGTTCAGAATTGGACGTAGCAAATTCAAAATGAAATAGCCAAGTTCAAAATCGGATATTGCAAATTAAAAAAGAAATAAACAAGTTCAGAATTGGACGTAGAAAATTCAAAATGAAATAGCCAAGTTCAAAATCGGATATTGCAAATTAAAAAAGAAATAAACAAGTTCAGAATTGGACGTAGCAAATTCAAAATGAAATAGCCAAGTTCAAAATCGGATATTGCAAATTAAAAAAGAAATAAACAAGTTCAGAATTGGACGTAGCAAATTCAAAATGAAATAGCCAAGTTCAAAATCGGATATTGCAAATTAAAAAAGAAATAAACAAGTTCAGAATTGGACGTAGCAAATTCAAAATGAAATAGCCAAGTTCAAAATCGGATATTGCAAATTAAAAAAGAAATAAACAAGTTCAGAATTGGACGTAGCAAATTCAAAATGAAATAGCCAAGTTCAAAATCGGATATTGCAAATTAAAAAAGAAATAAACAAGTTCAGAATTGGACGTAGCAAATTCAAAATGAAATAGCCAAGTTCAAAATCGGATATTGCAAATTAAAAAAGAAATAAACAAGTTCAGAATTGGACGTAGCAAATTCAAAATGAAATAGCCAAGTTCAAAATCGGATATTACAAATTAAAAAAGAAATAAACAAGTTCAGAATTGGACGTAGCAAATTCAAAATGAAATAAGTAAGTTTGAATTGTGACCAATCAGATTAATTATGGACTAGGCGAGTTCAGATTGGATCAATCTATCTTTTTCCATAAATAGTGATTGGAAATTCACTTTTTTTAATACTCAGACAGCAGTGATATACGGCCTTCTATTATTACAATGTCATCGCGTAGAAAACAACTAACGAAGAATGGAATGATGAAATGAAAAGAAGTCAGCATTTAATTCAGATGAACATTAGAGAGAGTTGGCGGAACATCTTGGAGTCCTTAAATCTACTGCTTATAGATGGACTTTGGAAGAAGAAAACTTAGATATCAGAGGTGGTGAACGATATAAAAAAATATATATATCGAGATTACTTTGTAGAAGAAATTGAAGCTATTGTCGGATTTGATAAAAAAGTTTGTTTGAAAGATTCAATGAAACCGCTTCCACAGAGGCCATAAGATTACACCTTCATGCGTTTTATATACGTTGAAACATATCAGGTACGAACCTGAATGAGGGAATTCTGCTGAAAATAATGCAAAAAGACGCGAATTCGCAATCACATTCTTGGACGCCCAGAGGCAGCAAACATGCACCTTCCATGAATTTTCTTGATTTATTGATTGCTCCTAGAAGAACAAACATTTCAATAGTAAAGTTTAGTTGAACATTATTATTTTATGTTGAAAGTACTTAATTTTAAAGTCTTTTTAGCAAAATAATTGCTTAGTTCCAAATTGAATTTGCCTAATCCATTTTGAACTTGCTAAGTCCCAAATCAAATTTGCTTATTCCATTTTGAATTTGATATATCCTAATTTAAATTTTACTATTCCATTTTGAATTTGCTACATCCCATTTTGAATTTGACTATTCCATTTTGAACTTGGCTATTTCATTATGAACTTGCTTAGTCCCAAAACGACTTTGACTAGCCCCAAACTGAACTTGAAATGGTATAGTATTGATGAGTGTTTCCCAATGTTCTTTCTAGAAATGATAGAAGTTTCTCAATGTTATTTCTAGTATTGATGGCAGATTCAGATATTGATGGGAGTTTCTCAATACACTTTCTAGTACTGATGGAAGTTTCACAAAGTTCTTTTTGGGAATTGATGGTAGTTTCACAATATTCTTTGTTGTATTGATGGTAATTTATCAAAATTCTTTCTAGTATTTTTGGGAGTTTTCCAAGTTTCTATCTATTATTGATGGGATTTTCCTGTGGTTCTTTCTAGTAATGATGGGATACTATCAATGTTTTTGTTTTATTGTTAGATGTTTCTTAACGTTATTTCTAGTATTAATGTGAGTGTCTCACTTCACACGGTCAGTGAGCTACGAAAACCCAGCTGCATTTTTATAGCGTAAGATAATAGAATATGTCTTATTATGTAACTTACTGTTCCATATGATACTTGAGTGGTCTCCGAATAACAGAAAATATAGAAAAATGCCACTACTTTGCCAGAGATCTGAAGAACCTGTAGACAATGAATGTAGAACTGATTTGTGTAGTAATATGTGCAAATGAAATATATCTGCTGTGGTCATGTTAGGGCCAGAAATAAAGACACAGAGATGAATTGAGTTAAACAAATATATCAACATAAACCGCGATACAAACATATACAAACAATAGTGTTACAGCAAGAATGTTCGGTCTGACTGTCAGAGCTGACTGCTGGAAACTTCCCTCTCTAAAAGGCAGTACCTGCTCCTATTTATAGCTGCGAAAGTCCATGCGTGCGTGGGGAAATTATCAATAAAATATCCTAGAAATCTGAAAAAGCGCTTAGAAAGAATTAAAACTGAGATTACGATTCTAAACCTCTAGAAAACTGTCATCATTTTTTTCTGCGAAGATTTCTCCCAAAGTTCTTAAGTTGTGAGAAGTCTCGTTGTATCTCTACACCAAGAACAAAATTTCCACTGACTACGTCAATGCGCGGCACCAGTATAATGAGGATAACAATGACTAAATGTACAATGCTGGTGATGCAAAAGAATAAAAGAAAAAAAAACAGAAGCAATTAAACAATGTATTCAGGAAAGTATCCGGACGGTCAACAAAGAGAACTGCAATATCTACAAATAGTGGAGGCGATTTCAAAGAAGGAAAATGTAACAGTGGAAAAAATAGCCCAAGAATAATATAGAGCAATAGATTTCTCACGAGAATAATTAACAAAGAATGGACTGGCATTATGTATTCGGAATCATTCTGTACCCTTCCTAAACCTAACAAGGGAATAAATGAAACATTTAAATCAAAGGTATCTGTCTATAATTCTGAGATTATATATATTATGTACATTATTTACATTATTCGGACTAATGTCCTCATCTTTGTCGCCATATGTATTACAACGTTTCGGCCATTGTACGCTCCGGCCTTCTTCAGGGGGTTGAAATGTCGAACTGAACCCTTTATTTCACTCGCTGGGGTAGACTGTTGTAGTTCCACGGGCCATGTTTAATGGATATCAGTTGTCAGTTATGATGAACTTATACTCCTGTTCAAAAGATTGGGAAGGAGTTTAAACCGGACGATAAGCGAACTTACCTACTCTTATTGAAGTGGAAAATTAATTAGTTTAGATGGAGAAGTTAGAAATATAGACACTATTTACATTATTCGTACTATTGTCCTCATCTTTGTCGCCATATTTATTACAACGTTTCGGCCTTCTTCAGGTGGTTGGAATGTCGAACTGAACCCTTTATTTCGCTCACTGGGGTAGACTGTTCTAGTTCCACGGGCTATGTTTAATGGATGTCAGTTATCAGTTATCTCCTGTTAATTCCCCTCTCCAAGTTCTCCACTGCCTTCACCGCATATTGAACTCACACTGTTTGGGTCCTGTCACTGGATCTAGCCAACGTCTTTGTGAAGGCAGTGAAGAACTTGGAGAGGGGAATTAACAGGAGATAACTGACATCAATTAAACATGGCACGTGGAAATAGAGCAGACTACCCTAGCGAGCAAAATAAAGGGTTCAGTTCAACATTCCAACCACCTGAAGAAAGCCGGATCGTACAACGGCCGAAACGTTGTAATGAGGGCAATAGTCCGGATAATGTAAATAATGTTAAATCCAAGAACTAGAAAGTTAATGACAATGCATATATGCTTGCACCTGGTGGTGGCACAATGAAACAATCTATTAGAATGAAAGATAGAGTGAAACGTTTCGGGAATATTGAAGATTACGAAGATTTTAGTAACGAAAGATTTGAAAACAGCCGAAAACAAGACAATGTAGGGATTATCATGACGCCCAGTAGTTGCCAACCTAACGGTATGACAAATAGGGGTTCAAAAAACCCCAAACTTAGAACTCAAAACAGGAGAAAAAAATAAATGCACAGTTAATTCAGACGACAAAGAAATTCACTTGCAGATGCGATAATATGGATATGATTGCGAAGAAGACATCTGAAAAAGAGAATTATTAACAATAATAATGCAATAAGAAGAACTTTTTTTCAGACTGATGTACACAGGACACTGCAAGTTGGTAAATGCGAAGACAGAGATGAGACTGTCTTGATACAAGTTTTTTCAGAGCAAAGTCTCCATAACCCCTAATTGAATTCTTACACCGCTGTGCAAATTCATTGAAACAAAACGAATAATTCCGTTATTATTTACATTCTTTTCGTATTTTTCCAATGTAAAATGACCCAGTGCAGATGTTAGTACTTCATATGTCCATTCCACGATGTCGTTTCTTGCAGATTGACCACTGGTTCTAGATTGGATTTTAATCAGGAGAATTTCCGGGTCATTCTATAGTACTTTGATTTGCTCACTGGTAAGGCTTGCCATTGTTTGTGCAGCGTTACACTTTTCGTACTACCTTGGAGTAACGTCCATCGTAGACAATGGCTGTAGGGCAACTAATCGACAGTCGAGACAATAGTGTCTGAGCGTGATGAAAAACTGATGGAATATATGGGCCAATCTATAGTACTTTGATTTGCTCACTGGTAAGGCTTGCCATTATGTTCGTGCAGCGTTACAATTTTTGGACGCTTCCTTGGAGTATCGTCCATTGTAGACAATGGCTGTAGGCCAACTAATCGACATTCGAGACAATAGTGCTTGGACGTGATGAAAAACTGATGGAATATTTTTCAAGGCCAAATAAATTTCATCATACATCCCCAAAAATAGATTCATATTACTGCACAGCACTGCAAATGACCTAATGTTAGTAAAAAAACTAGAAACTGATTAAACACTGTCACCTCAGTGGGTGTAAGACTGACCGTATGGTGAATGAAAGGAAACTAAGAAACTAAAGCGGTTGTTTCAATTAATTTTCACAAGGGTGTATATATAGAAATAAACACTGCATGGTGTAAGTTTCAGGCTTCAAGCGATCTTCAGGCCATGTGTCACTAATTCTCGCGCGGGATACATGTATAAGCTAGTGGGGATCTATAAGAATTCGACGAAAGAGGAAGCGGTACATTCGCTTTTTTATATTTATTTTTTCATCTCGCCTTGCCCCTTCAGGACGTAGGCGGTCATGGATTTCCACTTCCCCCTATCCTTTGTAGTTCTCAATATGTTTTTGTTCTTTTGCTACTTCTCCCAAATCCACTTGCACGCTGGATATGTCACGCGTTGCTTGCCCTTGTCTCTCTTTCCCTCTGTCCACCGTGTGAATATCAGATTCTCCAAGCTCTTCTATCTCATTACGTGTCCCAGAAATTTCAGCTGCCTCTTCCTGATGTTAAGTATAAGCCTCCTCCTTGTTTACAAACACCTCACCGTTGCCCACACACTTGGTCCATGGTATCCTTAGCATCCTTCTGCAGAACCAAACCTCAATTGCCTCGAGTCGCTTCGTCATCTTTGAGGTGACCGTCCAACATTCGCTGCCGTAAAGGAGGATAGATATCACGTAGAAGTTCAGTGCGCTTTTCTTTGTTACCAACGAAATCCTCCTGTCTCGCAATACTTTGCCATTCCAATACGTCTTCGAATCTCAGTGTCTCAATTAATGTCATCTGTCAGAACATTTCCCAGAGGTGCGTATATTGCCATCAAAACTACCAATCTCCTGAATGTTATTGACTCACGATGGAAATTACGTCAGTCTATAACGGGACATGTATTGGTGTATCCAGAGCCTAGAAATGAAAATTTTTTGGTTCACAGTAACCTTAAACAAATATACAAAATAACACTTCCATACATTCAATTGCCTATATATATATATATATATATGTGTGTGTGTGTGTGTGTGTGTGTGTGTGAGTGAGAGAGTGAGAGAGAGAGAGAGAGAGAGAGTTAACATTTAGGTCAACACTCAGAGGTAACACAGTGTTTCATGCTAAACGCAATCATCAGGCCACGTACGTTGTGTTTTTTCTCGACTATTTATATATACGGATCTTTGGTGTATTGTAGGTAGTCTATTCTGTTATTTTTAGTGAGTGGTTTGTTAATTTATTTATTTACTTATTTATTTGGATTAATATATTTTACTTGTTTTTTTCTTATATTTATTCTTTTTACTTTTCGATTTTTAAGTAACGTAGTAAAGAATTTGAGATTAGTTCTGATCGTTTATTTAGTAGTTTGTTTTGTCGTGGAAGGTAATTATAGCTATTTTTACCTCCAAGCAGAGTTTACAGTTTTTAGATTGTTTGTTATAGTCTGTTCCGGCGGTTATTTTGGCCGGTATGGTTTGTTAATTTGTTTATTATTTACTTTATTTATTTATTTGAATTAATTTATTTTACTTGTAATATATATATATATATATATATATATATATATATATATATATATATATACATATATATATATATATATATATGTTTACCGTCATCAACAGACAGACTGTTTCCCTGTTTCACAACTCATCATTGTGGCTAGATCGCTTCAAGCCGGGATCGCAACCCGACCGATTTGGTATCAGTCGAAGATTTTAACCGCTACGCTATCGAAGTCGGCGATTTTTGCGTATTTATTTTATCATAAACACTCCAGTGACCTAGATAACGCAATCCAGTTTGGAGAGTCTTGCTTTATCAGCAGTGATAATGATTGTTTACAAACTCGCGCTATCATATATATATATATATATATATATATATATATATATATATATATATATATATGATAGGATATGATAATGAAATAATAGGAAAATATGTTGGATTTTGATCCATTGTCCATCTATATTTGATCAAAATTCATATGTCCAAAACGACCTTCAGTCTATTTTTAACAGAGGCAAAGAATGGCTTCTTAACTTTAATGTCTCCAAAACTAAACTTATTACTTATCTGAGAGACACTTTCTCTGCTTTCCATAGGCATGGATGATGCTAAACTCCAAGAAAGTGACTCGTCGCGCTTTCTGGTGCTAACGATGTCGGCTGAAGTTGAAAGACTCTATTGAATCCATTGCGACGCCTTTTGCTATGAATATTGGTTTGTTGTGTCGTGATAGACAATTTCTCTGTCCACAATCTACCTTACATATTTATATGTTTTACCGTTCGTCAATGCTTAGAATATAACTGCCATATTTAATCCGGTGCTGCTGCTATTTATCTGAAACTCCTTGATAAAATCCAAAGAACAATCAGCAATATTATAGGCCCTCATCTGGCGGCTAGGCTTCAGTCACTTTCCCACCGCCGTAAGTTTTGCTTTCCTCTGCCTTTTCTATAATTATTTTCATGGTACTTGTCTAAATGAGCTCTTCGCTGTGGTACCTAGACCTTTTTTTTAAAAATTTAACCGCAGTACTAGACTTGCAACGAGGTCTCATCAATTTTTTCAGATGAGATGGCTAGATGAAGCCGTAACTTATATTGTAACAGCTTTTTTCTCGTTCTTCCGCTTGTGGAACTATCTTCCGGCTTTATGCTTTCAAGCCAACTTTAATCTTCAAAAATTTCCATGCAATGTCAATCGCTATCTAATGCCCTACTGATTCTTCTTCTTTTGTCCTCGCTACTTTGTAATATTTCGATTTCTAATTCTTTCACACGCAGTAACCCCTATGCCTCGGTGGCTTTACTGTCCAAGTACGATTATCCCCCGAAAAAATACATTCATATATATATATATATATATATATATATATATATATTTTGAACGATAAAAATTATTAAAAAAATTAATTAAAATCTTCAGACATACTGGGTTGTAGATTAATATTCTTATGTTTTTATTATTATTCTTTCATTTAGATTCCTCTGGAAATATATATATATATATATATATATATATATATATATATATATATATATATATATATAAGAACTATAGTTTTAAGGTGTGCTATATTTATGGGATAAAGTGCTCAATATCAGAGATAGAGCCTATGTAAATATAAAAGTGAACACACACGCATATATATATATATATATATACATACATATATATATATATATATGTATATATATATATATATGTATATATATATATATATATATATATATATATATATATGTTCGCTTTTATATTTACATACGCTCTATATATATATGAGGTAACGATTTATTTTTATATATCAAGAACAGTAATGGGGAAATTGTATGGCAGAGTGCAAAAACTTCACTACCGACGCGTTAGGATTACGCATGCGCATGACAGAGAGGTGCTGGGAATTTTAGGTTTTTTTTTTATCAGACGAATTCATTCGTAGTCTTTTTATCTTTTTCTTTCCATCCCTTTTGTAAGTAGGTAGGCCAAACTGTGATATTAAAAGATCTGCCAGGTATGGTGAAATGTTATAAGAGCCAGGGCGCTAATTTGCTGTAGATCACCTTGCGATTAAAGCACTCACTAGACATTTGGGTCGTAGTGAATTATTTTCTCCTTTGATCAGAGTAGTATTTTTATGTCAAAGTTTTGATCAGTCTCGTTACGGTGGGCAACCGACGCATTTGATGTATCATTTTGTAAGATGTCCCTTTTGTGTTCATATAATATATATATTTAGATTTCTTGAGGTTCCTCCTATGTATCTTTTGTAACAATTATTTCAGACGATGGCGTAATCTCCTCCTTCACGTTTTAGGTTATTGTTTTGTTTAGTATTGACTTAGCCTTTTATTGTTTTGGATGTAGTAGTAACAACTTTTATGTTGAGTTCGGTACATGTTATCCTCAGCATTCTTCTTACAGAACCACATTTCTCTTGCTTCAAATCTCTTCTTCATCTTTTGTCCAGTATTATTCAGCATTCGCTGCTATACAGAAGGACAGATATCACGTTCACGTTCAGTTCTTTGTGTCCAATGAAAATTGTCTGTTTCTTAATACTCTGCTTAGCTTTTGGAAATCACCTTTCGTCATCCCAACACTTCTTCGGATCTCAGTGTCGCAATACTTTTGGCATAAACAAAGTTTAAAAATATGGGCTTCGAGGGATCTGAACACGAGATGTAAATTTCTTAAATAAGTTAATTGACCTTCGCTTGATTGGGACAACTTCCCGTGGTTGAACGGTTTAAAGCATGCTGGGTGGGTGGGGGTGTATGGTGATTTACCGTACAGGGTCGATTCGCCGGAATTTTCTTTCTTAAGACTCTCGAATGCACTGGCCTGTAGACGAATATTTCTGAGATGAGGTATTATGTACATTACTTACATTATTCGGACTATTGTCCTCATCTTTGTCATCTTTATTACAACTTTTCGGCCGTTGTACGCTCCGGCCTTCTTCAGGTGGTTGGAATGTCGAACTGAACCCTTTATTTCGCTCTCTGGAGACATGGTACAGTGGATAAACGCGATGGTTAGATCCAGTGACAGGACCCAAAGAGTGTGAGTTTAAAACTCGGCTAAGGCAGTGGAGATCTTGGAAAGGGGAATTAACAGGAGATAACTGACAACTGACATCCATTAAACATGGCCCGTGGAACTAGAACAGTCTACCCCAGTGAGCGAAATAAAGGGATCAGTTCGACATTCCAAACACCTGAAGAAGGCCGGAGCGTACAACGGCCGGCGCGTTGTAATAAATATGGTGACAAAGATGAGGACAATAGTTCGATTAATGTAAATAGTGTCTATATTTCTAACTTCACCGTTTAAACTAATTAATTTACTAAGAATTTTCCACTTCAATAAGAGTAGGTAGGTTCGCTTATCGTCCGGTTTAAACTCCTTCCCAATCTTTTGAACAGGAGTATAAGTTTATCATTTGTTCCCTGTTTAGGATTGGGTTTCCGGTTCCTTTTTGATGTGTTTTCAATTTCCTTCACTCCCAGTGTCCCCTAGCGTCTTAGTGGCATATTGGCCTTAAAATGTTATAAAAAATGCACACCACCAGTAGACAATAGCAAAAAATTAGACTAATTATTTATTACAAAAAAAATTAAAACCGCCAACCTTATAGTTAACAGTAATAATTCACCTCTTACAACAAAATAGAACAAATATATTTTCGAATTTAAATGTCCATCAAGGAACTGTAGTCCTGATCAGTCAAAATTCGTATACAATTGTATAGTTCACACTAAAACATGTCTGACATGAAAACTCACACTGCATCTTTCTGACCATAGATCAGTTATCATTTAAATCCTCATGGAGACTGTGACATACTTGTTGATAAAACAAATACAATAGGATCATCTACATGTAAACAAAGTCTAAAAATAATGGAAGCCTTATTAATAAAAACAAAAAAACAATCAATAATATCAGCTATGAACATGGACACAATATCTTGACCGTGTTTTGAAAATAAAACATTGCATAAATACATACATACAACAATCTATTTCTAGTTTCTACCTTGAAAATAGCATAGAATGTATAGTCGAAAGTTCTCAGACATTTAGACTGATTTTATATTATTTATCTACTGATGAGAAAAAATTATAAGATCACATGAAAAATTATATAAAAAAAGTTGATCAAAACACCTTGTCTGTCATATTTAATGAAACTTGCATGAAAGAAGGATTGCTGCCTAAATACACAATACATACATACATACATACATATATATATATATATATATATATATATATAAGTGAACATAGAAGTCAACACTTAGAGGCGACAGTCTGTTTCAGGCCTGACGATTGCATCTAGCATGAAACAGGCTGTCGCCTCTAAGTGTTGGCGTCTATGTTCACTATTATATTTACACACGCTCTGTCTCTGATATTGAGCACTTTATCCCATAAATATAGCACATCTTAAGACTATATTATATTCTTCATATATATATATATATATATATATATATATATATATATATATATATATATATATATATATATATATATATTACACAAAAAATCCAAATATGCTCTGTTATAACTAATACATTGAGCTTTTAATAAATGATATTCTTATGGTGTACTTGGATTATATACCAACGGATTTATTACCTGTACTATGTGTGTGTGTGTGTGTGTGTGTGTGTGTGTGTGTGTGTGTGTGTGTGTGTGTGAGAGAGAGAGAGAGAGAGAGAGAGAGAGAGAGACAGAGAGAGAGAGAGAGAGAGATTGAGATTCACGTGCTGGAGAATTTCGCGCCACTGCCCAACTGGTGGATGTCTGCTCTTCTCCGGATTTGAAATCATGCCCCTCCGATTTTCGTGTATATAAGTATAATATCTTGATACCCACAACCACCATATCATTTTTATAGAATGTCACCGGTGCCATCAGATCGATAAATTGCGAGAAACGAAACCCGTGTACCGGCTCATAGTCTCTTCGCCTGAAAAGCTTTGTTTTTAATTACAAGCACATTTATTCACTTATCGTAAACAAATGGCCTACAGAAATGACAACACTGGCCGAGTTAGCGGTTTACATCTTTCTTGACGAGCTTGTGGTCACAGTAGTCGTACTAGTTGAATGAATGAAACAGTTGTCGTGGTAGTAATGCTTGCTGGGCATCTAGTTTGTTTTGTTTTGTTGTTGTTTTTTAGTTTACAGCACAGTTGTTGTGGTTGCCGTAATAGTAGTACTATTTTTCAATATTGTAAGGAAAGAATTGGACAAGGTTTTGCCGGAAAGAAGAACTTATAATAGTTTTAAAAAAAATAGACGGATACCTTTTTGGAACATCTCGACATGCAATATTTAGTCATCTTCGTGGATGTTTTTACTCGGACCGGATTATATTTCTATATGAAGAATGACCATTTTTAAGAAATAATAATAATAATAATAATAATAATAATAATAATAATAATATAAAAGTCATTCACTTGTGAAGTGTCTGCATATTTACGAGACATATTCAAAACGTATCAACAAGAATAACACAAACAAAAACAAAAATTAAAAAAACTTTTATCAAACAAAATTTCTAATACGATGTTAATCTAACTCAAATTACTTTTCGTATTTTTGTTTCACTTATAACAAAGATATATTTTGTTATATCCAGTCGAATTAAGATTTCAATGATGACATCAGTAAAATTAGAAAAGACAAAAAATTAAAATTATTATTATTTTCTAATATTAAAAAAAAACGAAAAAAAAACAGGACTTTCTCTTGCTTCTTTTTATTTTCCTTTTAAGAAATTGGTTTTCGCTGCGTCTTGATTTTTTAGCATTTTATGTTAACGTATGCTTTTTTGACGAATAAGCATATTTTGTTCCGAGTAGGGCTTCCTCGGTCATTTGACAGTAGTTTAGATGAAATGCTCGATGATTTAGTTGAAGCTGAAGGGCATTTGTTATTTTTTCAGAAAAATAATATACGAAACGATCAAACGTCTCTGTAAACTACACATTCTTTCAACTTAACTAGCTTTCTGTCTATCTATCTCTCTATCTATCCATCTGGTCATTTATCTATCTATCTATCTATCTGGTCATTATCTATCCATCTATCTAATTCTGGTCATTATCTTTCTATCTATCTATCTATTTGGTCATTATCTATCTATCTATTTGGTCATTATCTATCCATCTATCTAATTCTGGTCATTATCTATCTATCTATCTATCTATCTATCTATCTATCTATCTATCTATCTATCTATCCAGTCATTATCTATCTATCTATCTGGTCATTATCTATCCATCTATCTAATTCTAGTCATTATCTATCTATCTATCTAATTCTAGTCATTATCTATCTATCTATCTATCTATCTATCTATCTATCTATCTATCTATCTATCCAGTCATTATCTATCTATCTATCTATCTATCCAGTCATTATCTATCTATCTATCTGGTCATTATCTATCCATCTATCTAATTCTAGTCATTATCTATCTATCTATCTATCTATCTATCTATCTATCTATCTATCTATCTATCTATCTATTTGGTCATTATCTATCCATCTATCTAATTCTGGTCATTATCTATCTATCTACCTATCTATTTATCTATCTAATTCTGGTCATTATCTATCTGTCTATCTATCTATCTATCTATCTATCTATCTATCTATCTATCTATCTATCTATCTATCTAATTCTGGTCATTATCTATCTGTCTATCTATCTATCTAATTTTGGTTATTATCTATTTATCTAATTCTGGTCATTATCTATCTATCTATCTATCTATCGCTTTTTGGACATTAACTATCTATCTATCTATCTATCTATCTATCCATCTATCTATCTATCTATCTATCTGCCTATCGTTATCTTTAGTACACTGTGTAGCTGTTCGAACATTCCATTGATGTGTAAGTAAGCCGTCGTGTCTTGCAATGTTACCTTTTGTCAGATACAAATATACACCTTATTAAGTATCTCTATATGTATTTGTCTTTTAAGTTGAGATTTGTATCAGTTGTGATTTGAAAAAAAAGAAAATATTTTTTCTAAAATTAAAAAAAAATGTTTTTTCGTATTTATCTTTCTAATCTAGTCAGATATGTACTGTGACAAAAAAGAAATCATTTTTACCAAACATAATGTTAAATATTTATAACTTCGAATAGTTTAGGATCTCATCTTAAAATATGAAAAAGACTTATGGTTAACTTATATAAATAGTCAAAATAGTAAAGAAATAATTGTTGCACATAGGAAAACTAATATTTAAAAAGGGAAATTTATAATTTATTTCCGAATTTATTATTTTTCTAATTTACTTAGCAGTTATTGATTACTTTCAAACAATTTTCCCTTTCGTTTAAATTTAATCCATTGGTTCAGTCTGCTGTTTTTTTTGTCTTAATTTTTGCCGTTATTAAATATTCATGACAATGATATGAATAGTTAGCCTTATACATATGTTCTATGATAAGTCTATACATATACACGATAAAAACTTTATAATGAACAAATTGTTTTCACTTTAATACAAAGAAATTTTAAAGATATTTAAAATACGAATTAATAATCTATATCAATTGTAAAGATTGGTATGATACTTCAATAAAATAACATTTTTTATTTAAATGCCAACAATTTGAATGCTGTCGATAACTTTATATGCTATGTTTGATAACTAAATATTATAACAAACCTGCAAATAAAACTAATTATTTTTTCTATTACTTCATCCGACTGTATTGTTTGAGTCTGACATTAATTAAAATGCTAATCTGTTGAGATAGCGTTTTAAAAATAAACAGTGTATTGGATAAAAAATTTGAATAAAATAATTGTAGTTTTACATTGGTTCGGACTTTAGTATTGACGCGGGAAAAATATTTCTATTAATAATTCCAAAAAGGAAAGAAAAAGAAAATATTTATTTCTCCACGTAAACTAAATATCTGTCTAAAGAAAAACAATTAAAAGACCCAACTACCAATTAAATTATCTAAACCAGCAAATATTTTATAATAAATCGTCGTTGTGCCTAAAAAAACAATCGCCACAGAGAATACTATGTGCCATCGTTTCCTCGGAAGTTAAGCTTATTTCGCGCTACTAAGTCGACCATTGGAAGGTATTCTGTACCGAACAATTGGGATTTTTTTTTTAAATTAATTAATTAATTAAAGACTTGCAAAAAGAAAATTAATAACATCAACGACATCTGACGTAACGCGTTGTATTATTTACTCCAAGAAAAACCGGAAGTTGAAATTTCCCGACACGCTTCAATTCCATCACCAAACTTCCTTAACTACAACAACAAGGGTATCAGCAACAACAGTGTGACTGATGACGAAGTTATATCTCAGTTATCAACTCAACCTTCTGCATTTATTCCAAATGACCCCCTTTTGCGAAAACTCTCACTTATTATCGCTTTCTTGTTTTGGAGATATTTTATAGCTTTCTCTCTGTTGTCGCTTCAGTCTTGGGAAGGGACATGCAATGACACTTTGCTTGGCCGTCAGTCTACAGCATTTACCAGAATGATTACGATCTGTTTACTTTATTATCATCTTGCAGAGATCTATCAGAAAGTGGTAAGCGGCGTCCGGCCTTACTTTAGACCGAGTCTAGATAGCAGCGATTGTCCGTCAGGCGATCTGGCTAATGTTATCCGCAAAGGCTGGTCTGAAGACCCAGCCGAACGACCAGATTTCCAAGCACTGAAAGGGATTCTCAGAAGGTTGAACAAGTAAGTGAATCATTCATTACTTTATTTTTCAAACTCAATTCATTCCCAAGAGCCGCTGTTTCATGAAACAGACTCCCGAGCGGATGTTTTCCCCGAACACTCTAATCTTAACTTTTTTCAAGTCTACGGTCAAACGTTACCCAGCGTACATAATCTGATTTTTTCTTCTTTCTTCCCCCGATACAGCAACCGCATTTCGTAAACCTCTAATTTAAGTGGCTCTTCGGTATTGTATTGAGTGAGTATTTAGTAAAAAAAATATTTAAAATTTATGTTAAAAATAACAAGTATCTTATACATGTCATATTTTAATAATTTTTCTTTTTGAAGGATTTATTTTACATATTAGTGTTGAATGTGTAAAGAATTTGTCTATAGTTTATCTGATGTCTGTTACAACGAGGTACTTAATAAGGAGAAGGTTTCGGAATGTTTCTCAACGTGCAAAAAACGGGATATTTTAATGAAAGTGGTTACTGAAAAATCGTTTAAAGGCTTAAAAATTGCAAAATTAGTAAACCAGGGTAGGCGCTGACATGGCATGGGTGAGCCCAGAGGAGTGATTACTCCAAATACTAAATTTTTAGGGTTGCAAAATATGTATTAGGATGAGAAAATATGTAAGAAATTACAATTTATAACATGGCTAATGAGGTTGCATAATAATTTAAATTGCCCCGGGCGCTCAAAACCCAGCCTACTCCACTTGACTCCAAATAGCGCGAATGGTCGGGAAATTTTTTACAAATAAATAAAAGTCCCCATCTTGTATCAGGCACCAAAGAACCCTTATGGTTCTTAATCATTTACTGTTATTAAAAAACGAAAGAGAAAAAAAATCGATTCTGTAGTTTATATTTTTGGAATGATTTTGAATATTGCAAATTTGTTTATTGTCACGTGGACATTTTTTTGTGAGTGGGGGTCATAAATCTCTTTCATATCGCGTTAACGTGATGTAATGTGGATTCTGGGAATTTAAATCCATTTTAGAAAATGTATTCCGGAATTATAAATGATTTTTTTATTTTTTATTTTTTTATTTTGACTCCATGTGAATAGCTTCTAAATATTGTATTCTTTCTTTTCAGTTTATTTTGTTGATTATTTTTGTATTCTTCACAAGGAGCTATATTATTATAAGTTTTATATTTCTATATCCTGTGTTACCTTATATCACTTTGATCGGAATTATGACATGTGAATCAACGGGATAGAGTTATGGTATCATATCCTATATAAGTTGATTTTATTGGTTATTTTCAGGTATACAGTTTTGAATAGTTCAATGAGTTAGTCTTAAATAAGAGACTGGATTTCGATTTTGATATTTACTAAATTATTTATAAACTTTTTATAATATATAGTGAATCCTAAATGTTTATTACACTCCATAGCTTTATGTATCTATAGATTTCGTTGTGTTTGAAGATTAAGTGCATTTAGTTACGATAAATAAATTGATGGTGTTTTTGTTCCATCATTGATTAAATGCTTTTGCCTTCTCAATGATGTTCACCGTTCTGGGTATGACGATAAATTACTCCCGCGTCCTGGGGAAGACTATAAACTACGTCCGCGTACTGGGTATGACGATAAACTACCTCAGCCTCCTGGGGTATGATGATAAACTACGTCCTGGGTAAGACGATACACTACGTCCAACAGCATGGTCCCTGATCAGGAGGTTTTGAGGATTAAGGTCTTTACTTCTGATGTTCTCAGGTCCACCCTGACTCTGGGTGGTAGCACTGGTTACGGTCCCAGCTATGGGAAAATAGTGAACCCCCAAACTGAGGATAAACACTATGAAAATTTAAAAATAGTTTTTATAACCAGAAATACTTTGTAAAAAAATATTACCAACATTACATTATTACCAGCAATATATTTTTGAAAAAAATATTACCAGAAATACATTTTACCAGCAATAAAAATCTTGTCGGCATTAAATAACCCATTGAGGTGTTGATATGCCATAAAACAAAACAAACCAAACCTATGATGTTCAAAAAGCAGACTGCACAATGCGACAATTTCTATATCACATGCTATCTAGTCTGTGCATGTAAAACTTTGTGGCGGTGAGGATATAAATATTATATACGAGGAGTCGGCAACCTTTTGCTGCCTATGTGCCGA
This sequence comes from Acanthosepion esculentum, assembly GCA_964036315.1. Classification (NCBI taxonomy): domain Eukaryota; kingdom Metazoa; phylum Mollusca; class Cephalopoda; order Sepiida; family Sepiidae; genus Acanthosepion; species Acanthosepion esculentum. The sequence continues at coordinate 94,633,156 of OZ038497.1, read as the reverse complement.
CTTTGGGTTATAAAATCATTCAGTCTGCCAACAGCATGCGTAATTTTATACAAGTCAAGGTCAATATAACTGTTCTACAATATATTTTATATATAATATATACAATAATATGTAAACTACATTAATAGAAATAAACCGTTTTTAAATTTTTTAACGAAATTTTTATTATTAACGGAGTCCAACGAGTGAGCAGTTTTGAAACAGCTAAATATCTTCTTTGTGTTGTAGTAGTTATTGGTTCGGACTTCGTGATGTCATTTGCAGCTGCGTGCCATATTACAGTCAAATATCTCCAGAGTTTATATAAAATGTCGAAATTATGACCAGAAAGAAGGAGAAGAGTTGTTAATATTGGGACCCTTTTTAATCTAAATCAAACGGAAAATGGGGTTAACTGTCCGAAAATAACAGCGCGGCACTAAATAATAGATATCAAACGCTTACACAAACACGATCTCAATTAAATCCAGTAAAAAAAACAAACAAAAAAAACGATAAAACATATCAAAACGCAAATATAGTTCCCCCATAAAAAATGCCCGACGCTAAAAGCGAACTACGGTTCGTGTCGCCTCGTGGGAGAGACTAGGAGATTATATCAGTCTTTTAAACGAATCTAAACTGGTGATTATAATCAAACTTATCATGTGTAGGGATCCGTGAAGATGCTATTTTTAGCACCTTTTTTTTTTTTTTTTTTTTTAAATCATTTCACCCCAAGCAAAGCGGGAATACCAGACGTATACAGGGTGTTGCAGAGTGTGAAATTGAAAGAGAAAACTGACTATAGGGAAGATTGAGGAAAGGACAAAAAATAAACGAGATTCAAAAAGACGGAAGATGGCGATTGACGTTGTATTTAAATTTTCTGAAGATTGTCGTTATCAGGGAAACAAGTAAACGAAAGAGAGCTCCACAACTGAGAAGTGCGAGAAAAGAAATTGTTAGAGTAGAAGTGGCCTTTGCATTTAGCTATTCCAGCAGTAAATGGATGGGACCTAATGCCAATCTAGTAGCGCGCTTAAATTCATGTAGTCGGGGCGCCAGGGAAAAAGCTCGCCATGAAAATATTTTTAGAAAAGACAGAGTGAAGCAACGTGAGAAAGTGCATGAAGTATAGATGCCGGGTCAGGATCGCTTACATTGCAGACCCTTCTTTGGATTTTTTTTTTTCAAGAATCTCGAGATGTATAGCATAGCAGGAGCACAAGAAGAGATATGGCAGCAGTATTCAATGCCCGGACGAATGATAGATTTATAAATGTGCAAGATCAACCACTGTCGGGATTATCTCACCGACAAGTAAGAGAGGGGGGAAAGGAAAGACGATTTCAAGGCTTGCAACGAATAGTCTGACGTTGCTTACAAGCGAAGTCTTCCTTGTAACGGTAACAAAAGTCAAATGACTAGTAATACTCGGTGTTCTCCTCTGCGCAAAGCGAGCTCTACCAAGGATCTGTAGAGAAAAATAAACTGAATTTGCGACTGAAAGTAGCACCTTTTAAACTCTCAAGGTCTCGTTCAACGTGATTCTAGGTCTCGTTCAACGTCATACGAATGAGGCCAGAGCGTCTATAAAAATCGTCAATCCTTTCGCCCTGGTTCGCCCGGGAGATATTACTATCTTAGACGACGACGACGACGACGACGACGACGACGACGACAGAGCACTACCCCTCCCCTCCGACCTATCCTCGGTGAGTACAATACCTTGTTCTTCTTTTAGTCACCACACCATTCACCCGTGCATTGAATACTGCTGTCATATCTTACGCCCTGGGTTTTAATTCAGCTTGTTTTAATTTCGTGAAATATGAATTATATACTATTTCTCTCGATCTTCTATGAATTTTCTTTCCGCTGGATATCTGGCCAGTTGTATTCAAGGATACCCGTCTACTAGGGCGGCTAGCCAATCCCTATTGCAGGCGCTTGCTCAGGTGCATTTGTGTTTATTTAACACCTACCGAGCCCAGATGTTGTTTATACTGCAACTATGCTGAGCAGACCTTAGTTACAGTTTCTGGGAAATAAAATAAAGTGATTAACAATTTGAACAAGGGTTCCGTCTATCCAATTTAACTCACCAGGCTTAGGTCAACCCAACCGCGGTATGGTTTTCAGGTACTTTCCTAGCTGGGATAGACATATCATCAAGAAATCTCCTTCCTGACAAATCGACCATGGTGACAATAAACTATATCCGCGTCCTGGGGCATGACGCTAAACTACATCCGAGTCCTGGGGCATGACGCTAAACTACATCCGCGTCCTGGGGTATGACGATAAACTACATCCACGTCCTGGGGTATGACGCTAAACTACATCCGTGTGCATGGGGTATAACAATAAACCACATCCCCGTCCTGGGGTATGACGATGAAACCACCTGTTAATTGCTGGTGTTCCCAGGTTCAGCCTGGCCACGGGTGGTAGCCCCTGTTAGGTTGCCAGCTATGAGCAAATAGTTAACCCCTAAACTGAGGGGAAAAAGCATTATAAAAGTGTAAAAATAGGTTTTAATACCTTTGTAAAAAATTATTAGCAGAAATAAATTTTTGAAGAAAAGAAACTATTACCAAAAATATATTTTTGAAAAAAAATATTACCAGCAATAAGTTTTTGAAAAAAAGATATTACCAGAAATACATTTTTCAAAATAATATTACCAGCTATACATTTTTGAGGAAAAAAATACATTACCAGAAATAGATTTTTGACAAAACAAAATATTACCAGGAAACAAAAACATTTGTCGGCATTAAATAACCCACTGAGGTTGATTTACCGTAAAACAAAACAAACCAATATATAAATATATAAATATAAATATATAAATAGATAGATAGATAAAAATATTACCAGCAATAAAAATCTTGTCGGCATTAAATAACCCATTGAGGTTGTTATGCTGGAAAACACAACAAACCAAACCAAACTTATTTGACGAGCTGTTAATTTTAGATTGAATATTGATAACCTCATTAGCTTTCTTTGATCCCTTATGGCTAATTTCGAATATCCTTTCATTTTCTTTTAAATTTTTCACCCCAAGCAAGGCGGGAGTGACACTAGCACGCAAGGGGTTACAGAGAGTGGGAGCAAGAGTAAAGAAGCGTGAAAGAGGAAAGGATGAAGAGAAGGACGAGGAATAGATCAATGTCGATTGACATTTCCTTTGAATAGTTGGAGATTATAGCTATCAGGGAAGCAAGTAAGAGGAAGGGAGTTCCAGAGACGGGAAGTGCGAGACATGAAGCTACTGGAGTAGAAGAGACGGCTACATTTAACAGTTTCGATAGTGAAAGGTTGGGTCTGAGATGCCGACCTAGTGGCACGTTTAAATTCATGCAGTTTGGGAACTAGTGAAAATAGCTCGTCGGAAAGTAAAAGGCAGAGGTAGGCGACGGCATGTCTGTGAGAGAGTGACTGTAAACGAGATGCCATTTTCTCTTAACCATTTACTCCTGTCTCTGTTGTAGGTCGGAACAGTTCGATCTGGTCAAATTAGCAACTGATCTAAAAGAAAATCGCATGTGAACTGTTGTGGCCAGAAATAAAGACACAAAGAGAGGAATTCAGTTAACAAATATGTGACAGACAAACAGTGAAACAATCATATACAAACGAGCTAGACTATAAAGTCCGATTGTCAGAGCTGGCTGCTGGATAACTACCTTTCTAAAAGCAATACACGCTTTTACTTGTAACTCGGGAGAGTCCATCTGTATATGGGTAATTTACCATAACATGAACTTTAACGCCTTCAAAAGAAAAAGTTTTTTCTATCAATCATCTGAGAGACTTATATCTGCCTCCCATCAGCATGGTTGATTCTAACTTCCAGCCAAGTGACTCGTTGTGCCTTCTCGGACTAACACTCTCGATTGATAAGAAGTGAAAATTTTATATTGAATCCATTGTTAGGTCTGCTGCAAAGAAAGTCTGTTCACTGTGTCGAGATAAATAATTTTCCTTTCCAGAATCTATCTTACATATCTATATGCTTCGAATATTGCTACCACATATGATCTGGCGCTCCTGATCTGCATTTATAGATTTGATAAAATCCAAAGAACAACGAGTGATACTATTGGTCCTGATCTGATATTTTGACCCCATTCACCTTTCTACAGCTGTAATGTAGCTTCCTTGTGCATTTTCTAAATTATTTTCATGGTAATTGCTCGCTAAGGTGTCTTTACTTTTTGGGTTTAAGTACAGTAATAGATTGGCGGATAGGTCTCATCATTTTACAGTTGGAATGGATAGATGTAACCGTATATTCTGTAACAAAAGTTTCTTCAATCGCATTTGTCGCTTGTGGAAGTCTCTTCCTGCTTCTAGCTTCCAAGTCGGTTTAACCGTCGTACAAGATTGGCGCCAAGGTCTCATCGATTCACAATAGAATTGACTATATGTAACCGTAAGTTCTATGCTAGCAGTTTCTTCTGTCGCATTTGTCGCTTGTGGAAGTCTCTTCCGGCTTCTTGCTTTCCAACAACCTTTCATCTTTTTTATTTTGCAATGTCAATAGTTATCTTCTGGAATTTTGATTTCTCTTCTGTTCTTCCCGTTCCTTAATAATTTTTTTTTTCTTTCACACTCACTAGCCTCTTGGTTCTGAGTGACTTTACTGCTTTACTTGGGATGAAATGATTTAAAAATATCCTAAAAGCTGACAATGTCAGCATACTTCTTCTGGCTGAATTGGACAACATACATTAATATATCAAGCACTATTAGGGTTTCCCGTTTACTCATTGCGAAATATTTTAGGCAAACTGATCATTTAACATAAGTAAATTTATAGTATTTACATCGGACTATTTTCCTCATCTTTGTCGCCATATTTGTCACAACGTTTCGGCCGTTGTACGCTCCGGCCTTCTTCAGGTGGTTGGAATTTCGAATCGAACCCTTTATTTCGATCACTGGAGTAGACTGTTCTAGTTCCACGAGCCATGTTTGATGGATGTCAGTTATCAGTTATCTCCTGGTAATTTTCCCTCTGAAAGTTCTCCACTGCCTGAACCGGGTATTGAACTCACACTCTTTGGGTCTGTCACTGGATCTAACCAACGCCTTTATCCACTGTGCCATGTGTCCTTGAGTGTGAGTTCAATACCCGGTTCAGGCAGTGGAGAACTTTCAGAGGGAAAATTATATATGAAGACTATACATTTAAACACAGGTATAAACTCAACTAAAACAGACTCAAAGTTTTTTTCACTGATTTATTTTCTACGGCTTATCAACTTTTGTAGGTTATTTAAAGCCAGAAAATATTTCAGATTGTAAGAATCTTTTTAGCGATAAACATAAGTTAGGGATACAAGTCTAAGTAATTTATCCATATCTAGGAGGAGAAGGAGGGAATTCGTATCTTTTCTCAAGGGTATTCGCTCGTAAGTGAATATAACGAACCCAATCTGAATAGGAAACCGGCTCTCTGATTAACAAATGCGTCCTGTTATCCATTACACTACCCGCACATCCAGGTTTACAGCACCTGGAATTCCAAAGCGGTCACCCATCTAGTTACTGACCAGGCTCGACGTTACTTAACATCGGTTATCGTACGGGAACCGGTGCGTAAACTTGGTATGACCTTAAGCCCAATACAGAATCAAGTAAAAACGAAAAAAAAAACAACAAAACAAGTATATTTTGACATTACGCCGGCAAGATTTGATAATTGTAAGATCTACCAACAAACAAATAATAACCTGTACGCTACACCTTTGGAATT
>OZ038497.1:94609391-94614391 GCA_964036315.1 Acanthosepion esculentum | reverse complement strand
GAGCGCGGTGGGGGGGCACCAAAATCTGAAGGAGCATTGCAATGGCGGAAGATAGCTTCCAAAGGGTAAGCAAAGCAATTAAAAAACAGGAAAATTTCGTTAGAAGCAAACAAAAGAGTACTTACGTAATATCGTCCATCCTTTTTGGCAGTGTATGCTAGACAATTTCCTCACAAATAAGGAGATACTTAAAGTAATATATGGAAGACGAGGAAAATTTTATTAATTTTTTAATTTAGTATTTCCAGCATGCTTACATTTTCCCGTTTCGTGGTTGTAAGGGAATGCAACAACTGTCCATATTGTCCATTGCCCCAAGGGCTTTCGGCCACTTATTTAGCCATTTTCAAGGGGTTTGTTTTAGACATTATTAATTTCTCTTTAGGTTTAATGTTTAAGATGTTTTTGCTGTGTTATTCTTAATGCTCTGCTGGAATTCAAGTGATTGTCTTTCTATTTAATAGAAAAACGAACAAACTATTCCCACTGTTAAATAAGGTGAGGTTGATAGTTGGAGCGAGATGTTTAATATACAGAACCTCTCTCACAGCTGGATATTTCCGGTAATGTGATTTATATAGAATTGTAGTGTTTTCGACCAGAATTTTTCTTAAGATTCTTTTAAGTCATGGGTACACACACACACACACACACACACACACACACACACATATATATATATATATATATATATATATATATATATATATATATATATATATATATATATATATATATATTGTTTAGAAAATCTCTCCCATATGGTATGGTGTTGGTCACTTTTCTTTCTGATGTGCATGCACGGCAGACTCTTTTAAGAGCTGCTTATTTCTATTTCTATTTGAAAATCCGACAATAGGCGTCTGTTTTATTTTTTATCTTAAGATGGGGTATGTGTAAGACTATGGTATGTAAAATTGTTATTATTTTTAATTTTTAATGCTGTTTTGTTATTATTTTAAAGCCGGTTATTTGCTTGTTTTGGGCAATTGTTCTTATGTAAATGGTAGAAACTCCAATTTATAATACTTATTGGTATTTATGCGGTGGTATTAATTTTGCTGGGTGGGAGAAGGAAGTATAATTATGGACTGAGGCGGTAATGGTAATTGTGGTGCGGTAGTAATGGTTGAGGAGCGGGTGATGAAAATAACAATTGTAGCAGCAAACAATTATGGTAAAATGGTAGAAGTGATTGTAATAATGGTGGTGGAATGGTAATAATAATAATTATAATTATTATGATGGTAGTTTGAATTAAAAAATAATAGATGGTGTTATAGTGTCAGAGGTTTCTCTTTTCGTGTTCATAGTGTCAATGGTGGTTTATGTAGCAGTGTTAGAATTTTTTTATCCGTTTGCTATAAATTGTGATAATAGGTATTAGTTTTCACGTCTGCATTTAGAAATTATTTCTGATCTTATATTCAGTAATTTCTTTTGTTGGGCGTGGGGAAATTATTGCTACCTTTTCGTGTAGGCAAAATAGGCATTTCTTTGTTATGTTGTTTTAGACAGGTGCGTTTTTCAGTATTTCCCGGCTTATTCTTGGTGTAATATTTCTGTCTTTTAGTTGCCATATGTACGTTGATAGTGTAGTACTGTACGAGTTACTCAAACAGCACTGCACAAAATGCATTAAAGCCACTAAGAAACAAGATGTTACTGAATATGAAAGAATAAGAAAAAAAACAGAAACATTATTAAGGAGCGAGCACAACAGAAGTGTAATAAAAAAAAACAGTCGATAATGATAGAGATAGGATTTCAATTTTTGAACGTCGAATTTGGATGGAAAGCATGGAGCCGGAAAAGAGTTCCACAAATGAGAAGTGTGAGAAAGTAACAGTCAGCATAGAACTTCGTACTTAAGTACTGCGCTTAAATTCATGAAGTCTAGATGCCATAGCGAAGAGTTCATCCTTATAATTACCATTTCTATAAAAGGCAGAGCGAAGCTACTTGAAGGCGTTGGGAACGTGACTGAAGCTGTGACGAGATGCCGGGTGAGGACCAATAATATTGCTGATTTTTTGGATTTTATCAATAATCTCTAGATACACAAGAGGAACAGCGGATAATATATGGCAGAAATATTAAAGGAAGAATAGTAGACTTATAAATATGTAAGACAGTAAGGCGGGAAATAAAATTGTCTAGCACGACACATTGAAACAATATTCTTAGCAGCTGACCTACGAATGAATACAATATAACTTTTTCAGTTCATGTCAGCCGAGAATGCAAGCCCCAGAAGGTGCAAAAGGGTCACTCTCCTGGACGGTAGCATCAGCCATTCTGATGGAAGGCAGGAATGGTTATTTCAGGCGATTGATAGAGGTTTTGTTTTGGAGGCGTTAAGATCAACAAACGGATCCTTGACTGAGTTAAAAACAGACTGTAGGTCATGTTTTATATCCGCTACCAATTTGACCTTGTCGAACTGATCAGATGCATAGTTTTCTATTATTAATGATTATAATTTTGAGACGTTATTTGAACTTAAAATATTGTTTTATTGAATCAATCTGTAATTGTTACACATCGTAACACGTTGATCACTGGTCAGTTTATGAGACGAATTATCTTTTAGCATCATCAGAACTATGCAAAAATCTGAGCGTAAATGTATATAAATCTTAATTTAAAAAATCAACCATGTTAGCAAATGAATAATAAGAAATATTTGATTACTAAAGCCATTTTTCTGCTGTAAAGTCACTTTATTACCTATCATAATTGTCATTATGAAACTTACGGGCTTAAAAATAGTCGTTTAAGCACAAAGTATTGGCTAAGATGCCAAATTCACTTATTTCCACACATCGTGCCGAGAAGGACCCTTTTGAAGTCTAAGTTTTCTATCATTTAAACCTAGGTTCGGATGAAAGAATAAAATTGTGAGACTTTTATCTATAAGACGTTATATATATATATATATATATATATATATATAATGAAGAATGTCATTGTGTCTGACTTTTTCAACTTTATTCCTAGAGCCGTAGCCCAACATAGCATAGCATTTTGGAATCAGTCTGACTCCTTGAGCGAATTAAAAACATTTCGGATTCCGTCATTCTACTGATAACAGTTTTTCATTTTTTTTCATTTGGCCCATTGGCCACTCATGTAATATCGTATTGTTATGCCTCGATCTATGTCTCTGTACGTGTGGATGTATAACCATATATGTATTTGTATATGTGGATATGTGAATTAATTTGTGTGTACATGTGTTTTATATTTTAAAACATTTATAAGATAGCATTTAAATTATATTTATGGGATATAATGTAGAGTAGATCTGTGTATAGATACGTGTATATATATATATATATATATATATATATATATATACAGTGAACATTGAAGTCAATACTCAGAGGCGACAGGCTGTTTCATGCTAGGCGCAATCATCATTGCGCCTAGCATGAAACAGCCAGTCGTTTTGACTTCAATGTTCACTTTTATATTTATATTTATATACGCTCTATCTCTGATATTGAACTTTATCCCATAAATATAGCACACCTTAAAACTATATTTCTTCATATATATATATATATATATATATATATATATATATATATATATATATATATTTTTATTCTTTCTGGTGGATGTTTTACGAATAAAGTGTCGTTTAGTCAACCCTCTTTAGTCAGAATTATCCGGTAGGTAAAACGTAGATAGATTCTGGCCTTTTAAGTGTATGTATATATATATATATATATGATAGAAATTAAGGAGGATTTGAGATAATCATAATTAAGTAAGTCTTAGGGACTCATCAGCAGTGCGCATCCACTACCGAGAATTGAAACCCAGACAGTTACGATATGAGGCAAGCGTCATACCAACTGTACCAACGAAGTGGTAACGAATTAGACTCGATATAGCGCCGCTCGGTCACATATTCCGTGGTTTTACCTCTTCGTCACCGAGGCCCGTTGGCACAGTTGGTATGAAAAATATAACAAGGCGACAATTTACACATCGCACCCCGTATATATATATATATATATATATATATATATATATATATATATATATATATATATATATATATATATATATATATATCTATATATATATATATTCTGATAAGCTGCTGGATCATGCAATTTAAATAATTTATACAAGTTTTGTCTAGTTATTTTAACTTGGATCCTTTCATTTTCAACGTTTACAGTAGATAATTTCAAATATCGAGATCTGAACCAGTAGCTTTTAAGAGAGAAGACAATAGTGTTCGATAATAAATGTTTTATTTTGACAATTTTTACAGTCCAAACAATACATAATTTAGTGTGACGGAAAGGAGAAAAAAAAGCATACGAAGAAAAATACAAAATCAAAAATCTTGATGATTATTATAACAATCATAATGTTTCTGTTACAATATATTTTTTATATATTCTATTGTATATTTATTATTTTAGACATTATATATTTGAATTATTTAACAATGTTTGAGGCGGTATAATACCTCGAGATCATACGTTAAATTTTTAGACAGGATTTTGAATTCCGACTCTCATACATACATATATATTTTTTTATGTTTATACGTTTTTAAAAAATACATACATACATATATATATATATATATATATATAAGAGAGAGAGAGAGAGAGACATGTTTCATTGAATAATTTAAGCGAGTTTTGTCTACTTATTTTCAACTGGATCCTTTCATATTCATGGACAAACATTTTGGTGTCATTATTAATTGTCGCTCTTCCTTTAATAACGACACCAAGAAGCTTGTCCTTGAATATGAAAAGATCCAATGAAACATGTCTAAGTTCTACACACACACACACACACACATATATATATATATATATATATATATATATATATATATATCTATCTATCTATCTATCTATCTATCTATATATATATATATATATATATATATATAGTGAATTGCTCAGTGGGAAGGCTTGCCATTGTATTTGTGAAGCGTTACAGTTTTCGTACGCTTCCTTAAG
>OZ038497.1:94594391-94599391 GCA_964036315.1 Acanthosepion esculentum | reverse complement strand
ACTTGTTGAGAGCTGCAAGGGATAGAGGGAGGAGGTGGAGAGCCATGATCACCTACGTCCGGAAAGGACATGACACATAAAACTCTAAGCCTGACCAATATCGTGGTGGTAATGGTAATATTAGCCGTGTCCCAACAAGGAAACATTTGACATTCATTAACTGATCAGTCAGTACTGCTTTCGGTTGAAATTTATAAAATCTTTCTCTTGAAACAATTTTTCAAGAAAATAGATTTTTCAGATTCAGTAACTGTTATCTCTCTTTCCAGCAATGATGGGAGTTTTCTTCATGACCTTTTATTTGAAGTAGTGGGGAATGTTAACATTATGCTTCGAGTTACATGTGATATCCATAAAAGTTGTTGCTCCTATAATTCCTCTTTCAAATCAATTCTCCTTTTTTTTTTTGTCATTTAATTCAGCTTTTCAGATATCAGTCAAGTCAAACTTTCAAGCATTCTCTGATATCATTTACAATGTTCAGACTGTTGCACCCATCTTTGTTTCCATATTCACGACGTTTCGACCGTTGTAAGCTGTGGCCTTCTGCAGGTGACTGGAATTTCGAACCGAACGTATTATTTCGTCAACCGGCGTAGATTGTTCTAGATCCGCGTCCCATACCTATTTCGGATATCTCAGTATAAGTTATTTCCCTTTAACTCAACTCTCTAATTTTTGTTCACCTCTGCTGTAGCCAGGTATTGAACTCACAACTCTTTGAATCAAGTCACTGGATTAATTCAACCAACGCTTTTATCCACTGGGCCATGTGTGTTTGTGAAATAGGGCAACGAAGATGAGGACAACGGTCCGAGTAATGGAGATGTAAAGCAATATATTAGTCGTGTGCAAAGAAACTTAATAAAATGGAAATAAATGCGCTATCTAATTCCGATGAAAGTATAAGAATACAGTTATACAGGGTGGCCCCCCCCCAAAAAAAAAGGGAATTTTTGAAGTGCGTATTGCCAGGCATGAGCAAGTGGCAACACTGCGAGACAGTGACCTTGAGCAAGTAAACATTTCGCCATTTTAGTAACGAGTATGAAATTCACAGTATCCCAATTGCAGCAGTCAATGAGGAATCTCAACAGCAGATTTCAAGAATGCATTCGTACAGGAGGACGACATCTACAGGACGTAATTTTAAAAAAAATGAAAATTCCATCATTGTTTCTTAAATGGCATGTTTTAAGGTTTCAATTACTATGAATTAAATATTTTTCTTCCATCACTCTTGGTTTTATTGGATTGTTAAAAAGTTCCCGTTTTGTTTGGGGTCACCCTGTATTTATCGAATTTTCGTTTGATTGGATTGTCTTTCTTGTCTAGCAGTCTCTTCTGCATAACTTTAAATATTTCTTTCTTGGATTACGGCCATATAACGTTGGAACACCGGTTCCCGCACGATCCCCGAAGTTAAGCAACATCGAGCCTGGTCAGTACCTAGACGGGTGTTAGTTTGAGAATACCAGGTGTTGAAGCTTGGATGTTCGGGTGATATAATTTGATAATGGAACTGAATCGAACATCTGAGAGTCGAGTTCAAATTCCAGTCGGGTTCGTTATATTGACTTACGAGCGCAGAATCTTCTCCCCCCAACCTATTGGTCAAATAGTAAAACTTGTAACTGTAAATCAGAATAATCCAAAGAGAATCTTAATATCTAAAATATTTTTCTGGCTTTAAGTGCCATATCTAATTCTGATGAAAGTATAAGAATACAGTTATACAACACAAAAATCGGTATTTATATTTTGCATATATGTTTAACTTGAACAAGCAGTAAAATGTTACGCAATGAAACTGCGTTCATTTTCTAGGGCAGCCGTGATGCTGTTTCAGAGGAGACTGCGATTTTTTTTCTTTATAGTGTGGTACTCGTTCTTGCTGGACATCGCATCAACATGCTATCTTTTAACGCGTACTTGTTATTGTTGGGACGCTGTTATTGTGTATTGACTTCGGAGCCGAGGGGATTTAAGAACCAAAGAAAGATTGCTATATTTATATGACAAAGATTCTTAATATTAATATATTACGAATCTTTGCCATATGAATATAACGATATTTATTATATAAATTTCAACCAAAAACAGTACTGCTTGATCAGTCAATGAGAATTAAATGTTTCCTAGTAGAGAAACGGCATATATTACCATTACCACTACGATATTGGTCAGTTTGAGAGCTTTTCAGCGCGACCTCGGATATAGGCTGCATCCAGAATAATGTTCGAAAAATAATGTCTGATTAATTAATGAGTAAAAATTTTTGTGCAATTATTATAATAATGTGTTAGATAACTTTGTTTGTTTGTTTGTTTGGGGTTTTATGGCATATCAACCACTATGGGTTATTTAATGCCAGATTCAGTATTTACTAGATATATCAAAAACGTATAGTTGGCAACATCATTGTTTCAAAAACGTATAGTTAGCAACTGTTTCAAAAACGTATAGCTGGCAACTGTTTCAAAAACGTATAGCTGGCAACTGTTTCAAAAACGTATAGCTGGCAACATCATTGTTTCAAAAACGTATAGCTGGCAACATCATTGTTTCAAAAACGTACAGCTGGCAACATCATTGTTTCAAAAACGTACAGCTGGCAACATCATTGTTTCAAAAACGTACAGCTGGCAACATCATTGTTTCAAAAACGTACAGCTGGCAACATCATTGTTTCAAAAACGTACAGCTGGCAACATCATTGTTTCAAAAACGTACAGCTGGCAACATCATTGTTACAAAAACGTATAGCTTGCAACTGTTTCAAAAACGTATAGCTGGCAACATCATTGTTTCAAAAACGTACAGCTGGCAACATCATTGTTTCAAAAACGTACAGCTGGCAACATCATTGTTTCAAAAACGTACAGCTGGCAACATCATTGTTTCAAAAACGTACAGCTGGCAACATCATTGTTACAAAAACGTATAGCTGGCAACTGTTTCAAAAACGTATAGCTGGCAACTGTTTCAAAAACGTATAGCTTGCAACTGTTTCAAAAACGTATAGCTGGCAACATCATTGTTTCAAAAACGTATAGCTGGCAACATCATTGTTTCAAAAACGTACAGCTGGCAACATCATTGTTTCAAAAACGTACAGCTGGCAACTGTTACAAAAACGTATAGCTGGCAACTGTTTCAAAAACGTATAGCTGGCAACTGTTTCAAAAACGTATAACTTGCAACTGTTTCAAAAACGTATAGCTGGCAACATCATTGTTTCAAAAACGTATAGCTGGCAACATCATTGTTTCAAAAACGTATAGCTGGCAACATCATTGTTTCAAAAACGTATAGCTGGCAACATCATTGTTTCAAAAACGTATAGCTGGCAACATCATTGTTTCAAAAACGTATAGCTGGCAACATCATTGTTTCCCATCACATTTTAGGGGTAAGGTGTTAGTATATTTAGTGTAGGGTTTGGGAGGGAAAGTTAATTGTAAGTTGTAGTTGTTTTGGGATGGGTTAGATGTGATGGGGCATGACATGACCAGCCGATTGATCGGATCGACGGCCTTTTGGTTGGACGTAGTTTATCGTCATACCCAGGACGCGGATGTAGTTTATCGTCATACCCAGAACGTGGACACACCTTCGGATTTCACTATTTCCCCATAGCTGGGACCCTAACAGGTGCTACCACCCCGAGTTAGGGTGGACCTGGGAACATCAGCAATTAAGAGGTGGTTCCACGCTCCTCAAAACCTCCTGATCAGAGGCCATGCTGTTGGATGTAGTTTATCGTCTTACCCAGGACTCGGATGCAGTTTAACGTCATACCCAGGACGGTGTTAGATCACAAGATGTTTATTTTAAAACTTCTTGTAATCTAACATATTATTACAATAATTGCACATGAATATATTACTCATTTCTGATGATTAAGCTTTTCTGTTTCTCATTTTTATGTCAATCTGAAAGAGAATTGAACTTAAGACGGTATACACCCTTCATCTGGATCATGGAAAAAGAAAGATGGCTTTACTTCTTTGCTATGAGTTTAATCTTTGATATAATTTGTCTCAAACTGATGCTAACATTAACAGATCATGGGTGGGGCAGTCACTTGTAATCGTTCATTGGGGTGCTGATTTCTGAAGTTCCGCAGTGGGAGGATACAAGTTTTGAAGTTCAAAGTCGTAGTGAAAGTTCATCGGCAATTGTCAGCCAACATCTGAAAACAGTAGTCGAACAGCTTTCACGTCAAAGCGTAAAAGAAATGTTTCAGATAATAATTGTCGGTTTTCTTTCAACAATATTGAGCCACCGCAAGAAAATTGGCAAGGTGAAAATGCGATAAATGGGTTTCGCATAAACTCAATAAAAGTCGATGCTGCATGTGCGAAATTTGAATGGTCCATTTCTTGATCGAATGGTGAATCCTGATTATGACACTCGAAACCGATCGACTCAGTAACTTGATCACTTTCCACCACCGAAATCGAAACCAACAGAATGTTATTGTGACTCTCTGGTTGGCCGATTCAATTACAGCTAACGATAATCTAAACTGAGCATCATGGCCGACGTTTACTGCCAGTAACTGTATGAAATGCATATTCAGTTAAGCAAAAGGCGACCGTTACTGGTTAATCGACGTGGTCCAATTCGACTTCATGACAATGCTCGCCAACACGTTACCAGAATAACACTGCAGAAGCTCATCGATTTGAGATACGAGGCTTTGCCACTGACTTCCACTTGGTCAAGGATATTGACAATTCTTTATGTCAAAAGACGCTTCGTTGCAAGAAAGATGTAGAAATTGCATTCAAACATTTATTGACAACTAAACCTTTATAGTTTTATCGTAAAGGTATAAATAAACTTGTAACACGGTGGAAGAAATATGTAGATGGTCAAGGTGCCTATATATTGATATAATGTATAAAGTTTTCACATGAGAATGTGAATAGAGTTTGATATGAGAATATGTCTAGAGTTGGATAGAATGTGTATAGAGTTTGATATGAGAATTT
>OZ038497.1:94564391-94589391 GCA_964036315.1 Acanthosepion esculentum | reverse complement strand
GAAATAAAATAAATATATAATTGAGTCTTTTAAGCAGACACTTACATTCACCAAATTTAATAGACTCCCATGTATATCAGCAAAAGCCACTTCTACGTTACACTTCTGCAACGACCACACCCAATTAGCGTTGATCTTTTTTCCAGCGTTATTAACGCCCTAATGGGTTTATACGCTCGCTCGAACGCCAAAAGCTAATTAAATATATTTTAGTTCTAATCACTAATAGCCAACACCAGAATGTCGGTCAATTAAGTAATAAGACATGTATAATATAGCTACGCTTCGCGCCGGTGTTCGAGTCGAGACGAAGTTCGAGTATCAAAAGCTGATTATATATTTGACGTGGCCGAGTGGTTAGAACGTTCGCATTCTGAATATGAGACCCGGGTTCGTATCTCACTATGGTAGTTTTGTCAGTAAGGAGACTTCCTGATTTTATCAAACTGGAAGGGTCGATCCTAGCGTGCGGCACTATTGTAAAGTGTCTGAAAACCATACCACGGGTTGACCCAGGTCTTCTAAGTGAAATTAGAGGCTATCGATAGTTGTGCTAGCACAAAGTCACAAGTCATCGTGGCAGAGGGCATAAACCTGCTGGCCTTGTTCAAATTGTTGATCACGCTAGATAGAAGTATAGTTGCAGTGTTGAATAAACACAAATGCGCCTGAGCAAGCGTCTGCAATAGGGATTGGCTAGCCGCTCTAGTAGACAGGTATCCTCGCATAATTATGGCCGGCTATAATACTACTACTTATATTTGATTGAACAGAATATTTTTGTCCTTATCCCAGCAACCATGCGCGCTCTGGGTAAGACGATAAACTACGTCCGACAGCAAGGCCTCTGATCAGGTGGTTTTGAGGAGCGTGGAACCACCTCTTAATTGCTGGTGTTCCCAGATCCGCCCTGGTGCTACCATCCCTTACCCGGGGTAGTAGCACCTGTTAGGGACCGAACTATGGGCAAATAGTTAACCCCGAAACTGGCGTAAAAACACTATGTAAGTGGGAAAATAAGTTTTAATACCAGAAGTACTTTGTAAAAAATTATTTTCAGCAGTAAATCTTTCAAGAACAAAAACTATTACCATCAATATATTTTTGAAAAATAGAAAAATATTGCCAGCAATACGTTTTGTGAAAAAAATATTACCAGATATACATTTTCGAAAACAATATTACCAGATATACATTTTTGAGGGAAAATATTACCAGCAACACATTTTTGAAAAAAAAATTATTACCAGAAATAGATTTTTGATAAAACAAAATATTACCAGCAATTAAAATTTTGTCGGCTTTAAATAACCCATTGAGGCTGATATGCCGTAAAATAAACCAAACCAATCTAAACTAAAGAATACATATTCTATTCATACGAATCTATCCTAAATATGTTGTCGGCATTAAATAACCCATTGAGGTTGATATGCCATAAAATAAACCAAACCAATCTAAACCAAAGAATACATATTCTATTCATACGAATCTATACTAAAAATGTTGTCGGCATTAAATAACCCATTGAGGTTGATATGCCATAAAACAAAATAAACCAAACCAATCTGAACCAAAGAATACATATTCTATTCATACGAATGTATCCTAAAAATTTTGTCTGCATTAAATAACCTATTGAGGTTGATATGCCTTAAAACAAAATAAATCAAACCAATCACATCAACCACATCCGCTTTTTTTTTTTGTAATGACAACATATGTGAACTAATAAATACATAGTGTTCTGTTCGAATTTTACAGAACGCGTAGCCTAACCAAACGTAAAATGATAGTGTTCTGGCTATTGTAATTCCAGACCGTAACGAACTGGTGTGCATATTGCTCAAACTATTCTAACCGAGTTTTTTTAACCCCCTGGACATGGAATCTTGAGAGTGATAGATTATCCAATTTATGATATAAGACTGAAATTTACTTCAGATATTAGCCGAGAAAAAAAAAACCGACTCTCGAACCATCACGTGGGCACGCAGATACCCGAACACTTCCGACGACTTTCATGTTGCCAGAAGATCGCGTGAGCGTGAAACTCTGGTTACGACGAGAACCATACCTTATAGGATTTAACGCTGCTGGGCGTTTTCTGCTCGGTCTATACAATCTAGGCTTCGAGCACTTTACTTATTAGTAAGTTTGCCTTTAGACCTTTTTTCTTTTTTACAATATTGATGTTTTTATTCGAGACTTATCTGGATAAACGTTTTAAGTTTAGGCAAGTTGTCTGTTGGTTCAATCAACAGTTTTTGTTTTACTTTACACTATGGTGTTGAAAAAACACGAAATGCGCCTGAGCAAGCGTCTGCAATAGGGATTAGCTAACTGCCATAGTAAGAGGGTGTCCTTGAATATGAGTGGCCAACCATCATGATTTTTTTCTGCAAATTGCTCCAAAAATTAATTACATAATTAGTGTCCAGGTATTAAGCTGGCTGGCCGGACAAAAATCTTTTGCGGTCCGGATGAAGCCCGGAGGTCGCGGGTTGCCGAACCCTGATTTAGCCATTCAGTTTTTGCCGTTACCGAGCCTTTTATGCTATCCGCTCTAATGGCACAAAAAGAAAACATCTCAATTCACATATCAGATCTTTAAACGCACTCAATAAAGGCTTTAAAGAGTAAACACGAAGGCAAGTACCAAAGTATCCGCTCTTCCACTATAATATAATTTTACGCTTGTGCCACTGCCTTCTGCTGATGCGAGCTTTTAGTTGCTACTAATGTGGTAACGTAATCGAAGTTTGATCTTGATTGCGCCAGCTTACTTGCTGCTGTCACAGTGTAAACATGGCCGCTCCGGTAGCAGTGTGCACTTAGGAGAAAACAAAGAGCGGTGATCCGATTTCGCTCGTCGGAAGGTGTGTAGAAGGAGTAGAAATGTGTATGTGTGGATCGAAATTTTTAAAAGTGGTAGGACAAGCAGGATGCACAAAGAAGGTGCAGGACTCGTATCAAACTCCACCACTGACGAGAAGACTGAGCAAGCTCGAGGGATGGTAATGGCGAACCGGCGAGGAAGTAGCATGTTCTCTCTAGATTCGGATCAGTGTCCATCGTACCTCCTTGGTGTACACCGCTGGCCGTGTTCATAATTGATATTATTGATATCCGGACAATTTCTACATAATTTTACAAGCGGTAGGACAAACATCGTGCACAAAGAAGGTGCAAGACGCATGTCAGCCTTAACTACTGAGAAGATTCTGCAAGCTCAAGGGACGGTAATGGCGAACCGGCGAGGAAGTAGCGTGTTCTCTCTAGATTCGTATAAATGCTCTCCGCTCCCCTTCGTGCACACTGCTAGCGGGGCAGCCATGCTTACACTGTAACAGTAACAAGAAAACTGGCGCGATCAAGCTCAAACTTCTATCTCGTGACCACAATAGTAGCAACCATAAGCACACTTGAGCAGAAGGCAGTGTGATAAACCTAAAGATATGTTGCGGCCAATAGGCGGATAATTTTTTTTATTTACCCTCGTATAATACTCAACGATCGACTTACAAACACATATGGACGGCCAATTTTGGTACAAAGGATAACAAACAAATTTTTTAAAAATCATACAAAAACTAAGCTATATTTATTATTTAAGGTCGCCTCGGGGTTTGTAATGTTTAACGACCTAATCTGCTTGATCAGTAATACTAAGTAGGGAGTTTAGTCCTCTCTGCGTAACCCCACTACCTTCTACCTCATGCCAAATCTAAGCAAAGGTCAGTTGGAATATATTCTCGTTTGCAAACGAGAATATATTCCAACTGACATTTTCACAAAGAGATCATTTACTTGCATTATTTATATTATTCGGACTGCTATCCTAATTTTCATTGCTATATTCACAACGTTTCGGCCGCTGTACATATGGAGGAATAAAGGAGATCACCGCCCACTGTGGGATGAGGTTGAAATAACAGACAGAGAGCATCACTGTAAAATATGAAAACGTAAGGAATCAGCACATATGCTGAGCCACAAAAATCTCCTGAGCCGACCAAGCATAGAAATGAATACAATAAGGGAGCCAGTAATAAGTAGTGCTAGAACAAAGCAATGAATAACAAGAAAAATGCAATATAAGATCTGGTATAAAATGCAATAATAATAACAAAATTTGCAATATGAGCACTGGTAAAAAAAAATATTGAGACATTAGGTTTATAAGTCCCGAAAATTCATGCACACATGTCCCCAAGGACATACCGGTGGATAATGATGTTGGTTAAATCCAGTGACTAGACCCAAAAGTTGTGAGTTCAATACCAGAGAGTTGAGCTAAAGGGAAATAACTGAGGCATGCAGAAGAGGCATAGCACGTGGAACTAGAACAATCTACCCCGGAATTCCAATAAGAGCGTACAACCGCCGAAACGTTGTGAATATGACAATGAAGATGAGGATAGTCCGAATGATGTAAATAATGCAAGTAATCATAATATCTCATCTCAGAGATATAGACGGATAAAGGGTCGCCTGTCATCTTCACTTGCTACTTTCTGTCAAGAAAGCCTGGATTTCACAAACCACGGCTTACATCCACAAACCACATTTAAAGTGTGAATTGACACTAATATCCGTCCTGTCCATGGCGGTCTTATCTATCAGTTATCTCCCTAACACTACGTCAAATCGACCCACACAATGCAACTCGTATCGTCCGTTTAAAACTGACCTCGGAATGAATTCTTCCTAACATCGTCCACGTCAATTCAGCTGACTTTGAAACTGTCACTAACATCTTCACTGACAAATTGACCGATATGCACACGCTTAGTTATATTGTCCACGTCGGTCTTGTCTATTAGTTATTTCCCTAAAAATATCCACATCAATCCGACCCAGACAATGCCACTCGCATCGTTCTTTTAAGCTTGACCTACAAGTGAACTCCTATTAACATCGTACACGTCAATTTAACTAGATTGGGAACTGTCATTTACATCATGGATGCACACTAATTATAGTTATCGATTCACCTTTCAAAATACAAGCAATTTTCTTCCCGATAACAGACAAAAATTATTCATTTTCATTATTTGAACCCTGTATGCCCCCTGTCACTATCTTCGACATTACTAGTCTTTATTTGACCTCTTTACAATATAAGTAGTTTCATTGGATAGCCGTCGTAGTGCACCATTATTCAGTGCTTCAAATCGAGTACTTGTTAACCTTTCCAATATATTGGTGAGCTTCGACTCGATTTCATTTACGCATCACTTGTCGATTTCTGGAAATTACCGAGAAATATTTTGGCTTCCTGGAAAGATCTGGATATGGCAGCTAATCTAAAGAGAATGAAAACGTTAGTTGATTCTTGCAGGGAAAACTGATGGTTACTTAACATAAAATTATGGTCATTTCGAAAACGGGATCGAAGAAGTTGCTTTGGGAAGACTGAACATGATTATTTACTGCTGAGTGCATATCGTAGATAAACAGATATGTTCGCAGTGAATACAATAACTTACGGGATGTATTTTTATATACCGTGTTCCTTCAAGATGTGCGCGATCATGTATCCCCCACAACTTCTCTCTATGTTTGACATCCATCTACGCAATCTTGTTAGGTCGGATACTAAATGTTTCTCTCGGTACGTCTTGCCTTCGATATGACCTGTTAGTGTCAAATTTCCGGACGAACAACATTCGCAAACCTTCATGACAAGAACACGCCATGCCACTTACATAGTAGCAAATCACCCACATTCTCTCCATATTCCATCGGTGAAAAGTAAGTTCCACACGAACAGCTTCTTCTTGCGAATCACTGCCCTGTTGAACCGACACCCGACAGGATGTCCCCGATAACTACAATCTTAACCTAAGCAAGGCAAGGATTAATCGTTATCTCCGTCACCTATACACACAAATGACCTCCTAACGTAACCCTCTACCACGAGTGGCCCCCGGAGCTTTGTAAAGAGTGACTCTCAATGTAAAAAAAAAAAAAAAGAAAAAAATGATTACCTTGTTTAGGAGTTCTTGCAGTTTTCTTTGTCTCTCATCAATACTGTGTCCCCTGTATAAATAACATTAAGATGATGCCTACCAATAATAAATCCTGGTAGGACTTCTAGTTCTCTGGGAATCGCCTTACTGTAATGGTTGAATAAATCCGTTGAGAAGACGCCCAGTTGTAACATAGGGAAGGTTACTGAATAAAATAATCACACGAAGGTTGGTAATGAACGATAATACTTAGGACAAGAACAACACATATAAAACTCGCCATCGGTGCGTAGAAGTAGTCAACTGCTAGAAGTGAGTCAAGTGAATTCCGCAATGAATCTCCAACGCCAGGATATCTACTAACCGGCCTACGTGGCCAGATGTCGCACAAGGCCGAATTTAATGTAAGGTATTCGAGCCCGTAGGCTCGGCCAAAAATTCCCCTCAGACCCCGTAAAAAACGGTGTCGGGTAGCTGTTTCCCAAGACAAGACTCTGCCCTTCGACATAGCTTCGTCTATTGGGATCCTCTCTACCCGGAGGCTGAGACTTTGACCAGCACAGCTGGAGACGAATCTCCAACTGCAGACCAACATACAGTATTTACTACTGTATTTATGTGAATAGGGAAATACCCATCATTTTCCGTAGGTATGCTACAACATTCAATTCTGTTATTTTTTGTGTATTTACTCAATACATTTTACTTCCGCATGCAGACGGTTTGCTCCCAGTATATATACTGGAGTATTCTAAAGTTTTTCCCGAGTAAATAAAGTTTCCCTATCAGTTCAATATATATTTTGTCGTACGTTATCAAATGTTTTTTCCATAGTCTTATGAAATCTAATTATACATACATTTGTATTGTGGGCCAGTTTAATAATTTAATATTCGATATTTTGCCTAGATTCGAAGAAGGATCACAGGCATCTTTGGAAGCCGTCTGAAATACACTTTGATGCTTAAGTGAACAATATATAAATATTTTAAAAAATAGCTTTGCTTTTGGCTACACAACCTGGTGTTATAAATGCATCGAAATACATCAGGTCTTTAACATTACGGAAAAAGAGGGAGGTTTTTAATCAACAGCAGTTCTAGCTTAATTGGAGATTTAAGCTTTATGCCTTCAACCTTGGATCAAATTAAAAGCTGAATTACCATTTGATAATCAAGACTTGATTGAACTTGAACACAACCGATTTAAAAATAAACTTGGTCGAGAAGGTATTAAAAATAATCATCGCTCAGGCGTAAGGGGAGTTAACATATAAAAATTATTAAAACGTTTGATTATCCGGTGAAACACGATGAGTATCCCCAGTTTAAAATCTACATTCAATAAGCAGTTCAGTCTCAATATTGATTACTAACACTGTTTACACACGGACAATTGTCTTCATCTTATAATCGATTTGATAATTTCTGTGTGAATTCAAATTATTTACAAAAATATGAAAAAAAGACGAAGACAATAGCTGACATGTAAATCGTGTAAAGAATTAGAATACTGTATTCTAGAAATTCAGACAAAAATTTAAAATTTGGTTTCTCGTTAAGTCAATGTTGTAACCTAGAAAGCGTTATTGAATGAGGAACACCCAAATCGGAAGTTGAAAATGAAATGGGAATCTTTATAACATCAACAAAATACAATACTCGCCAGCTTCTTGAAGTAGGTAAAAACCACTGCTAGTGGTGGACTACCTAGAGAGCATATTATCCCCACTTAAAATAGTGCTTTGAAAAAGTTAGATAAAAATAAAATCGTTTTTCTTTTTTTATCTTACTTTTTAGTGTTAACAACCTTCTGCGGAGAAAAATGGTCATTCAGATGGGGTATTTTTGGATTTCATATATATATATATACATATTTGTGTATTTAGGCAGCAATCCTTCTTTCATGCACATTTCATTAAAAATGACTGACAAGGTGCCGAAAGCACTCGGATAAAAAGAACATTCGGACAGTTTTTATATAATTTATCAAAAATTATATAAAAAACTAAATAAAAGCACCTTGTCAGTCGTTTTTAATGAAATGTGCATATCTCTCTCTCTCTCTCTCTCTCTATATATATATATATATATATATATATATATATATATATATAAATTTGCAATGTTTATGTCACGCTATTTGGATAAATAGTGTGAACATAGAAAACTGCATTGTGATTTGCAGTTTCACACCTTAAGTGATCATCAGAACATATACTCGGTATTTGTTAACGGCATTGAAAAAGGGAAAAGACTATTTAATATAAAGACTATTTAAAGACTATTTAATATAATTTATTATTTTATACTTACATATATTCGACTCTCCCGTCGAAATCGAAGTATGAGGGTCAAGCAGATCAGTTCCTAGGAAACCTACAGCCCGACAACAGCACATGATATTTGATTATAGTGGTGAAGCTTTTTGAAGGGACGAATACAGAGACCTGGTGCACTAAGTGCCACAAGGTCCCCAAACGACCCTCCGCAGGTTTTGAATTCAGAGTTGTCCTTCTCCTAGACCAGTTGCCATCCAAGGCTATAGAACCTAGTCTGTCCTGCTATTTACCCATAGCTGTTCCACCGCCCTCCCCCCCCTCTCTCTCTCTCTCTCTCTCTCTATATATATATATATATATATATATATATATATATAATATGTAGGGTGGTCCGAAGGTCTTGTCACGCACTATCAAAAAATGTAACGAGAACAATAGAAGAACAAGTAATACAGTAAAGGAAAGCGCTGGATTAAGTTTATTCACTTTCATTGACCGTGTCACACATCGAGATAGCCCTTCTTCCAAACTGTAGAAGCTCGTGTCAGTCATCCGAAATAGAAAATTATGTTTTGTAGAGGTAACAAGACTTTCGGACCATTCTGTATATTAATCTAACATATTTTTAGAATTATATTTGTTTCCGCTTACGATACGAAACTTAAACAGATATGCGTTTCGAGAAAAATCTAACCAATGTACTTAAAATGCAAAATAGTAACATTCTTCATTGTAAAACTCTTTGTAGCTGGCCAGGTAAAGGCCGCCAGATCAGACGACGGTTTTTCCTACAAAAAGAAAGACAGATTCGAATCCTGCTGGAGTATCCCCTAAAAATCACGTTTCAATATATATATATATATATATATATATATATATATATATATATATATACTTTCTTTTTGTAGATACAAATATTTAAGTAAATTCTCTGTTTATAATAAACAGTATTAACATTTACCGGCCTGAATGTCCGAGAAATCTTCATAGAACATATGCGTCCTCCGACAGGAATCGAACCTATATCCTATACGGAACCGTTATATAGCCTGACGTGCCTTAACCGATTGGGCCAGAGAGGAGCGTTCGGTTCCCAAGGTCGATTTTACTGTTTTTAAACATAATTCTCCATGGTTCTCTCTCATTCATTCATATCTGCTCAATGCGTATCCAAATGTAAACAAATGACGTCATACATTATGAAATGGACAAATCATATATATATATATATATATATATATATATATATATATATGAATAAAGATAAAATGTGTTATAGTGAAAGCTAACTGAACTCACAAATCTTATTCAATAGTTTATGTAAAACATTTTAAATATAGATTTTTGGTCAATTTTGATCCAACCTCAGAGGATTTATTCAAAAAGATTAATCCTCCTTGCTTTGGTTCCATAATCACTACAAATTAGTGTTGGTTATTTAACAGCCATTATTTATACGAGAATTTTTTTAAAGTCCACATTGTAGGAAAGATAAATAAAAGGTGATTGGAATTTCGAATTGAACCCTTTAATTCGTCCACCGGGGTAGACTGTTCTAGTTTCACGTGCTATAATTCTTCAGGGTGTCTCTCTTATTTCCCTTTAACTCAACTCTCCAAGATTTTTTGGTTCACCACTGCTGTGGCCTGGTATTGAACTCACAACTTTTTAGGTCTAGTTACTGGATCTAACCAACGTTTTTATCCACTGGGCAATGAAGAAGGCGTGCAACGGCTGAAACGTTGTGAATATGGCAATGATGATGATGAGGATAATAGTCTGAATAATGTAAATAATCCTAATACCTCATCTCAGAGATACAGACAGTTAGCATTGCCATTTCTAACCTTCTTGCTGGAACACTATTTACATTATTCGGACTATTGTTCTCGTCTTTGTCTCCATATTTATTACAACGTTTCGGCCGTTGTACGCTCCGGCCTTCTTCATGTAGTTGGAATGCCTTGCTTGAAGTAGTGTAGAACTATCAACATCTTAATATGGCCATTATTTTCTCTCTCAGTTACCCATTTCAGTTGTTGCTATTTTTTAAGATGCGGTTTCTGTTATTTGGTACAGTTCTTTGATATTCTTTAGCGCCAGTCTAAGAGTTCCGAAGAAGTATTGCCCTTACAGGCTACTTCTGCACGAAGCCATTTTAATAACTGGTCGTAGAATGCGGTTTTATAGAAGTGACAATTTAGATTTTTCTGAACATGGATGATACCATGCATGGCATCCATAATAAAAATCTTCATATGACGAGGCTCTTTAAAAAAAAAGTCTCATATTTTTAGGTAAATATTTTTTTGTAGCAAGTTGCGGTGGTGGGTAAAACGTCCATGAATGTCACTGGGAGCAATTCTTCTGCATAGAGGAATTAGTCAGTGCTAGACTTTTTGGTATGTACATTTATAGCAGGTACAGTTTTTGTAAGACTGCTATTTTCCTATAACGCGACGGTTTCCTTATTGGCGGGAAGTTTCAAACTCTACTGACCTGCCAGAAAAACTGTACAACATTGTAAGCTTAATCTTTAGCAGACACTTACAGAAAGCACAATGGGTAGAAGTAAACGACAAAGATTCATTGAGAAAGATATTTTAATACGGAGTCTTGTATTTACTTACAGACTCGAAGGATTTCACTGACGTCAACATGTGGCGACGTTATGACGAATAGCTTGTGTAGTTTTCAGGTTGATTACGAATACACTGCAATTGACAAGTAAGTAAATTTACCATCGGCCAGTTTTGCGGTTCAGGAGAAGTAACATGCAAAACCGAAATAAGTTAGAATCCTTATTTACCACGCGTTATTTTTCCGCCATTTTGAATTCAACTCCGAGAAGGAGAATTGTATTTAGATAAGAAGCGAAAGAACTGGATATCGTGTGACCACGCATTTGCAGTAACTCTAGTTGAATTGTGGGATTACTTGGTTATTTCTGTCTGATTTATTTCGTCCGATTTCCTTTTCTTTTTCGCTGCTTTGCGTTTATCTTTCTTCTGCGTAATATTTTAATCATTTTCCAAATAAATCTCTTCCATGTTTACATTCTTTTAATCATAAATTCATTCTTTATGACTCCTTGATTTTTCTTCTTTATTTTATTTAATGTCAAAAATGTCATTTTTTTTTTTAATTCGATTTTTCTATTTATTCACTCATTAATTTGTTCTTTATTCTTTCCTTTCATTCTCTCAAATGCAGTTATTTTCCTATAGGTTGTGTATTTAATTGATCCACGACGGAAGAAGTCAGCTTCTTTGGTGATTTATCTCTTTGAACATTACATGTTTTCTTCTATTTTTTTTTATATTTTTCCATTGTTTTCGTTTATAATTTTGTATTTGAGGGTTTTGTTTTTGCTTCAGTTATTCTTTTTTTATATTTTATCCTTATTTCTTCGTTTATATTATTTCCTCTCCGTTTACTTTTATAATCAGACTTTCTTTCTTTCTTTCTTTCTTTATCCTTATTACTTTCCACATCTTTCTTTTGTTCTTTTCTCTCTGCCATCTTCCGCTTGTATCTTTCATTATTTCTTTCTACTACTTCCCACATCTTTCTTTCTTTCTCCTCTCCCTGCTAGCCTCCACTTCTTTCTTTCTCTTTCTTTTTTTCTAACTGTTATCTTCCACTTTTATCATTCTTTCTTTCTTGCACCTCTTTCTCTGTTCTTTCTTTCTTTCTTTACTAGCTTTCAGTTTTCCCCCTCTTCACTACCTGCTAACTTTCGCTTATTTCTTTCCCCTCTCACTACTAACTTCGCTTCTTTCTTTCTTTCTTTCATTCTTTCTTTCTTATATCCCCGTTACCTACCCTTTCGTTCGTTCGTTCTTTCTTTTTTTCTTTCTTTCTTTCTTCTCTCCCTGCTAGCCTCCACTTTCTTTCTCTTTCCTTTTTCTCACTGTTATCTTCCACTTATATCATTCTTTCTTTCTTGTACCTCTTCCTTTGTTTCTTTCTTGTTTTTTTTCTTTCTTAAGTCCCCGCTACCTACCCTTTCTTTCTTTCTTTCTTTCCACTTCTTTCATCCTTGTTTTATTTCCTTTTTCGTCCCCGCTACCTACCCTTTCTTTCTTTCTTTCTTTCTTTCTTTATTTCTTTCTTTCTTTCTTTCTTTCTTTCTTTCTTTCTTTCTTTCTTTCTTTTCTCCCTGCTATCCTCCGCTTCTTTCTTTCTCTTTCTTTTTTCTCATTGATATCTTCCACATTTATCATTGTTTCGTTCTTGTACCGCTTTCTTTCTTTCTTTCTTTCTTTTCACTTCTTTCTTCCTTGTTTTTTTTTTTTCTTAAGTCCCCGCTACCTACCCTTTCTTTCTTTCTTTCTTTCCAAAATGCCACATAGAAATAATTAACAGAAATGATCTTCATGTGGTCATTTGTTTACTCAAAACCGTATGCTAATGTAATTCGCTTCATTTCATTCCAAGGCTAACACTATTTCCGTATTTCTATTGTGTTTTTCCCTCTTTATGTGAAGGCACTTCTTGTATATCAATGATAGGTTAACACGTATACACACACGCATGTGCTGTGTGAGCGCGTATATGTTTTGATAAGTCTGCATTTCAACAGATATGAAAATATTTAATAAATATACTTTATTCAGAATCCTATCGATGAACAACTACTATCTGTTGTATTTACATTTAACAGTCTCTTAAAAAGTCCAACGTAAATCATACTTCAAGATTCCCTACATGCACAAAATCACACAGCATGGTTACCTCCTTATTGTTGAGTATGGTAATGTTAATATTAGCTGTTTCTTTATAAGGAAACATTTAGTATTTTGGACTGAAACAGCCAGTACTGGTTCCGGTTGAGATTTTTAAAATCTTTCCATTAAAAAGTTTTTTTTGAAGAAAATAGCTTTCTGAAGTCCAGTAGCAGTTATTGCTCTTTTATGTAGTGATGGTTTTTCCTTCGTTTTAAAATAATGTGAAATGTCAACATAATTATATCGTGATAAACATGCTGTTCAATTTAATTCTTGCTGCTGTTGATGGTCCTCTTGTGATGTATTGCTGTTGGTATGGTAATTTTTTGATTATGAACTATTTTGTCTTGGAATGGTAATAGCAATATTAGCTGTTTCCTTATAAGGAAACATTTAGAAATCATTGATCAGGTATCCAGTACTTCTTGCGCTAAAAATTCATAAAATCATTCTCTTAAAAAAAAAATCCGAAAAATACGCTTTTATAAATCCATTAACTGTCATCGTTCTTTCCAGTATTGATGGGAGTTTCCTTCCTGACTTTTTATTTGAAGTAGTGTGGTGTGTGATCATCTTAATTATGTCATTAATGACATGTGTCACTGTTTGTAGTCCTCAAGTGATGTGGTTTCTGTTATTTGTCACAGTTCTTGGCAATTTTACAAAGTTCAGTGTTCTTTCTTTTTCTTGTCGTTTCTTTATGCCCAATTCTTTCTTTCTTTCTTTCTTTCTTTCTTTCATAAATCCCTGCTACCTGATGCTTCTTTCTTTCTTCTCCCCCTGCTACCTTCCTTCCTCTTTTTCATTCTTTCTTTTTCTTTCTTTAGCCCCTGTAACCTTCTGGTTCTTTCTTTCTTTTTCTTTTTTCCTTTTTCTTTCTTTCTTTCTTTTCTTTAGGCTAACTTCTGCTCCTTTCTTTCTTTCTTTCTATTTTTCGTTCTTTTTCTTTCGTTCTTTTTTTTCTTTCTTTCTTTCTTAACGCCATGCTACCTTTTGTTTCCTTCTTTCTTCTTCCTCTGCTACCTTCCTTCATTCCTCTTCTTTCTTTCCTTCTTTTTCTTTCTTTCCTTTTTCTTTCTTTCCTTTTTCTTTCTTTCCTTTTTCTTTCTTTCTTTCTTTATTTTTCTTTAGGCTAACTTCTGCTCCTTTCTTTCTTTCTTTCAATCTTTCTTTTTATTATAATCTTTCGTTTTTTCTTTCTTTCTTTCTTTCTTTTTCTTTTTTCTTTCTTTCTTAACTCCATGCTACCTTTTGTTTCCTTCTTTCTTCATCCCCTGCTGCCTTCCTTAATTCCTCATCTTTCTTTCCTTCTTTTTCTTTCTTTCATCCTTTCTTTCTTTAGCCCCTGATACCTTCTGCTTCTTTCTTTCTTTCTTATCTTTCTTTATCCTACCTCAGCTACCTTCCCCTTCTTTCTTTCTTTCTTTCGAAAATGTTACATAGAAATAATTAACAGAAATGATCTTCATGTGGTCATTTGTTTACTCAAAACCGTATGCTAATGTAATTCGCTTCATTTCATTCCAAGGCTAACACTATTTCCGTATTTCTATTGTCTCTTTCCGTCTTTCTATTGTCTCTTTTCGTCTTTATGTGAAGGCGCTTGTATATCAAATATAGGTTAACACGTATACACACACGCCTATTGTCCCTGCCCGGCTAAGAACTTTACATAAGTGATGAGCTGTTTTCGACTATCCTTCTTACCTTCAGTGTGTCTCGTGTGTGTCAGATTTTACAAACCTTCTTTCCTCGTTATGCGAACTCTCTCTTTCTGATTCTAATTATAGGCTTTATTTTTGTTTTCCTTCTCCTCAAAACATCCTCATTGCTTCCATGCTCCGTCCATGTTATTTTCAGTATCCTTCTATAGAGGAGATTGTTCAGTATCCACTGCCATGTAGAACGAGAGATATTACATAAAAGTTTGGTACAATTTTCTTTGTTTCAAATAAAATGTTGCTGTTTCTTAATACTTTGTTTAGCTTGTTAAAGGCATATTTCACTATCCCAATGTACGTTCGGATTTCGGAGTTGCATTTGCGTCTTCTTTTAAAACACATCCTAGATATTAAAACATTGGTACCTATTTATTTATTCTATATCCAATTTATAATTCGCATTTTTTTTTCTGACAACAATACATTCAATGCTCTCATATATATATATATATATATATATGTAACTGATTTGGGGATTTAGGCTAATTTTATAATAATTCGTCGATCTTAGTATCCTAAACATAATGCTGAAAGCACTGGACGGCCGTTTGCGTTGTGCGCATCCACTACCGAGAATCGAACCCGGATCGCTTCGATACAACGCGAACGTCATACCAACTGTACCACGGGACTCTGTGACGAAGAAGACATAAACTAGACTCTATATAGCGCTTTCTGCATTCTGTTGAGGATTCTAACCTCGACGAATTATATATGTGTGTGTGTGTGTGTGTGAACATAGAAGTCAACACTTAGAGGCGACAGTCTGTTTTATGCTAGATGCAATCACCGGGCCTCGAGTGCTGTTATTTTTCTCGGCTATTTATATATACGGGTCAGTGGTGCATTGTAGGTAGTCATTTTTGGCAGATGTTTTACCCGAAGTCGTTTATTTGTTTATTTATTTATTTGTGTCAAATTATTTTGCTTTGTTTTTATTTAATTTTTTTTTTTTTTTTTATTTATTTATTTTTTATTTATTTTGATCGGTGTTTTTATTAACGTACTAAAAATTTGTTTATATAGCTTATTATGGGTGGTCTATTATGGCGGTTATTTACTGGAAGTCGTTTATTTATTTGGGTCAAATTATTTTCCTTGTTCATTTCTTCATATATATATATATATATATATATATATATATATATGTTCAAATTTAATATTATTAAGTGTAGCTTTGTTTGTTTTTATTAGTAAGGCTTCCATTATTTTTAGCCTTTTTTTGCAAGTGGATGAGGCTATTATATTAGTGTTGTCGACAAGTATATTCCGAATAGTGTCCGGTAGGTCTCCATGAATATTTAAATGAGATCTAATTGAGCTATTGTTAGAAAGGTGTAGAGTTAATCTGCGTGTTAAAAAATTTGTAGTGTGGCCTATATAATTATTTACGAAAGTTGATTCTTGAGGAATATATATATATATATATATATATATATATCTATATATATATATATATATATATATATATATATATATATATAGGATTGGTGTATACGAAACAAATTTCAATAACCAAAAATACTATTCTTAAAAGAGTGCTCAATACAGAGTAGAGCAAATATAATTTACTCGAAAATTATAACATAAATATGTTATAAAATCACTACAAAAATAGACATTTTTGGCAGGAAGGGCGAGAAAAGAAGCTGTTGGTGTTGAAGTGGCGGTTGCATTATAAATAAAGAGGTGGAGCCTAGATGCCAATCTAGTAGCACGCTTAAATTCATGTAGTCAGTGTACCAGGGAATAAATCTCGTCAGAGTAGATGCCATTAAAACATTTGTAGAATAGAGAGAGTAATGCCACGCCAAGTCGGCGAGAATGTGACTGAAGTCGAGATCGAGATCCCAAGTCAGAATCGATTACATTACAGACCCTTCTTTGGATTTTGTCAAAAACCTCGAGATGAATAGCAGGAGCACTAGACCGGATATGGCTGCTGTGTTCAATGCACGGACGAATGCTAGATTTCTAAATGTGCAAGATATATTCTGCGGAAAAACTTTTTCTGGCACGACACAGTGATCCAAATTTGCAGGTTGCATAGAAATGTAAAAGTGGCAGTCACCATGATGGGTTTATTCTTATGCATACATTTTACACACACGCACGCACACGCACACATTATATATTACTGCTTTTACAGACGACGGAAAATGTGACGTTGAAACCCGAAAACACACTGTAGTGAAGTGGCGGAAGGTGCCTTCAAAAAACTAAGCGAAGAATTAAGGAACAGGAGAATTTCACTGGAAACTAATAAAGCAGTTCTGAACTACTATGTAATATTAGTCCTTTTGTATGGCATTGAAAGACTGGCAGTAGTCTCACAGATGAAAAAGAGACTTGAAACAATAGAAACATGGTTCTACAAGTCTCTGCTAAGAATAACATGGAATTGTGAAGTGTGTAAGGAAGAATTTTTAGGGGAAATGGTAACAAATAGAACACTTATATTAGACTCAGAAAGAGACAGTTGAAATTTCTAGATTACATAATGTCGAATGACGACTTGAAGAATTCGATATTGAAGGCAAAAGGGAAAGTAAGTAAAGTATGTAACAAGCTGGTGTAAATATCTGGCAGAACATGGACATGAGAAAATAGCCAGGAGACAAATATTACTTAGAGCTACAAATGATCGGAAATTTGAGAGATTCACGATTGCCGGCATCCTGATGTGACACGGCACTTAAGAAGAAGAAATGACGCCATTAAATTTACTATCAAACAAAGCCTAATAAATAATACTTGTGCCACACGTTGGAGATCGCTGAAAAAATAGCAAGTATTCATTTTCTAAACTTTATTCCGGTGTCGCGTTTTTTTTTGTTTTTTGTTTTTCTTTTCTTTTCTTTTTTTTCTTTTCTTTTCTTTCTTTTCTTTTTTTTCTTTTCTTTTCTTTCTTTTCTTTTTTTCTTTTCTTTTTTTCTTTTTTTCTTTTCTTTTCTTTTTTTTCTTTTCTTTTTTTCTTTTCTTTTCTTTTTTTTTTTTTATTATTTTTCACTTTTTTTCCCGCCTCTGATCGAACTAGCCACTGGTGTTTGAATAAAACGCCAAACGTTTGATAATATTTCCCAATGAAACGGATCGAGACGATTGCTTGTTACCAAGGCGACGTGGCCAACTAAGTTCGCATCATTGACTCCCTTTAATCATTCTGATAATAAATTATAGCTTTGGCCCGGAAAGACAACACTTCTCATTTTCTTCACTCATTGCTTCTATGCATTTTGTTTTATTTTGTATCCATTTCTAAGACAAGCGTAACAAGTCTCTTATAAGTTGAAATTATGCGTTGAGAAAATGTCCAAATGAGGATCTAAATTTGATACTGTGCATTTGGAGAGACTGGAGGAGAGCTCCATGTTTCACTATGTCAGTTAGTATTCTCCTATTAATCAATTAGGTTTTTACGGGAGCTTCGAGGAATTTTTGACCGAGCCTACGGGCTCGGATACCCCACAATAAACTTGGCCTTGTGCCGCATCCGACCGCGTTGGGCAGTTAAAGAATATCTCATTATCCGTATTATTTCGGAAGTGTGCTGTCAAACTCTCTGCCTCCGGGCAGAAATGATCCACAGACGGGACTATGCCGAAGGGCAGAGTCTTGTCTCGGGAGAAAACTACCCGACCCAATTTTTAAGGGGTCTACGGGGAAATTTTGGCCGAGCCTATGGTCTCGGATAACCAACAATAAACTTGGCCTTGTGACACATCCAACAACGTGGGGCTCTCACTGAATATCTCACTATACGGATTACTATACGGTGGTTACTTTTCAAGCGAGTATTATCGAGCAAGTACTACTAGTGCGAGTGATATTCGAAGGCGTCTGACATCAGTATTGTTCAACGGCGTTACTATAAGTTGTATCTGCGATTACAAAGTCTCTACTACAACGAGCATTACGAAAGTGACAACGAGTATTCGTTGACATCACAAAAATAATGTTTGATCTATAAAATTAATATTCACTACTAAATTAACTGCACTGACAAGGAAGGCTATTATATTGAAAATATAATGATGCTAAAGGAAATGTATATATGGGAATTAGCGTGGCGTCTAATTGATCACCATTTCTACTCTATCCTCTATTATTATACGAATCACGCTTTCTAAACTATCCGCTATCTCTATACTATTCACTATACTGATCACTATTCGGTGGTTACTTTTCGGGCAAGTATTATCGAGCAAATACTATACGAAGGCGTCTGATACAAGTATTGTTCAACGGCGTTACTATAGTCGTATCTGCGATTTTAAAAACTCTCCTACAACAAGCATCACGAAAGTGACAACAAGTATTCCTGGGCATTACAAAAGTGGCAACAAGTGTTCGTTGACATCACAAAAAATATATAATTTATACCTTTTAGGAGTTATGTATGCAAAATATGAAAGTTGTATAATATAGTCGACAGTCTTAGATATAGATGAAAACTGTGTGATATGTTTTGTGCGTCAGTCCTCCAATACGGCAGTGAATGTTAAACACCCGTCGCAGATGAAGCAGAGACTTGATGCAACAGAATGTGTTTCTACAGAAGGATGCTGAGAACACCATGGACTGAACATGTGAGCAACGACGAAATTTTAGAAAATTAATATTTAAGCTGATCTTCGCCATGTCTAAGCTTCTAACTTTCTGTCCTGGAGTAACAAGATGCCTCACACGTTTCACGTACAATTTCAAGTCTTTTTTCACTGCTCTGGAGACTGTCATAGGTGAAACTCTTCGCTCACGTGCCAAATGACTTATGGACTGAGTTGGATCTTTTTTTAATTGATCTCTTTAGCTCTAAGTTATAATAATGATTCCTCTCCCTGATATGACACCCTGATCCAGTTTCCCTCTCTCCTGTTTCCTTTTTTTAAAACTTATTCACCATTCTCTTGATGGTTCTTGAATTGACTTTGAAGATAGACCCCAGAGTATAAATGTTGGTACATTTACTGAACGTCTTAATGATCTTTTTCCTCTCATAATTGCTCAGTTGAGAAGACACTGTGGCTGATACAAAATGATTTAACGTGTTCTCTTACTAGCTGAATAATTCAAAGGGTTTTTCAGTAATACTCACGAAAAATGATGCCACGATGGCTAAGCGTCTTACCTGAAAACGTGGAACCGTTTAGATATATTCTGTCTACTCATTTTCGTTAAGATCCTTTCATACTCTGGGATAAGTTTTTTGATGTCATTACTGAAAGATGAGAGAAAATTTCCGTGTTTATACATAATTGTTTTATTACCAACTATTTTTCGACGAAATTTTAAAGTTGCATTAACCTACGAACCACTCGATGAATGTTATGATCCTTGTTTTTAATAACTACAAGCTGTATAATGTATTTTTTGATACGCAAGTACTTTCAACTGTACATTCAGTCATTTTCAGGCATGGAAATTATTTTGTTTTTAGTAAAATCCGGTAGGATCCGAGACGAAAAAATTAAATGCGAGTCGAAATATGTTATTAAAAAAAGACCTTATACAGCTTGTAATTATGGCCTGATGATTGCGTCTAACATGAAACACTGCCACCTCTAAGTGTTGACTTCTATGTTCACTTTTATATATATATATATATATCGAATGCCATTTTCAGGCTTTTATATGTTGATTCGAATGACTCACATGACCAATCCTATTAATAATTTCTTTGTTTTTTTACAGAGATGGCGATAAAGGCAACATTTTGGACAACCTACTATCCCGTATGGAACAATATGCCAACAACTTGGAAGCACTTGTTGAAGAAAGGACGGCCGATTATCTAGAACAAAAGAAAAAAGCCGAAGATCTCCTATACAATATGCTTCCCAAGTAAGTATGTTCCAGTGACGTTTCTTAAGATATAAACATGTTGGCAAGGTACTTTTCTTTGTATTTCGGATGCGCTGGTTTTATAACGGTTGGCGGTTCGGAATGAGACATCTGCGAGCTGTAATTTGCATAATGTTAATGAAATCTTTGAAGCGCATTTGATTCAGCTGTTTATTGCTTGGGCCTGCATAATCTATAAGAACTGTTTTCGCAAGAATTATTTTTATTCTTTGATGTTGGAAAAAACGTGTCCACCAGCAGAATGTAAATTCATTTTATCATTTTTTTCACAAATACCGCTTCCCTTCGGTAGCAGGCACTCAAGGATTTGTCATGAGAGGTTCTTCCACAAGAGTCATATTTTACAAACCTTTAACTTTGAGACTATCATTTGTTTTCACTGAATGCAAATACCGCTTCCTTTCAGTAGCAGACAGTGAAGGATTTGTCCTGAGAAGTTATCCCACAAGTGTTATATTCTACAGACCTTTCACTTTGAGACTATCATTTTTTTCACCGAATGCAAAAACTTCTCTCCTTCAGTAGCAAACAGTCAAGGATCTGGCACGGGAATTTCTTCCACAAGAGCCATATTCTACAAAACCTTCCAATTTTCAGGATCAACATGAAAATACCGCTTGCAGAGAATCAAGGCTCATTCATTAGACGTTCTTCCTCAAAAATAATATTTTTAAAACATGCAACGTTACGACAACCGCTTATTCATCTCTATGTATATATTTGCTTTGGTTAGGGAGCATCAACAAGTTCAGGTATTTACTGAAACATAATTGGGGAAAGTCATTTTTTATTCTTTTCTCTAATTAACTTTTGCCTCTTTACGTGTTTTTTTTTTTTCAGTTCTTCAATTTTTGCAAACATATTTGAAATCATTCATCTAAACCCGAACATTCATAAATATATTTAATTCTACAAATACCTACATCAAATCGCGTATATATCATTGCATGTGTCTTTATTTTCTCAGTCTGTTCCGAGATTATATTGTATGGCTGGTTGGAGATTATCTTTACATCTTCTAAAGGTAGGTGCCTTGAAACCCACACACGTAAAGTATTAGAATAGATTTGGTACCTGAACACAGACTACTGGTGACAACAGCATATATAGAACTTACTTAGAAACGAAAGCGCTTTACATAAAAGTGAATGCTTGTAAAAGATGAAATTGAATTAAAAACAATAGAAAAGACAAAGAGAAATATATCCGCTATATCATAACATTTCCTAGATACGAAACTAAATGAACCCAGGTAGAGCCATGATGACCTGCACTCAAAAGGGTCATGACATGTTTCACTCGCATCCTGCCCATTACAAGAGAAGTGA
The DNA here is from genome assembly GCA_964036315.1 of Acanthosepion esculentum. Classification (NCBI taxonomy): domain Eukaryota; kingdom Metazoa; phylum Mollusca; class Cephalopoda; order Sepiida; family Sepiidae; genus Acanthosepion; species Acanthosepion esculentum. Next base: position 94,567,494 of record OZ038497.1, on the reverse strand, counting down.
AGAGTTGCTACGATTACTGATGGAGTGGTTTATAATATTTGAGATTAACTGTGTAAATTTCTACTTTTCTCGATGTATAAAAATTCACAAAGATCAATCATATTTCCTCTTTGTTACTCTTACGGGATTTTTAACAGGACCTTATATACAAACATTTACATTACTCTTGATACACGTATAAAAAATCTACAAGTTCATTTAAGAATAAAAATCAATCAAAACAACCTTGATAATGGCTAAAAGAATAGTCGAAAGAGCTCGGACATACAAAACATTCGGACAATTTTTACACACTTTAAGTCTAGATAAGAAAAAACTTATACGAACAGGAAAAAATTAAAAATCCTTAAACGCAGTACTTTGTCAGTCGCCTTTAATGTGTAAAATAGTGTTTTCTGCCCAAATACTCCACTATATATATATATATATATATATATATATATATATATATATATATATATATATAATGTGTGTGTGTGTGTGTATATTATTATTATTATTATTATTATTATTATTAATTAAAGAATATCAAACACTTAAAATCCCATAGGTAATAATATTTATTTCACGAGAGCTCTAAAGAATTAGCTGTAAATCTTCAAGACCTACAAACAAATTTGTTTGGATGTCTTGAAGATTGAGAACTGCTTTTTTAGAACTCTCATGAAATAAAAATTATTATGGGATTTTATGTGTTTGATATTCTTTAATTAATAATAATTTTGCTCTGTCTTTTGACATATAGCTCTCCCTGGATCTATATCCTCCTGAAATTTCCATACGGATTACTATAATGTATCATTACTATATATATACTGAGGAAAATAAAACCGCGACACCATGAATACGTATTTCAAACGTACGAGTTTCATAGATGGCTCACAGTAATGAATAATATATATATATATATATATATATATATATATATATATATATATATATATATATATCAATTCCTGTATGAGTCCCAAAACAAAGAGGCAGCAATCGTTCCTGATATATTCAATAGGAGAGTGAACTGGTGGTCCTGTTGGAGAAGGAAGTTGTTGAACTACCTGAATAACATTTTTTTAGAGCGAATATCACGCAGGAGTGTATTATTTTGATGGAACAGCATAGAGCGTCCAGGTTGCTTTGAATAGCAGCTGATTGAAGCGATCTCGTTTGCAGTATAAATCTTTTTTATAGCTCAATCAGCATGATGGAACGTTTCAAAAATGTGGATGTGAATCACCAACTTTCCTTCATAAAAGCAATTTTTCTGTCTTAATAAAACATTGCTAGTTGACAATTATTTGTATTATACACACGCATACATATATATATATATGTGTGTGTGTGTGTGTGTGTGTAAATCATTTTTTAAAAATATTGAAAAATAAAAATGAAAAAAATATTCACCATTGAATAACCAAACACGTATTAAAATGGCGATAGATTTATTAATTTAATATAACTTAAGCTGAAATATGAGAGCGGAAAATATAAACTTTTGATTGAAATTATTGGCACGGTTGGATATGTTGTTTTTTTCCCCTATTTGAAATAACTACAAAGATAGGTGTGGACTAAAGGTTTCTGAGAAACAAAAGCTGTCATATATATTATTTTAGTTAATATAAAACCAACCTTTCTCATATTGTGAATAATTGTAAAGAAAATGAAAATAATTTTATGCCCCAAGAACAATACAGCATTTGAAAATTGATATCATTATCGTCACTATTTCAACTTGAAGACACACTTCGAATCCGTGTGATTTCACGTCTTCGGTAACTTTGTAAATATCTCATCAGCCCTCTTCAAACCTCCTTGTCTTGTGCTAACTCGCGAAAGTTCCGCAGATCTTCCAACATTTTCAAAGATTTTACACGGAATGATAGAATCTTTCCTAACAGTTCTTTTGATATCGTTTTTCCCTGTGTATCTCGTGCTTTTTCGAGAAATTTATTTCGGATCATATTAAAGGAAAAAAATGCATAGCAATGTTTAATTGACGAAATATTTCCAAATAAGTTTTCCAAATTGTCTCATATACCTGGTGCAAAAGAAAAATTGTCCAAATCGTGTAACAACAAAATTGTTCAATTGTTAGCTCAAGATTTGAAAGGTATCTTAGAAATGATTAAAGTTATCTTACTGGAATTCTCTGAGGATTTTATAACACTATTGGACTTTGAGCAATAATGAATTTAACTCTAAGTTGAAATGATGTTCCCTCTTACTGTTTTGACTTCTTGATCCAGTTTTCCTCTCTACTGCTCCTTCTTTTTTAAATTTATTCACCGTTCTCTTGGTGGTTCTTGAATGGACTTTGAAGATGGAAACCAGGGTATGAATGTTGGTACCATTACTGAAGGCCTTAATGATATTTTCCTCTCTACATTTCTCAGTTGAGAAAACAGTGGGGCTAACATAAAACGATTTTTACCTGTTCTCTTTCTACCTGATTAACTCAAATTGTTTTTCAGTGATTCTTACGACAAATGGTGTCAAGATGGCTAACCGTCTTATCTGAAAATCTTGAAAAAAGAAACTGAATTATTTTAGTGTTTTTTTGTTTAGATACTAAATATTTTGTGGGATGGAAGTTTCTCCCATGCTGTTACATCCAGTGTTTACCATTGTGTTAGATTCTCAACCAGAATTAAATCGTACTTTTAGAGTAATTGTTTTATAATAATTTTCAGTATAAATTATGAAAGCAATCATTAATTTTTTGCTAAAGTTCATATACGCATGATATTCAAATAGTTGCAAGATACTTCCGTTTTCTTCCCTTTACACAACATTAAAAATCATGCCATAAATTTTCAACTGGATTCAGTTGAAATCTGTCATGATGGACTGTTGTTCATTCAATGAATCTCCCTGCTTTGGACTCCTATTGAAACACAATTTCACCTTTGACCTCAAGTTGATCTAATGTATACGATCTATCTCTAAAGAGGCAGGACAAATGGTCGGTTCCTTGTTCCGCTCCAGAAAATATTTGACTTTTCCTTCCATGCTCTATCTAATAAAGAGTCAGATTAGAAGAAAAATAGGGTATTTATTTCACCAAATATAATGCCCAGGAGCCTCTCGACTGACTGAGATTATT
>OZ038497.1:94549391-94559391 GCA_964036315.1 Acanthosepion esculentum | reverse complement strand
TATTAAAGATGTTTATTTTTTTCTTTCTCCTACAGATACGTTGCTATGCAGCTAATCAAGGGTGAATCCGTGACTGCCGAGGCATACGACAGCGTCTCAATCTATTTTAGTGACATTTGTGGCTTTACAGCCATGTCAGCTGAAAGCACACCTCATCAGGTGAGTCATTTGTCACGAAAGCCATGTTCAAAAATAGACTCACCTTCCAACATTTATTGCATGACATGTGTTAGATTTCGTTCGATCACAAATTTTCGAGCGTTCAATTCAAAAGCCTTTCCTGGATTGCAGTCAGTATGGAAAGTGGCGATGAATCAAAATTCGGGAGGTAGTTAGAGAAAAGATAGAAAATGAAAAAGCAAATATAATATAAATAACTGGCTAAAGTGTCGTAAATATATCTGCAATGATATTATATCATTTTAAAATTATGAAACGTATCTTAAATGAATAGAACAGCATTTTAAGACTAAAATCCTTTCATTTTTTTTTAAGCATGCGAGGCGGGAAGCCACTAGCACACAAGGGGTTACAGAGAGTTGGAGCAAGAGCTAAGAGGAGTGATAGAGGAAAGGATGAAGAGAAGGATCGAGGCATCTGGAGACGTCGATTGACATTACATTTGAATAGTTGGAGATTTATCCCATAAATATAGCACACCTTAGTCAAAGGGGGAATCCGTGACTGCTGACAGCGTCTCTATCTATTTTAGTGACATTTGTGGCTTTACAGCTATGTCATAAAACTGTCTTTCTCTTACAGATATGTTGAATAGCATTTTTTTAGCGCGAGTATCACGCAGGAGTGTATTATTTTGATGGAACAGCATAGAGCGTTCAGTTTGTTTTTATTGCAGCACATTGTAGCGATCTCGTTTTCAGTAGAAAGCTTTTTTATATCTCAATCGGCATGATGAAACGTTTCGAAAATGTCGAATTTTCTTTCTTGATTGTCATGTTCAATTTTATATGAGTCCCTTTTGATACCCCAGCAGTATCATGTACAAAGTAAAGGTGCATTCAATTGGGATGCCTTTAGTTGGAGTTTCTTTCCAACTTTAAAAACAAAATGCTCTTGGGAACCTATGACAGCAGGAGGATCGTTAATGAAAATAAAGAACAGAGTAGGGCCTAGAATAGAGCCTTGGGGAACACCTGCTTTTGTGGGATAGGAGCTGGAGGAGAATCTGTTGAGAACGACCGTAATGTGTAATCAAAACACGAAATGGGGTGAGAATTCCACAGGCGAGAAATGCGTGACATGAACTATTGGAGTAGAAGAGACGGTAAATTTAACAGTTTCGACAGTGAAAGGGTGTGAGCGTTATGCCAGCCTAGTAGAACGCTTAAATTCATGAAGTCTGGGAACCAGCGAAAGCAGCTCATCGGAACAGTTACCGTGAAAGTTATTTGTAAAAAAGACAGTAGGAGGCAACGGCACGTCTGTGAGAGAGCGACTGCAGATGTGATGCCAGATCAGGGCCAATTACATTGCATATCCGTCTTTGAATTTTATCAAGGACCTTGAGACAAACAGAAGGTGCTCCAGACCATATATGGCAGCAACACTCCATGCAAGGGCGAATGGTTGTTTTGTAGATTTAAAGGATTGACTCCAGCGAGAAAAATTACCTGGCGCGGCACAGGGTACCGACTTTCCTTGCGGTGGACGAAGCTGTTGACTCAATGTATTCGTTCCATCTCAGGTCAGCACAAAATGTGAGACCGAGCAATCGCAAAGAATTGCTCTCAAGGAGTTGAGTGTCAGGCATTCTAATGGGAGGCAGGGATGGTTCTCTCTGGTATGTAATAGAGAGCAGTTTTGTTTTTGAGGCCTTAAAGTTAACCAGCCAATTCCTGCCCCAGTCCACAACCGATTGACAGTCCTTTTCGAGACAAATGGCCAGGTTAGTTTTGTCGGCGACACTAGATTTGTTTTTGAGGCAGGAGTAAATAGTAGTGTCGTCCGCATAGATGCCTACTAGGGAACCTATGACATCAGGACATTGCTGAAATAGCTGGATGTCACCATGAGTTCTATTCTATTCGTTTATTTTCTCGCACTTATCGACTGTGGAAGTCTTTTCTTTTCTTTTTCTTTCCTGCCACTTAACGATCTTCAAAAGTTTAAATGCAGTGTCAATCGCCATCTTCCGTCTGTTATTATCCTCTCATTTTCTTTCACACTCAGTAACCCCTCGCGTCCTAGTGGCAATTGCGCCTTGCTTGGTTAGGAATGAATGAGAAAAATAAGAGCAAAATAATTTTACAAGTGAGTATTATCAATGTAAAGAGAATATAAACTTTACATCGAAATATGTACAAATAGAATGCATATATTAAATAACTTACATTTAAATAATGACCCCGTAAGACATTGCACTAAACAGGATGAAAAAGAAAACTACTACTTCTAATACTAATAATATAAAATTCTTATTATTACAGGTTGTGGATCTCTTAAATGATCTCTATACTACGTTCGACTCCATTATTGAAAACTATGATGTATACAAGGTAAGCAGAGCAACCTGACTTTTCACTATCCTCCATGTTGTTTTAACGATTTCTGCATAATGTCAAATATATAAAATATCAAATATATCAAATACCGTGAAAAGAGAATGTCAAATATATAAAAGTATTATGGAGTTTACGGTGGAGTAATGGATAACGGCTCGGATTGATTTTTTATCATTCCCATCTGTGCTAATATCCTCGGGAAAGGTATGAATCGATGTATCAAGGCTATCGGTAAATAAACTGGCCTTGCTTGGCGAACCGTCTGAGAAGGACATTTATGAATTCAAAACCTGCGTGTGGTTGGTTCTGCAAAAACTTTCACCGCTATAATCACATGTGATATGCGGGTAGTTTGGCAGTTGGTTCTAAGAACAGAGCAGCCTGACCCTCATACGTTGACGACGGGAGAGTTCAGCATATATATATATATATATATATATATATATATATATATGTATTGAGGAAATTGTAAGACAAAAGGGAAAAAGGTTTTTTTTTTCTTTTCGTAATGCATTTCATCGCTTAGGACTTCATCGAACATGGTTTGTTGACGTTGTTGTGACTACGCATGCGCGTGAACGAGAGACGCTGGTAGTTTTATAATTTTTTGTAATGTAACCAAATTCTTCTAGATATTTATTACGTAAAAATTACATAATTGTGGCATAAGGACGAAAAAGGGGAGGGGTTAAGGCTGGTCCACACTATCTTATACCAAGCTAATCCGATTCACGACCCATTCACTCATTACAATTTACCCATTCACCACAAGAACTCGTCCATCCCCAATTAATCCTCCATGCACCATAATACCACATCTCCTCTAGGGGGACCTAAAAAACGCGCCCCATGTCATAACAATTTAATGATAGTAAAATATATATAAAAATCTGTGATGAAAAATGAGAGGGGAGGGAGATGAACCCAGTAACAAACTGAAACATTAACACAAATTAAACCTAACTGATGTTAGTATGGCCCGACCAAGCCTCAAAAGCAGAGAGGCCGCTGTATTCTGCCCATGGGATAAAATCAAGAAGCTCTCTCGCTAAGAGAGTGGGAAAAGGATAAAAAATCATAGGGGCATGGGAAAATATCAAGCTGACCCAGACGAGATAAAAAGGTAACCAAATTCTTCTATATTAGTTTTCTTTCCATCATCTTTGTTTCCAAGAATGAGGAAACGTTGTAAGAACCTGTGGTAAGTATATATATATATATATATATATATATATATATATATATATATAGCTTTTTCAATCTGTAGGTCTGATGAATTGGATCGTGATTACGATTCCAATGTAATAAATTATAACCATGGAATATTAGTGTTTGAGCCTTTTATATTATATTCTTACTCTGTGCTGGACATTGAGTTCTACCTGGGTTCTATCCTCTTGGGAATTTATATATATATATATATATATATATATATATATATATTGACCACCTATATATATATAGATATATATATATATATATATATATATATATATTGACCACCTATATATATATAGATATATATATATATATATATATATATATATATTGACTACCTATATATATATATATATATATATATATATATATATATATATATATATATTGACCACCTATATATATATATATATATATATATTGACCACCTATATATATATATATATATAATAAAAAGGCTCAAACCCTAATATTCCAAGGTGATAATTTATTACATTGGAATCGTAATCACGATGCAATTCATCAAACCTACAAATCGGGTATAAAAAATAAAATTTTAGTGATAGTGTATGTGTGGGAGTGGGAAACAAATGTGAAAAGACTTTTTTCTTTTCTCCCTCTCTCATCTTCTTGATTTTAAGTTTAGATCATATAGTGTTTTATTGTGCGTAGTGTCATCACAAATGTATACACTCCTTTCCGGTGTGTTTTTATTTGATTTTAGTTTTGTTCAGCGATTCGGTAGCGAACTATGCATCGAAAAATAATTCATATCTATCTGTATCTCACTCGTTTAAACCGTTGTTTAACTCCTCTCTTTAAAACTTTTCTCTGTTAAATTTTAATCCCCACCTTCACCTTTAGGCCTTCTGTTTCCCCACTCTAGAGCTTTGAATTCATTTCCTTCTCACACTTGTCTCCTACTCTCACACATACACTCTCACTAAAATTTTATTTTTTATAGCCGGAGGAATATTTTCCGAGTTCTTTTTTTAATTTGTAGGTCTGATGAATTGGATCGTGATGATTACGCTTCCAATGTAATAAATTATAACCATGGAATATTAATGTTTGAACCTTTTTATTATATTCTTACTCTGTCCTGTACATTGAGTTCTACCTGGATTCTATCCTCTTGGAAATTTATATATATGTGTGTGTGTGTTTGTGTGCGTATTTACCACTAATATTATATATTTATATATATATATATATATATATATATATATATATATATATATATATATATATGCACATTTCATTAAAACCGACTGACAAGGTGCTTTATTTATTTTTTTTATACAATTTCTCATGCGATCTGATAATGTTTTTCTTTTTGTGTGATTTTTGGGATGTGCATATATATATATATATATATACATATATATATATATATAATTTACATACAGAATATGAAGTAGGAACTGGAAATACCTCCATAACCGAACTAAATATTTCATCATAAAAAGAAAATATATTAATAGTATGGGGTGTTGTAGTAACAAAGAACTTATATATATATATATATTAAACGTTCTCGTAGAATACATTGACAGCACTTTCACCACCTCATTGTATAAAAAAACCTCTAGCAGATCTATTACCATCTTATTCAATATATTTTCTGTTTATACATTATTTATACACATACTTATTTAACCTAATGCTCTGTTTATAATAAACAGAATCAATTGCTCAACAAATGTCCTACGATCTTTCTCGAACGATGATATCTGCTCGAAGCGTATCTTAATGTAAACAAATGGCAACGTATATTATGAAGAGGACAATTATTTTAATATATTTTTTGTTTATACCTGATTTTAAAATCAGTAAATTGGAGTTTGGAGTTTGCTTACCAGATGCATCCTCTGCAGCTAAATGGTATAGCATGTTTCTACTAAATATATCGGACAGACATACTGGTAAATGAAATTAATACTGTTTTTTTATAAACATAGCATTTACTTAAATATGTGTCTATATAAATAACGTATAAACAGAAAATATATTAAAATAATTGTCGGACTTAATCCATTTCATAATATATATACATATATATATATATACATATATATATATATATATATATATATATATATATATATATATATATATATATATAATTGTTTTTATCAAGGGTCGTGTCTCGTCATCGTTTTTTGTGTGTATATATATCTAAATATGTCTGGGCGCTTATGTATTATAACCTGAGTGTGTTTGGATTGTTTTACGTGAGAGGTGGCCATCACAGTTGAAGTAAACTGTAAAATGTATACATTTTCGTCTGGAGCTATCAACAGTCTTTTTAACATAATTTCAATGAAAAAACAAATTAAATAACATATGTATTTTTTATTTTCTCCTCAGTAATTCAACAATTTTAAACTTAATAGAGATTAAATTTAGATTTCTAAATAGGTAATTTTTTACTTTTAATTTAAATTTCAAATTTTATAAATCTTTTAATATGTATGATAACCTTGCTTCGTTGTCAAATTTTTTGAATTCCCATATACTTGGTCATTCTAGCTTATGTAACAGCGTTTACCGCTAGCGAAGGATCGTTAATTAATTTGAAACTTTTAAAATCATTTATTCTACATTCAACATCATCACTTGATAAGACACCAGAAGTGTTGAAACAAAATGGCTATTTTTGTAGTGATTTTATAACGTATTTATGTTATATTTAAATAAATAATATATATATATATATATATATATATATATATATATATATATATATATATATAATTTTAATAACTAGTTATCTGTTCGTATTCTGAATTCACATAAAAATGCACTAATGACAAACTTCTGATATTAAACTATACTGAGATTAAACCTACAGCTATATTAATATTTACTAAATTTATAGTGTTTAATGCACCTGCGTAAATTGATTTTACTAGCATTTTATCTTAATGAAATATCTTTTTCGTTTGTTTGTTATCAAGGTGGAAACAATTGGAGATGCCTATATGGTTGTGTCAGGAGTACCGATTCGTAATGGAAAGAACCACAGCCGAGAAATTGCCCGGATGTCTTTGGCACTTTTAAAAGCGGTTAAAACATTCCGTATCCGACATCGACCAAATGAACAGCTGAAACTTCGAATAGGAATACATACTGGTAAGTAACTTAATCATCTGTGTCCCAACGTGAATAAATAACAACACGGGATTTGTTTAATGTCGGAATCGCGGAGAGCTTAAAAGGTTCTCGGCGCGAAATGTGGCAACGGCGAAACGAGTTCAAATTCAAACAGTGTTTGTTGCATTCAAGTCCCAGTAATGGTATCAGAAAAGGCAAGAATTCCTCTCTTTTCCCGTCAGCTAGAACACTCTAGACTTGAAATGCAGTCTGTCACAGGAAATAAAACTATAACTCCAAAACCGTGGTGAAGGCGACAGGAAACCACCCCAATATCTAAAAGGAAAGTAAATAAAAAGATTCTCAGAAACGCCATGTTCAGCTACGACCAAAAGACACATGAACATCTATCTATCTATATATCTATCTATCTATCTATCTATCTAAGACTAGTCATAAATACGAGGTTCATTCAATAAATAAGGTGAAGTTTTCGGTATAAGGACTTCTAACACAGATAGAAGCTTACTTTTTTTTAATTTTTCAACGTACTCTCCCAGCACTGTCACACACTTTTCCCATCTGTGCACAAGCTTCCGCATTCCCCCAGCGTAAAAATCTTTGGACTGATGTCTCAGCCAGTCGCTCACAACACTTTTGACTTCATCGTCACTTTTAAACTTCGTGCCTCTCGTGAACGCTTTCAATTTAGTCTCTTCATTATCTATCTATGATTCTTCCTAAATACTAGAAACCGTTCATTATCTATCCATGATATTTCCTAAATAATTATGCCGTTCATATCTATCTATCTATCTATCACAATCTGCCCATATCTACTTTAGTGCAAATACCTTTCTCACTTTTTCTAACTTTTTGTCTATCTCAGTTGGTTAATATCTATTAATCTATGTGAACCTTTTCATATCTATCTATCTATCTATCTATCTGTCTGTTTATATATATATATATATATATATATATATATATATATATAAACATATCGATCTAATTTTGCATCTATCTGTCACAAATTTGCTCGAATATTTGTCGTTTCATATATATCTCGGTTCATAATAAGTACTGTTCAATTACAAACACATATATGAAAAGATGGGCACTGACCATTTAAGCATTACATACCATATCCCAAACGAATCTAACAATAGAAGACAACGATCCTGTTTTATTTCCGATGCCAATGTACTGCTGATGACATAGGTATTCATATTCATAAATATTCGTATTCCGGATAAGAATGTGCATGAAGAGAACACCAACATTCTCTGACAAGTGTTCCAATAAATAGATATCAACCATTTTGGAATGAATGAATTGATGGCACCTATATTGAATCCATCATCAAAATTCAGGATGTGAAATTTTTAATTACTAATTACTAAATATTTCAAATACCTCGACATGTAGATTAGTTATAATAAATTTAAAATTAAAAAAATCTTTGTCTATATTTCTGAGATGAGGTATTATGTACATTATTTACATTATTCGGATTATTGTCCTCATCTTTGTCGCCATGTTTATCACAACGTTTCGGCCGTTGTACGCTCCAGTGGTTAGAATGTCGAACTGGGGTAGACTGTTCTAGTTCCACGTGCCATATTTAATGGATGTCAGTTATCAGTTATCTCCTCTTAATTTCCCTCCGAAAGTTCTCCATTGCCTTAACCACGTATTGAACTCAAACTCTTTGGGTTCTGTAACTGGATCTAACCAACGCCTTTATCCATGTGTCCTTGAGGACAACTGTGTATGAATTTCTGGGTATTATAAACCTAATGTCTTCAGCAACCATTTTTACCAGTGCTCATATTGCAATTTTTTGCTGTTATCTATACATGTTTTTACCAGAGCTCATATTGCAACTTTGTTGTTATTATCGCTTTTCTCTGTCACTCCTTATTACTGGTTCCCATATTGTATTCATTTCTATGCTTGGTCGGCTCAGGAGATTTTTGTGGCCTAGCATATGTGCTGATTCCTTAAGTTTGCAAATTTTCCAATGGCGTTCCTTGTCTATGATCTCAACCTGATCCCACAGAGGGCGGTAATGCCCCTTCCCTCTCCATATGTGGTCAGCCACGCCTGATTTTTCGTGTTACAGCTTTCTGGTGTTCTTGAAACCTCACCTTAAGGGGGCGGCCTGTCTCTCCTTTATATTTCTTTCTGCAGCTGCACGGGATAGCGTACACACAGTCTTTAGTCATGTTCTCCTCCATGGGGGGGTCTTACTCGGGAGAGATATCTGTGAAGTGTCGTCAAGCTTTTGAAGGTTGTCCTGATGTTATATCTTAAAAATCTTGTTGTTTGGCCCAACACCGCAAATTGCTATGAAACCAAAACTCCAGTCATGTTCTTAAATAGATTCGTCAGATCAAAACTTTCATATAAATGCCATTTATAGCATTAAACCCGTTCAAGAAATATATAAACTCTCAAATAAGATCAATGATTTAAAAAAAAAGGTTTTGAACGATTGAAGCCTGATGGTCTTGGCAATGATCATCCTTCTTCTAACATTGTGGACTGGCGTTACGGATTCCCAAACAACCGTATCAAATAACAGGAACCACATCACTTGAGTACTACGAAGAGAAGCAACAACTAAAATGGATAGTACATAATGACATAATGAACACGTTGACATTCCACACCACTTCAAATAGAAGTTTAAAAAGGAAACTTCCATCAGTACTTGTCAGTTAAGTGCCATACATGATCCACGCTCGGGTGATCACACTGACGAGGCAGAATATTAACGCAGTACTAGAAAGAGCGATAACAGCTACTGCTTTAAAAAAAAATGTTTTAAGAGAAAGATTTAAAAAATTTCAAACGAAAGCAGTACTGACTTTTCGTTCACTGAATAGCAAATGTTTCCTTGTAGGGAAACGGCTTTTACGATTACCGTTAGCATTTATCTATGTGAATATGCTCAGTTTTACTGTTTGAACTTAACAGCCATATGTCTGTTCATCTCTCTCTCTCTCTCTCTCTCTCTCTCTCTATCTATATATATATATATATATATATATATATATATATATATATATATATATATATTGTCATCCACAGACAGGCTGTTTCGCTGTATAACAGCTCATCAATGTGACTAGAGGCCGGGTTGCCTCTAACTAGGATTG
>OZ038497.1:94539391-94541891 GCA_964036315.1 Acanthosepion esculentum | reverse complement strand
CATACCTGGGCAATGTTTTTTGCACCTAAGTGAATATACCGGAAAGGACTGAAATTGGAACTCGGTCTCTGATTAACAGTTCCGAGCCATTATCTATAACAACACCGTTACTGAATATAACGTTGTACAATTACGATAATTAATATGTACACCGATTCATTTATTTATATAACAAATTCATTTTCTTTGTTTTTGTTTTTATTACAGCTTTAAAAATTCATGTCAGTCCTCAGTTTAAAGAAACCCTTGACCAATTCGCAGCATTCGAGTTGGAATGTCGAGGACCAGTGGAAATGAAGGTAAGTTTGTCAAACTGACCAGGAATGAATCTACGAATGTCGTTCAAAATGTACTAAACATCACTCAGAATGAAGAGCCATAGTTGAGCATTTTTGCTGGGGCCACAAACTTTCTTCTTTTATGTGCCATGTCCTTTCAGGACGTAGGCGATCATGGCTCTCCACCGTCCTCTATCCCTTGCAGCTCTGAACAAGTTCCTTTCCTCAGCTTCCTCCCTAAGACCACGTTCTGTCATCCACCTGCTCAAGCTCGTCATGTATGTCACTCGCTGCTTTCCCTTGTCTCTCTTACCCTCTATTTGATCGGTGGGTATCAGACTCTCCAGGCCCTCCTCCCTTATTATGTGTCCCAGAAACTTCAGCTGCCTCTTTCTGATTTTAAGTATAAGCCTTCTCCTTGTTTGTAACCTAAGCTCTTTCCTTTGCTCACACACCTGGTCCATGATATCCTTACAGAAGTTCGAGAACAACCAAAGGTATTAAACATGTTAAGTTCAAGGAGGTGTAAAGAATTGGTAAATAGGGTTGTGACTATTTACATTCTTTGCTTTTTATGTGCCATGTCCTTTGAGGACGTAGGCGATCATGACTCTCCGCCTGCCTGTATCCCTTGCAGCTCTCAACAATTTCTTTCCCCGAGACCACGTTCTGTCATCCACTTGCCTAAGTCCGTCAGGTATGTCATGCGTTATTTTCCCTTGTCTCTCTTTCCCTCTATTCGACCCGTGAATATCAGATTCTCCAGGCCCTCCTTCCCCATTATGTTTCCCAGAAACTTCAGCTGCTTCTTCGTGATATTAAGTATAAGCCTCCTCCTTTACCCCTTCTTTTAAACTTAGAAAAACAATTCAGGTTTCTACCTTAATGTCTGTGCATGCGAATCACATGCAAAAGTGTTACCTAAAAATGGACAAATCAGAAGCTCGAGCAGTCATAAAGTATCTGCAAAAGAAAGGTACGACACCCAAAGAAATCCATGAGGAAATGGTACAGACAGTTGCTGAGGACACACATGCAACTGTGAAGAAGCGGTGCAGGGACAACACAGAAGATGATACTTGGTGAGGTCTTCCAAAAATCTCAAACATTGATGAGCAAGTTGATGCCATTTACCGTATCCAGCAGATAGCCAAATCCATGGGCATTATTTCTGGTTCGGGTCATACTGTTTTAACTGAGATCTTGAGGATGAACAAGATATTTGCAAGATAGGTCCCAAGAATGCTGACAGCAGAGCAGAAGCTAAAAAAGGTTGATATTTCCAGAGCACTTCTGACTCACTTCCAGGCTGACCCTGAGAATTTCCACCGCAGATTAGTAACTCAAGATGAAACCTGGGTTCACTTCTTGGAACATGAATCTAAGATTCACAGCAGACAGTGGAAATACTCTGGTTCTTTCACCACGAAGAAGTTCAAGCAGGCAGCGTCTGTTGGCAAGGTGATGGTTTCTGTTTTTTTTTTTTTAGGATTCTGAAGACGTACTACTTTGAAAAAACTATTAATTGAAAGTACTATGCATCGGAATTAAGAGAAGTGAAGGAAGCAATCAAGTCGAAACGGAGATGGACGCTGAGGGCAAGTGTGCTCTTGCTCCAGGATAACGAGCCCGTACACACTGACCAGGTTGCAGTAGATGAAACAGCCAGCTGTGGCTTTGAATTCCTGCACCATCCCCCTTACTCACCAGACATAGCTCCATCTGTCTTCTTCCTGTCTCCAAAACTCAACTCCCACCTGCGTGGTCACGATTTTCGAAACAATAGTGAGTTCATATGTGCTGTTTAGGAGATTTTGTAGGTCTAGGTCGCCACGTTCTTCCGTGATGGGATTGCAATATTGCATCATTGGACCAAGTGCATTTATGTTGAAAGATAGTGAAAAACTCTCTTGTTTCTCCAACTGCTTCTGCGTCCGACTTAGAATTTTGCGAATGACCCTAGTCCCTTTCATAAATAATTTTGTTTTTACTTAAACGATAAATGTCGTTTAGCCACTTTATTTAATCTTTTTTCTCATTTTCTGTCCAATCGTCTTCCTGCGTTTTACAGAAGTGAAGATCTGTTCAAGAAATCTGGCTTTCAATTTCACTTTAAAGAGTATTCGCTGTCAAAGTCGCCATCGAATTTTGGAATGTTTCTTTTCGGTGTGAATATTTACGATTCAACTACATTTAAAAATCATGTTCAAAACATTAATTTA
>OZ038497.1:94531891-94534391 GCA_964036315.1 Acanthosepion esculentum | reverse complement strand
GTATTAATGACGTTGTTTCCACTGTTATGCAATTTTAACTTTCATGTATCATAATTTTGGAATATTTTAATACACCAGTTCGTCGGTGTAAATACGTCACGATTAACGTAGATTTTGCACACACTGGAAGCTAACCTCCATTATCTGATATAAAGGAAGAAATTACTTTAAAAAAATTGTATAAGACGCTCTGTCTTTAGTTTTCAATAAAATCAGTCTAAATGGAAAATTACTGCTAAATTATGCAATATACATACAGATATTATTATTATTATTAGCATTCTTATTACTATGAAAGTTATATGTAATGGATATACGTGATTGAGTAGCCATGTTGCTTTTCGTTAGTTTGTCTGTTTTTTTAGTGTAATAAACGTCTGCATACCTGTGCAATAGCGATTCTTAATGAAGAAAATATGCTTCTAAAATTTTCTTTATTGAGACTTCCGATTGCCCAGGCCGATTAAAAATATCAGGGATGTCTACTATAACAAGTGTTTCCACTAAATATAACTTTATAGTACTATGAAATAACGGCTGATAAACAAAAATTAATTGCTTATATATATGTACTTATACATACATACATATATATATATGTATATATATGTTAGCAACGGCTTCTAAAAGTAAAAAAAAAATACCACGAAATAAAAAGAAAAATGGATGCCATTCACTGACGATTTTCCCGCCAACCTCACTGCAATCAACAATTGCGCACTCGTAATCCCTCTCCACCGACGTAAAGATGGAATATCATATCACCCTAGAATTTTATTCGGTCGTATTGGTGATTTTATTCTGTATAAGTAACCATTCTTTTTTTTTTTTAAATCTTGTTCATCCTTTATCTCTCCCTACCCCACTCTTTCTCTACCCTGCACACACGCGTTTTTTTCTCTTTTCTTAACAGTTAAATAAGCCAGTTTGTTTTTCCCAGCTTCAAAAACTGATCTCATTGTACTCTGTAAAGCTGAAACAATTAACCGGGTAAAGTACAGAGTATGATAATTCCTCTGGTAGCATATTCATACCTTGCCTTTAAACACACACATACATACATACATACATATATATATATATATATATATATATATATATATATATATATATATATACCAAATCACTGACGTCATGACAAAATTATAAAAATTGAATCAATCTCAACAAGAAATACTGTAGCAAAAAAATTATATATATATATATATATATATATATATATAGCCTGACGATTACATATAAGCATTAAACAGGCTGTAGCCGCTGGGTGTTGACTTCAGTACAATCTGATATGCAAAAACATGAGAATTGTCTGCAAAAGTACTTATTATACACACACACACAAACATCTCTATATATGTGTGTGTTTGTGTATGTAACAGAATCCGTGTGTAAATAATCCTAAGTAGATCCTAATTTTATAAAATATTGAAACAGATTCACAAAATAGAGCTCAATATAATTTTTATTATAGAGCAAATAAGTGAATTACAATTAATGACATCCAAACAATTTACCTCATACAGATGATCATTTCGTCCATGGAAAAGAAGTTTTTTTTTCCCCTGGACATATCAATGCAAATACATTTGCATTGACAAGTCCAGAGAGAAACTACATTCCCATGGACTAAATCATCATCTGTATGAGGTAGAAGATTTCTCGAATATTAAGGCCGGTAGATATAGTTGAATAAAAAATACAGTTTAATTTTAAAAAAAACAGAGCTTATACTTGAATATCAGTATCAATGAAAAATAACGTTTAAAAAAATTAACTAAAAATAGAATTATATCGGATTTAATCCATTTCCCATATATAATATAAAATATAATATAAAAGGCTCAAACACTAATTCCATGGTTATAATTTATTACATTGGAATCGTAATCACGATCCAATTCCTCAAACCTACAAATTCAAAAATCTTTTTGAATTTGTAGGTCTGATGAATTGGATCGTGATTACGTGTGTCTGTGTGTGCTTATAGGGGATGTGTGTGCGTGAGTTTACGCATGCACACGCATATATTGAATGATGATAAAAATATAGTTTAAATGTATGGTATATTTATATGCAAAGTGCATATGATCCGAGATAGACCATATGTAAATATAAAAGTAGCCTCTACGGTAAGCAGGGAGGGACCACAATCTGTTTCATGATTGAATGCAATCCTTAACCATTTGATGTTGTCCTCAGTGTCCACTTTTATATTTACATACGCTCTACGCTGACATGGAGCACATTTACCTATAAATATAGCATACCTCAAAACTAGATTTTTATCACATTATATATGTGTGTTGTGCGCCTGTGTGCGTCTGTGTGTGCGTGTGTGGGCAAAAACATTTCTTTCAAATATGTGTCTTTCAATCTGGCAAACAATGAAAATTTATTTAGTTTTTCAAATATTCTTTTTCCTATACACTATACAATAACACTGATATTCCACATAGGTCCCGTTACCGAAAACATCTCGTTGTCAGAGAGGTCATTT
>OZ038497.1:94521891-94529391 GCA_964036315.1 Acanthosepion esculentum | reverse complement strand
ATTGGACACTGAGGTCAACACCGAGCGGTGACACACACCAATAATATATGTTGTACTCTGATTCTTGTATACATTCATCCGTACTTACATCCATATATAAGTGAATAATAATATATTTTCTGTGCTTGCGATTACACTCCAAACAAATACATATTCACGTTTCAATAAATACACTGCTCTTTATTTAAATATATTGATATTTACTTATGTATGGATACACAAACCCACAATTGAAGAATTGTGTTTATAAATAAGCCCACCTATTTAAATTTCTTTACACACCTATCTAATGATATGTTCGAGAATTTTGATCTATAGCTTCAATGTTGTAAATTTAAAAAAAAAAAAAATACATCATGTGATTTCTCTTTTATTTTTCTTTCTTAATTTACATTCGTAAGTTTTCAACCAAATAAAATTATTATCATATCCACCTCTTGTTTTTGGGTTGTTTTTTTTTTTTAACGAATTTTTGTTTGATATAAAAATAAAAGAAAAAATAAAGAAAAAAATTAAAATCAGAAAAATGAAACGAAAACGAAAAAATTAAAAATAAAATGCCTATCGTCCGTTTCACATTTTTCACATTTTTCATGTTTTTTTTTTGTTTGTTTTTTTAACAGGAGTATGCTTATCCCTTGTTTCCTGTTTTAGACTGACTTTCTGGGTCCTTCTACAGTCTATTTCAGCCCTCTATTTCGGATGGCCGCGACTAAATTCTAAAAATTTTTTTACTATTTCTTATAATTTTTTCCCTCATTAGGATTAAATCGGTTCGTCTATCTCCCTGTTCACACTCCTCCTCAGTCATTTGAACTGCAATAGAATATTTTACTACTTTCCTGTTTAGGACTGACTTTCTGGGTCCTTCTAAAGTCTATTTCAGCCCTTTAGTTCTGATCGCTGTGACTAAATTCTAAAACTTTATTTACTATTGCTTTCATCTTTCCCTCAATAGGATTAAATCGGTTCGTCTATCTCCCTGTTCACACTCCTCCTCAGTCATTTGAACTGCAATAGAATATTTTACTACTTTCCTGTTTAGGACTGACTTTCTGGGTCCTTCTAAAGTCTATTTCAGCCCTTTAGTTCTGATCGCTGTGACTAAATTCTAAAACTTTATTTACTATTGCTTTCATCTTTCCCTCAATAGGATTAAATCGGTTCGTCTATCTCCCGGTTCACACTCCTCCCCAGTCATTTGAACAGGAGTAGATGTTTATCCCTTGTTTCTGTTTAGGATTGGATTTCCGGTTCCTTCTAAAGTTTCTCATTCTCTTTCAGTACCAGTATCGCCTTGTGTCTTAGTGACGTTATCGCCTTTGTTGGGGTGAATTGATAGAATCAAAAATGAAAACTTACACATCTTGCCAAGGCATTCATGTATGGTATCGACTTTTGTTAATTTTAAACAAGCGAATTTTTTTCTACCGCACGCAGGCATACTTTCTTGCAACGGTTAAAATGCTCAGAACTTGTACCGTAATGTAAGGAAGGTCTCACTGTTGTCAAATTTGTCCACAAAAGTACTTTCTTCAAATTTATTTTCGTCAATCACTAGACTGCAATTCACTCGGCCATAATCTTTTTACATTAATTTTTCCAGGTTTTGTGCAAGTAATATTGACAGTAAAATTTTCCGTATAGGTTAAATAACGTGAAGTTGTATAGAGAAAGAAGAAAATACGAAATAAGAGTAGCTGGACTAGGCTACATATACCTCACACATTTTGGGGCACCTCGAGGCGGTGTAATGGTTAGCAAGCTTGTCTCACTAAAACAATTACGACTGAGTTGTGAGTTTGATCGCTGGGTGCCCCATACTTTCGGCCATGTGGCACATCTAAGTTACACTTGGAAAATCTCTATACCTAAATCTCTATACCGATGTGTACAACATGCCAAGCTGCACTCAGAGTGAAACACATTTGAAATGAATGTACAAACTTACCCTCTATAAGACATAAATACTACAAGAAAACCAACATAAGAAAACTATTTGAAAATACTGAAACCGTCAACATTAATCTCCTAGCTGAAAAAAATAGGTTTATACTAAAATATATAACACCTACAATAGATCATCTACAAACTATATATCTATAATATATTTTGTTGAAGCTATAAAATTGTGCACAACATATTTAGATTTCGTCATTACATTATATATATATATATATATATATATATATATATATAGTCTTGTCATCCACAGACAGACTGTTTCGCTGTATCACAGCTCATCAGTGTGGCTAGACGTCCGTTTGCCTCTAGCTAGGATCGAAGCCCAACTGAAATAGTGTCAGTCGGGGATTCTACCACTAAGCCGTTGATGCACGGCAGGGATGAAGGAGAATTTAAGCGTATTTATTTTTTGATAAACACACAGTGACAGAGAGAACTCGATTCGATTTACCTTGCATTATATATATATATATATATATATATATATATATATAATTTGATGCCAAAATTTAAATATTCTGTACATATATATATATATATATATATATATAGATAACAATGATTTTATTTATTCTAGGATATTAAAAAATTTTAATAATCGCTACACAATTACAATCAT
Organism: Acanthosepion esculentum; assembly: GCA_964036315.1. Taxonomy (NCBI): domain Eukaryota; kingdom Metazoa; phylum Mollusca; class Cephalopoda; order Sepiida; family Sepiidae; genus Acanthosepion; species Acanthosepion esculentum. Next base: position 94,526,807 of record OZ038497.1, on the reverse strand, counting down.
GTTTCAACACGACAATTTAACTGTATATTGTGTAGCGATTTTTAGCATTTTTATTAATATACTAAAATAAATAAAATTTTATATAATCTAATTGTTAATCGGCATGTTAAACTACTACTCCTCTTCCGTCTACTATTACTACTACTACTATTACTACTACTACTCGTCCCGTTTCCTGGGAGATGACTTATTAAATAGGTTAATGTCCGGTCCTTACCACAACTCCCTTACTCTGAAGTATCTTAATCAAAATAGATTTAAAATTACACCTATCTCTCCCTTCCTTCTCTAACTTCGACCATATCATGTATTATAATATTTTATATTAATAAGAATTATAATAAAAACATTTTACATCGCTACACAAAAGTAAGTTTTCTCTAGTAGTTGTAGTAGTAGCAGAAGTAGTTTAATATAGCTCACATTTGTAGTGTTTTGACATGATTGCAATTGTGTAGCGATTTTTAACATCATTTTAATATTAAAAATAATTAAAATTATATATAATTTAATTTTTAATTGTTATGCGGAGATCCGAGTACCAATTCCAGTTGGGTTCCTTTTATTCACTTACGCGCACATACCCTTGGGGCAAAAGAATTAATCCACCTCTTACGACCAGGTATGGATTATTTACTTGTATCAATAAAGCATTAACCCCTAAAAAATTATTTACCTGCAAAGTACTGATAAGTCGTAGAAAAGAGTCAATCATCGGAAGGAAATGTATTTATACCTTTCTCAAGGGCATTTGCGAATAAATCAGTTGAACGATTAAGACTAGAATTCAAACTTGTCTTGCGGATTTCTGTATGGCTGGCCACGTCACCACCGAACGTCCACTATCAAGAATGAAAGCGCTTCAAACAGTGAATCTCAAGGAAAATAAATTCCAGTCAAATCCATTACATTCACTTACGTCCTAATACAACTGAGAAAGGTATAAATCCACTTCTTCAAACGCTCTCCCCCCCCCCCAACCAGCTATAGGTAAATACCAGGACAGACCGGGTTCTATAGACTTGGCTGGCAACTGGTCTACCGCAAAAAGAAATGACACCCTGTGCGGAAAAAAAAATCTGCCCCGTTACATGATCGCCTAAGTGCGTATCACGGATGGCATATAACTGACTGAAATTCAGTTACGTGATAATACCCTTGGGAAAGGTATGATTCCTCCTCTTCTCCCCCGAGCTATGGGTAAATACCAGGACAGACCGGGTTCTATGGATGGCAACTGGTCTACCGCTGAAATAATTGGCAGCCTAGTGCGGAAAACAAATCTGCCTCGTCAGTCATGTATCATGATCGCCTAAGCGTGTATCACGCATGGCACATAACTGAATTGATTTCAGTTTAAAATGGTTTTACAAAAGTAGGAACATTCCAAGATTTTGGCATTATATATATATATATATATATATATATATATATATATATATATATATATATATTCTTAAGATGTGCTATATTTATAGGATAAAGTGCTCAATATCAGAGATAGAGCATGTGTAAATATAAATATAAAAATAACATAGAAGTCAACACTTGGAGGCGACAGTCTGTTTCATGCTAGATGCAATCTATGTTCACTTATATATATATATATATATATATATATATATATATATATATATATATATATATATGTATATATATATATATAATTTAAATAAAAATAAAAACAGACCACTTTAAGTTTCCATGTAATAAATTATTTCACTACAGCCCTTTTAAAGGACCGCCGATCATCAGACTTTACTTCCAAAGGTTGAAACGAAAAATAAAAATAAATTTACAAATTTTTGACAGGCAGCACTAAGCATATGCGGTCTGTTTTTATTTTTATTTAAATTATTAGCTCTGATTTACATTGAGCTTTCTGGATTTTATCCTCCTTGGGTCTAACCATACGGATTACCTAGTTTTTCGTAAACTAAATATATATATGTGTGTGTGTGTGTGTGGGTGGGTGTAATATTTATTCAAAATTATAACATATGCATGTTATAATATCACTACAAAAATTTCAATTTCTTTTCAAAACTTCTGGGGTCTTATCAAGTGATGCTATTGATAAACAGTTTTAAGAGTTCAAAAACAAACCAAACCCCCTCAGTTAGGGAAAAATTGCTACGTAACCTGTGATACCAATCAGAATACAAGTATATGGTAATTCAAAATAACTTGACAACCGTAAGTATTAGTGAATTAAAGTTAAGATTAGATTAAATTACAAATCAATATAACAAATAAAATTTTAATTTTACAGTTAAATTTAAAATTAAAAATTACAAATGTCAAATTCTATATTTAACCGAGCATCATGTTTAATATTATTACAAAATTATGCAGAAATGAACCTAAGAGAAAAATATATTTTATTGATCTAAGCGAAGTGACAATTTATCAGTTATGCTCGACGCTGACGTAAGAAATATCTAAGATCGTTAGACATCTCCAAGTTCTTCACTGCCTTAACCGGGTATTTGGGTCCTGTCACTGGATCTAACCAACGCCTCTATCCATTGTGTCGTGTGTCCTTGAGGGCATCTGTGTATGAATTTCTGGGTATTATAAACCTAATGTCTCAGGCACCATTTTTTACCAGTGCTCATATTGCCATTTTTTTTTGCTGTTATCAATCATGTTTTTACCAGTGCTCATATTGCAATTTTTGTTGTTATTTTTTCATGTATTCTGTTTTTTTTTCTTTTCAGGATATAAATTACATAAAAATTGTCCGAAATTGTTTGACATATGTAATATTTTTAGCCATTATCAATGATGAATTTTATTTTACTGTTAACAGAATATATGGATTATTTTATGTATGTATCTAGATTCTAGAGTTATAGGATTTTTTTCAAACACGGCCAGCATATTGTGGCCGTTTTCATAGTTCCATTAGTTTTAGCCTAGTTTACATGTAGATGATGCTATTATATTTGTATTATCAATGAGTATGTTATGGATAAAGTTTGGTTGCTTTCCATGTATATTTAAATGCGACCTAACTGAGCTATGGTCAGAGAGATCTAACGTGAGTCTTCTTGTTAAACATGTTGGAGTATAGCCAATATAATTATTTACAAATTTGTATTGGTCAGGAACACAGTTCCTTAAGGGACTTGTAAATTCGTAAATAATATTTGTTTTGGATCTTGCAGGTGAATTATTATTTTTAACAATGAGTTTAGCAGTTTTTCATTTTTTTTTATAATAGATAATTTAATTTTTTTTGTTTTTGTCAACTGGAGTTATGTATTTCTTTATAATGTTTCTAAGTGAAGATTCACCTTACCTATAATTACTATGCATTTGATTTTTGTAGAAAATGTTTTCATTTTCATATATTACATTACATGTGTCACAAGGCCAAATAGGTGGAGAGGAAAGGTTGGTCATCACTATCCTACAACTAGTTAATCTGGTTCACGACCCACTCATTCATTACAATTTACTCATGCAGAACCATTCAATCTAAAACATACCATAATACCGCATATTCACAGGGAGCTAATAAGTCACCACTTCGCCTTGCTTTCACCTCGCATGAGGGAGAACAGTAAACGCTCGATCGCCTTCCCACGCTTCTTGCAGAGAGGGAGTACTGAAAACCGGTGAAGGATGAAGAGAAAGACGTACACAGATCACACCTCGGCCCTACCCGTTAAGGAACCGCGTCCGAAATCAAGTTCGGACCGCCGCTCCGACCATTGCTAGTGTCTCTGACCAATTCTTCTTCAGATAGAGACACGTCCTAAACCACACTCTAATAAGGCAGAAGAGATCATTAATCCAACTGAAGGGCATCGGAAGAGCAGCGCTATTCCATGCAACTAACCGCTCAAGCGCCTTCTGTACCACCACAATATCGCACCGGCAAGACTCGAAAATGGAAACGTCATCGACGTATGTGGAAACCTTGGTACTGCGTTAACCAGATATTTTTATTTAATTTAAATTATGTAATGGTCAGTCTCTACCTGGCAAATGACCATTGTGTTGTGAATGAAATTCCGAGTAGAGGCTACCGATAAAATGTATATGTGCGTGCGTGCGTGCGTGCGTGCGTGCCTGCGTGTGTGTGTGTGTGTGTGTGTTTAGGCAGCAATCCTGCTTTCATGCACATTTCATTGAATACGACAGACAAGGTGCATTGATTTAGTTTTTTTATACAATTTCTCATGTGTTCTAATAATGTTTTTCTTTTCCGATGATAAATTATATAAAAACAGCCGAATATTATTTTTTTCCGAGGGCTTTCGGCTATACATTTAGCCATTTTCAAGGATGAAATATTTTAACTGTTAAATAAGAAATAGTTTCTTGCATGTATGTATTTATATAATGTTTTCATTTTTTTTTTTTTGAAAACACGGTCAAGATATTGTGTCCATGTTCATAGTTGATATTACTGAGTGTTGGTTTTTTGTTTATATTAATAAGGCTTCCATAATTTTTAGCCTTATTTTTTGCTATCATGCCTGTGTTGTCAACAAGTATGTTACGAATAGTGTCCGGTAGGTCTCCATGAATATTTAAATGAGATCTAATTGAGTTATGATCAGAAAGTTATGATCATTATATTTTATATGTCCTGTAGAGTAAGTCTTCATGTCAAACAGTTTTTATATAATTTATCATCTGAAAAGAAAAAAGAATATTAGAACACATGAGAAATTGTATTAAAAAAACTATATCAAAGCACCTTGTCTGTCGTATTCAAGGAAATATATATATATATGTGTGTGTATAATTAAGTGATTCATCGAGTCTAGAAGAAACCTCAACAGAATGCTGAAAGCACTGGGCGACCGTTTCGTCCTAAATTTGGGACTCATCAGCAGTGCGCACCCATAACGTAACTGTCCGGGTTTCAATTCTCGGCAGTGGATGAGTACTGCTGATGA
>OZ038497.1:94511891-94516891 GCA_964036315.1 Acanthosepion esculentum | reverse complement strand
GATTAAAATGATTAACTACTACAGCCGAGATTGGCTAGAGAAAGATGATTGCGAAGAGGACATTTAAAGAGAGAAACTGGATCCCTACAAATGGGCTCCCAGGCAAATTCTGTATGAACCAAGTATTTTACGGGCAAGGTAGACAGAACACAGCAAACTAGTACATGAAGATTCTGCTGAGATTAATGTACTAAATAATTCTTTAGTAAGAAAATGCAGAGTGTCAGAAAAAATTAAAAAAATAGACCTGATAAGGTGGAGATAGGGATGCGCTTATTGTGCAAAAGACTTTGATATAAGAACACATACCGATAGCAAATGTACAAACGAAAATCTGTCGCAGAAAATAACACAGAATTCGTTCTTCTACTTCTAAATTCAAAAGGACCATTACGCTGGAACGAAGATACTAAATCGTAAAGAAGACTTTGCAAGTGAACTTAAAAAAGAAAGATAGTACCCATAATTAAAGAATTATCCTGGATCAAACCCGACAATCTCTGTAAAGGACGGTCACAGCAGCCGAAACGCTGGAACATGCTGGTCCGAACAGAAAAGAACACGGTAATGACGATAATTTTAACATTCGCGAAGATTCCGACAAAGATTAAGAGTTTGGAAGAAACAGAAAATGGAGGAAAAAATCAAAACTATCAATCATAAGAAAAATCATCTTAAAAATACGTGATAATAATAATAATAATAATAATAATAATAATAATAATAATAATAGTAATAATAATAATAATAATTATGACAGTAATAATAATAATAATATTAATAATAATAATAATAGTAATAATAATAATAGTAATAATAATAATAATCGTAATAGTAATAATAATAATAATAATAATAATAATAATAGTAATAATAATAATAATAATTATAAAATGAAATCGAAATCTCAAAAAAATCTCAAAAATGTGGCACATGGGAACATCAACAATCCTGTTGTAGTTGGGGCCCTCGGATTGGTTGGAAAAGATTCCAGTAGACTAATTGAAGGGATTCCTGGAAGTCCATGCTTTAAAGAAATACAAAAAATTCTTCTCACAAGTACAGCCCACACTTTACGAAGGACTTTATCTATGTAAATTGTGTGTGTGGTTTACGTTTTTTTTAATTTTATTTAATTGATCAGTGGAAAATGTCATCATGCCATTTCTGATCTCTGAGCGGGACCCGCAAAGAAATGTGTACAAACCAGAAATCAAAGGAAATAAAATAATAATAATAATAATAATAATAATAATAATAATAATAATAATAATAATAATAATCTCAAATATGTGGCACGCGAGAACATCAACAATCCCTATTGTAGTTGGAGCCCCCGGATTAGTTGGAAAAGATTCCAGTAGACTAATTGAAGGGATTCCTGGAATAATAATACCATTGGTAATTGGTGTTCTTAATTGTTTCGATTTCACGGCTTATCAATCAATAGGTTATTTAAAATCAGAAAATATTTATACATTGTAAGTTTGATTTTTTTTTTTTTAGATAACAATGTTTTGATGATACAAGTTTTACTAATTAAGAAGAAAAAATGAATTCATACCTTTCCCAAGCGTAATATAAGAAACTCAACGGGAATTGGAACTCGGCTTTCTGATTAACAATTCTGAGCCATTATCCAAGCAAATCCAAGCTAACATCACCTGACATTCCCAATCTAACCATCTACCATAGGCTCGACATCGCTTTACTTCGGTGATCCTACGGGAACGTGACGTGGCCGTAAGCCTGCACAGATTGAGAAGGACTTGCTCCATCAAATAAATCCAGGACACTATCCTGGATGGACGGGGTCATCAGTGAACAAAGAAAGCAGGATATTAAAGAAAAAGCCTGAATAAGATGTGGTGTCTTGCGAGAGAATGAAACGTATGAAATATTCTAAGTCTCTAAAATGCAAACCGTTCACTCAATCCAAGGCCTGATCTAGTGATGGCAATACAATCCCTCCACATACACACGCACGCACAAAAACATACATGCACGGGCGCGAGTAACGGATATGGTGCTTCTGCTATATATTTAGAGATAAAATCCAAAGAAGAATCTGCAATGTTATCGGTCCTGACCTGGCATCTCGGCTATACCCACTTTCCCCATGTATCGTCTCTTTGCCTTTTCTGTAAATACCTTCATCGTAATTGTTCTGATGAACTTTCTCCCTCTGGTAAACTAGACTTTATGAATTTAAGCGCAGTACTAGATTGGCGGTAAGGTCTCATCGTTTTACAGTTGAAATGGTTATTTGTAACCCGCAAGTTCTACGCTAACAGTTTCTTCTGTCGCACTTCACGCTTCTTCCGGCTTCTTCCTATCCTGTCAACTTTGACCTTCAAAAATTGAAAGGCACTGTTTCTCGTTAGCTTCTGTATTCTTAATTCCTCTTCTTTTATAAGTTCTCTTTCCTTAATGTATTTCTTATTGCCATATTCCTTCAAACTCAGTCACTCCCCCCTTCTGTCTTAGTAGCTTGATTACTTTGCTTGAAATGAAATGATTAACATACACACACGCACACACACACACACACACACACACACACACACACACGTGCGCGCGAGCATATATATATATATATATATATATATATATATATATATATATATATAGTACTTAGAAAAATACATAGATTAATGTTCTAAATAATTCTTTAGTAAGAAAATGCAGAAAGTAGTGTCAGAAAAAATTAAAAAATAGACCTGATAAGGTAGAGATAGGGTCGCATTGAGGGAACTTACTGTCACCCAGTCTCCTCTGTAAACCAACAGTTAATATTGGTGTAAATACGCAGTGAGTAAAAATAATGAAACATGAAATTCAAATTATTATTATTAATAATAATAATAATAATAATAATAATAATAATAATAATAATGGGATTGATAAATTCAACCAAAAGCGTTAACATGAATGTGCTTCATGCCCAGAACAAAATTGTGTGAGGAAAGTGGTTGAAACTCAGCACGTATACTGATCTCAATACTGACATGGTACGTGTGTGGGATGTGGGTACTAGCATAGACCCCATCCTCATTGATACATAGAACTCCCTTCCCATGACTTTAAACAGTAAACTGGAAAATGCTTTGAATCAAGGGTAATGTTCCAACACTTCAGAAATTGGCAAGAGGTAAGAGAGTAACAAATGAAAAGATTCAAAAGTGTGGTTTTCCATTTCACTGAAGCAGACGTTAAAAACATGAGAGCATTATCACCTCCACTATATTCTCTTTCCTTCTGACTTCCTTTTCTTTTTCTTACTGAAACCAAACAGCCTCTCTGAAATATCTTTTCTGTCTTTCCTCGTGATCAAAATGGAATAGCCCATTATACATTGGGTATTGGCAAGGCGTAACGTACGTGCTAAGTAACGAAGGAGCATGCATAATTATATGATACTATTACTACTACATATAATAATAACAACAGAAAAAATAAGAAGATTACTGGTGTATTAGGAGATTTGATATATAATCTAGAAGGTAAGCCACGAATTATTACTAACATGAACGTTCTGTAAGTGAATGACACTTCAAGGAAAGGGAATGAGACAAAAAAATATCTGCGGAAAATTTTAAAGGTAGATGTAAACTATATACAGATGTAAAGTAATAAATAATGTTTGCGCAGAGAATACCTAAAACGAGAAAAAAATCTCTTATCTTTTTAGCCAAGAATATCACTATCAAAACGAATTAAATTTACAGAAAAGTAGAAAAAAATCACAGGGAAAAAGTAGACTGTGAACTATATCATAACTAATTCACTAAAAAGGAATATAAAAAAAAGGCATGATAGACCAGGAACAGGCATATACTAAAAACTATAAAAAAATGACGTGTGCTCGATCATATAAAATGCATACACCATCTCCACCTGCAGCAGATTGTGCAACTCACATGACTTAAGAATTGCAATCTGCGCCATTTTGCAGGCCGACACGTTCCCACGCATAGCCTAGGCTGCTGGAAGATGAGTATTTTTATTAAGTCACTACCTCTAGACTGGTTGCCAATCAAGGCTACAGACCTTGCTAGTAATCGACGGTTGAAGGAAGAAGAAATAGAACCGTACCTTTAATCAAGGGCGTTTCTGCGAAAGTGAACGGAGTTGGGTAGCTGTTATGTCGGGGGTAGAGAGTTTGACTAGCACAGCTGGAGACGAATCTCCAACTGCAGACCAACATACAGTATTTACTACTATATTTATGTGAATGAAGACATACCCATTATTGTCCGTAGGTATGCTACAACAGAAATCCCCTCGCTTGCTCGGGGAGCTCGAATATTCTTATGCTTCACATTTTTTTAAAATTAATAAACAGTGGGTTTGCACCGATATTATTTGTTCATATGGTAATCAAATGTGAAACGAGAGGATTCATTCACATAAATATAGTAGTACATACTGTATGTTAGTCTCCAGTTGGAGATTCGTCTCCAGCTGTGCTAGTCAAACTCTCTACCTCCAGACAGAGAGGATCCCAATAGACGAGGTTATGTCGAAGGGCAGAGTCTCCTCTCGGGAAACAGATACCCAGCTCTGTTTTATACGGGGTCTACTGGGAATATTTGGCCGAGCCTACGGGCTCATATACCACACATTAAAATTCTAGCAGTTGACTATTTCTTCTACGCGCCTGCTGGCGAAACTTATATGTGTTGTTCTTGTCCTAAGTATTATCGTTCATTACCAACCTTCGTGTGGTTATTCTATTCACTAACCTTCCCTAGGTTACAACAATTTGATTGTCGTAAAAAAAGAAAGGAAAAAGACAAGATAATTTGTGGAAAGGGAACGGAAAAGATTTTAAGAATTTTTTTTTTTTCTTAAATATATGACATTGAAGGCAAGGGCCCAAAAGATAATAACCGGATTAATTTTAATAGTGTCAAAGAACAAGAAGATCGATATTATATGAATTAGAGATATGAGAAACATGTAAAGACCATATCAAGACTAGGGTCTGTCATAATAAT
>OZ038497.1:94504391-94509391 GCA_964036315.1 Acanthosepion esculentum | reverse complement strand
ATATATATATATTTCAAATGTCATTCTGTATAGTTACCAAAATAGCAAAATTACAAAATAACAATAAAAACAATGTAGAATATTTAAACAATTGTCACCGAGACTGCCACCATTCGCTTTATAAACATGAACGAACATTATTATGAAATTCCTATTAATATTTTTTTTCATAGAATATGAAATTTGAATAAAAAAAATACTGTGTGTCAATGAGAAGGTCATTGTGAAAAAAAAAAAGATATTTAAAGAAAAATAAACCCACAGAAAAAAACGCAACACCAATCAAAATATAATGGACTAAAGACAGAAAGTTGGGTTATCTGAGATCGAGTCAAAAGAGAAAAAAAAATTCTTATTTTATTTCTATAGTAAATTTATAACTGCTACGCTTATATTCATCTTTCACCTGCCATATCTCTTCATGGGCGATCATGAGTCTCCACAATTTCCTCTCCTTTGTAGCTCTTAGTAAATTTTTTATCTTTTCGCTATCTCCTCTAATCCCTGTGCTGATAAGCGTTATCACAAGCTCATTAGGTAAGATATGCATTTTTCTTCCTCTGTCGCTTTTGCCTTCAATATATTCTTTGCCTTTTGCCTTCAATATGTTCTTTGCCTTTTGCCTTCAATATGTCCTGTGAGAGTAAAAATTTCTAAACCCCCCTTCCTTATTATGTACTCTAAACATTTCAACTGCCTCTTTCTGATGTTAGGTATAATTGTAATTTTTGTTTCTATTTTCTCTAAGACATCGACGTTGTTCACATGTTTAGTCTCTGGGATTCTCAGCTTCCTTCTGCAGAACTACATTTCTGTTATGTTCGGTGATGCTACTGTTTTCCGTTCTTCTGACGCCAACATCGCATAATAGTCTCTGTCAACAAAGGATGGTTTCTTTCTCATATTTTTTGTTTTATTATACGAGAGAGACAGACGTAACGATCGAATAATCTTCAGGAGAATGCATGCCTACTCGTTGGATTAGCATTTCCCCATGTGCGGACTAACCTCTCTAAGGAGTCCGTTTGTGGAAAGAGTGTCGACACTTCATAATTATTGCAGCCCTCTGCCAACTTTGCGCCGTTTTGGTCATATATCCAGAACTTGAATAAATGCAAGTCATCATTCATACAGTTTCACACCCATGGGTTTTCTGTGCAGTAATTTTCTATCCTAGACGAGCCCCAGCATTCTGTAACACTCAAGCCTATTCTTCATCTGTAATGAGATTATTCAATGGAGGATTGATATTATATAACAGTTCAGTCAGTTCTTTGTTTCTAACAATATTTTCCTGTTTTCGAAGTCATCATTCGCTATTCCAATGCATCCTCGAACTTCGTGGACTGAAATAATTCATGGAGATTTACTTATCACTTAATCCGCAAGCGATTTCTGTTTGAAAATTCAGGGCTGAAGAATCTGTTTATCTAAGAATGAATTACAATTTGTAACATTAACTAATTGTTATGGGTCCTTACCTATAACTACAGAATGAACTCTTCCTAACACTATGTATACTACGCCTCTCAAGAGAGAGAGAGAGAGACGAATCGAGTCGAGCCGATAGTAGTTCACTCCAAACCAGACTGACAGTCATACTAACGCCTATATATATATATATATGTATATATATATATATATATATGTATGTATATATATATATATATATATATATATATATATATATATATATATATATATATATATATATATATATATATATATATATATATATAGTAATACTCGTTTGGAAAACCTTGGTTAGCTCAACTTGTAATATAACAAATTGATGTCCGAGGAAAATATTGGAAATGAAAAAAGAAAGAACCAAGAACATAACACTGTACGAATCCTCTCGTCAAGTTTTACCCTGAAGATGCGTTTAGGTGAAACCTAGGTAGATTTGCCTGGCTCCTTAGGATTGTTTTAGTTTATATATATATATATATATATATATATATATATATATATATATATATGAAAATTATATGAAATTAGATATAATAACGTTAAGTAATTGTTGAGGTTCGACTCAGAGTTTTGTAATTTTTCATCGAGACTGTCGATAAGAATAATTGCATTGATCACAGAAAATCTTTTTGACTTTTTAATAAATGCATATTTATATACGCTAAATTTCAAATTTAAATTTCATAGTTACATGCTCACTACAACCATTGAAAGGTCAAATAACCATATTGTGTTTGTAATTTTAAGTTTAAATTTTAAATTTACAATCAATATCGTGACTTTCCGTATAACAACTGAAAAGACAGATAATCGTGCTTTTTTTGTTTTTAATAATTATAAATATATAAAACAGAATCTAACCTGGCGATCTTTGAAAAAGCTGACTAGATTAGCAGAAAGCGCTCTGGCCAGTTTCTGTACTCCCTAAGTGATTACTACTTCACTAGACATTTGTCCCAAGGGGCAATAGCCATTTCAACTTCCTGAAAACGTAACTGTGAGTTCAATTAAGTACATAGTGCCCTGTGTATATCGATTCTATGAAAACGGGGCGAGCAATAACTGAGTAGTATTAAATATGTCAGCCAATTATGTGCCATGCGTGATACACGCTTTCGATACATGACTGACGAGGCAGATGTTTTTCCCTCGGTAGTTGCCATTTCTTTCTGCGGTAGACCAGTTGCCATCCAAGGTCTGTCCTGCTATTTACCCATAGCTGAGGGGGGGAGAAGAAGAGGATTCATACCTTTCCCAAGGGTATTAGCGCGTAAGTGAATGTAATGGATCTGACTGGAATTCGAACTCGGCTCTCTGATTCCTCAATCCGAGCCGCTATCCATTATGGTCAGTGAAATGTGAACAATCTACTCCCACCCCTAAATTAAATATAGTGTTCAGTTCGAAATACCTTGTAAGTTACCCGGATGATCGACAAGCCTCTGTTGACAGGCCGGAGAAAACAACGACCGAAACCTTGTGATAATAACATCAAAGATGAGGATAACTGTAATTGAAGATATTTACCCTGGTTTCTCCACTGAGACGTGATGTGACACAAGGTCGGATTTAATGTACACTTGGGCCAAGGACAAAAATTCCCCGAGACCCCAAAACCGTCGGTGGCGCTGACCTTCGTGCGAGCATCGTTCTCTCTCTCTCTCCCCTCTCCCCCCTCTCTCTCTTTCTCTCTCTCTCGTGCAATGAGGTAGTGCGGCCACGGGCATCTGTTCCCTAGGGCTGAGTACCTCAGTGTGATTTTCCACAGTTGCAACTCTGTTCTGCAACTGAGTCGCACTCTGCCTGAAGACAGAGACGCAGCTGAGAGATGACAAAACCTTACCCAGCACGTGCCAGGTAATCATAGTTGTAATAATCCCAAACATATAATAACGTATGTAATCTTTATACATGTACATTATATATGATCCAAAGGTTGTCACAGCTGGGGGTGATAACGGAGACAAGCACCCACTGACTATAAAAATGAGTCCGTGGCTCGGGTCTCATTTAGCCTCTGTCTACTAAGTCCAGCTCCAATTCCAGCCGGAGAATGGTCGAAGGCGGAATACTGGCGCCTCATTAACAGCTGATTCGGGTAGATGGAGCTCGACAAACCGGAAAAGCAGTCTATCTTGGGTAAGGAAAACCCTTGCAATAACATCAGTAATACGGAAAAGTAAATCCAGACAGAAAAACCGGAGTGAAGCCCCGAAGGCGGTTGGCTATGTCTATCAACCAACCAGACCTACGAGAGCGAGAAGAAGACCAAGAAGACGCTGGAGCGACTCAGTAGCAGACACTCTCAGAGCCCACAAGATATCTCTCCTTCAGGCTCCTGACAGACGACTGTGTCTCTCCGCGACACCTAACAGCACAAGTGGAAGGAAAAATTAACTAAACCTTGCAGCCAAGCTGTAATGCCTCCATATAGCATTACCTTGTCTGTGCCTTGGAGAGGTCATGCGAGTTTCACCCCCAAAGGGCTGAATTTTAACCAGATAGCGCGCTGCCTTTATCTTGCGAGATAAACGGATGCCTACTAATATTAGCCATTTCCTTAAAAACGAAAAACTTGGCATTTATGGACCGAGCAGCCAGTACTTTTTTCGGTTGAAATTTATCAAATATTTCTCTTCGAAAAGATTTTTTCTGGAAAATAAGTTTTTCAAGTCCAATAGCTGTTATCGTTTTTTTTTCTAGAATTAATGGCGTTTGCCTTCCAAAGCTTTTGTGCGAAATGTAAACATCTTGTGTATGCCATTATTTTCCCTTCGAGTAACATGCGCTGTCCATTTTAGTTGTTGGTGTTGTTGATCATCGTCATGGTTTTTGCTATACATATAAATAATCGAAAAAGTAATGACATGCCGTTTCAGAAATTCAGATACAAACAACATCTTCTCCGGGATGTAGACAAAAAAACACTGTGAAAGATGAAGGTTAAACTACTGACTAATCGTTGGCGTGCGTGTGATCATGCCAACAAAAAAAAAGACCTATATTCAAAGAATATATTCAAGCGGTGCATACCGCAGATATGCCGTGGTCTATTAGAATACCAATAAAGATAGTGAAGTTGGAAGAGACTTGCTGCCAGCCTCAACAAAATGGTGTGAACTATGCAGTAGCAGTAAATATTTAAAAGTAATAATTTATAATGCAACAGGCGATAAGGTATTTAATAATACACAGTTTATATAAACAAACACTGGTTCTACTATTATTTATGGGTTCTTTGAATTTAAGCGCAGTACTAGACTGGCAACGGTGTCTCACCAATTTACAGTTGAGCTGACTAGATGTAACCGTAAATTCTAGGCTAACAGTTTCTTTTCTCGCACTTCTCGCTTGTGGAACTCCCTCCTGGTTCTTAATCTGGAAAACTTTAAATGCGATGTCAATCGCTATCGACTGTGCTCCTGATTACTCTTCCTCTGTTATCGCTCCTAAGCAATGTTCTTGCTTCTAACTCTTCCACGTCCAATCGCCCTTTGCGTCTCGGTGGCTTTATCGCCTTGTTTGGA
>OZ038497.1:94481891-94496891 GCA_964036315.1 Acanthosepion esculentum | reverse complement strand
ATGTGGTCCAATACTCCTTTGAGAATGTGGTCCAATACTCCTTTGGGAATGTGGTCCAATACTCCTTTGAGAATGTGGTCCAATACTCCTTTGGCAATGTGGTCCAATACTTCTTTGAGAATGTGGTCCAATACTCCTTTGAGAATGTACATGGTTATCAACAAACAATAAAATAACAGTAACAAAATTCCTTAGTTATCATTAACAATCTGGTCAAATAACAAAACTTGAAATTGATAAATATGTTAAATGCCACTCGAAAGATGTTTTCTCTGTAATACTTCTTGAAATTATTTTACTGAACAATATAAACTTCATACAATAATATAAAAATATATAGTTTGTATATCGCTTCTCTTTTATATGGGTTTATTGTTTTTTAGTAATAATTTATTATAAGTCGATAATTTTTATTTTATTCTTAATATTCATTCCAGAATAATTTTTCAAAAAATATTTGAATATTAATAATATTTTAGTTTATATTTCTGAGATGAGATATTGTAACTACACATATTTACATTGTTTGGCCTGTTGTCCTCATCTTTATTGGCATATTCTAGATGTTTCAGCTGTTTAACATGCTGGCCTTCTTCGGGTGATATCTGTTGGAATATTGAACTCAGCTATGACTGACTGAATAAATTACAAACATTATGTCTGCTTATTTTGATCATAATCCTTTCATATTCATGAATATTTTTCCATATATAACAAATAGATAAAGCAAGAAATGCACTGTAACAGTGAGAATCACTTTTATTTCCCAAGTACTTCGTTATTTAGTCCACAGGGGTAGATTGTTCTAATTCCACATACCATGCCTTTTAGTTAATTCCCCTTGATAACTGAACTCTCCGTTTTTGTTCTTTTTGCTGTGGCCAGGAATTGAACTCGCAACTCTTTGGGTCAAGTCACTTTTTGGATCAATCAACCGATCTACCCCTGTGGACTACGTAAAGGTTTCGGTTCAAAAATCCAACAGACATCACAAGAAGAAGGCTGAGGCGTACATTGGCCGAAACATCATGAATATAGCAATAAAGATAAGAAAAGCAGTCTGAATGATGTCAGTCAGTTATGCACCATATATGATACACGCTTAGGCGATCATGTATCTTTCAATACATGACTGACGAGGCAAATTTTTTTTTCCACGGTAGGTTGTTATTTCTTTCTGCAGTAGACCAGTTGCCATCCAAGGCTATAAAACCCAGTCTGTCCTGCTATTTCCCCATAGCTTGGGGGAGAGGAGGAGGAGTCATTTCTTTTCCCAAGGGTTTTAGCATGTAAGTGAATGTCATGGATTTTACTGGAATTTGAATTTGGCTCTCCAAGTTACAATGGCTCATGTCAGAAATATAGACAGATCCTGAAGAAGGCCAGAGTGTCCAACGGCTGAAATGTCATGAATATTGCAATAAAGATGGCAATAAAGATGAACAGTCCGAACAATGCAAACAGTGTAAATAATAATATTTTTTATTGGAAACTTACCACAAACAAATAAAAATTACTTTCATTTAGTCTACTAACTGCTATAAATATTTTAACATCATTATTAAATACTAACAATATATTCTTGGTTGGGCGGATGAAAACTGAAATTGAGAAAAAGCTGTAAGTCTTGTCTGAAAGAGTTTTAAATGTTTACCTTATTTACATGTGAGCTGTTATCCTCATTTTTGTTGTTATTATCACAACATTTTTGCCTCTGACCTTCATTAGGTGCTTCTTGATACGTCAGTTCGAAATTCTCTGAGGGTTACCCAGATCAACAAACACCTGATGATGAATGAATAAATAAAAAAATTTGCCTCGTCAGTCATCTATCGAAAGATACATGATCGCCTAAGCATGTATCGTACATAACTGACATCATTCAGACTGTTGTTCTCATCTTTACTGCCATATTCATTGTGATAATAACAACAAAGGGTCCAAATGTAAATAATGATAACTTCTCATTACATAGGTTGGTCGGGTGACTTTGTAATATGTCAGCTCTTTTTGGGTTATTTAAAGTCAAATTATGCATGGGCCACCCAGTGAGGATCAAACTTACTACTCAGTAGCAATGGTCAACCAGACAATTTTCACTAATGATGACCTATTAATCTATATTGGTTGATTTTACTATATGTCAACCCTTGTTTGATTATTTAAGTTGAATTTCATATGCTTTACTAATGATGACCTCACACCAAGAGAAAAATATGAACCCTTGTTTGGTTATTTAAAACCAAATATTCATATGGGCCACCCAGTGAGGATCAAACTTACTACTCAGTAGTAAGACAATCTTCACTAATGATGACCTGTTAATCGATGTTGATTGATTTTACAATATGTCAGCAATTGTTTGATTATTTAAATTGAATTTTGTATGGGCCGCTCAGTGAGGATCATATTTGATACTCAGTAATAATGTTCAATGCTCCACACTGAGCTGATCTCTCGGCAGAATATTTCATCTTCTTTGAATAAACTTGTAGGAAGAAGTGTCTCTAATTAACTATTCTTGAGACAAATTTGTGAAAAATTCTTGTTAAATAATAACAATTATTTTTTTTATATTTACAGTTTGATAATCTGCAAGAGAAAATTTGTAAAGAAAATAGCAACACTATAAAAAAACACTTTCAACAAACATTTTTTTTCCAAAAATAAAATGAAATCTTTCTTTTAACAGACAATAAATTTTTTTATAATTTTCAAATAACTATGCAGATTGGAAAAAAATATTAATATTGTAAGGAACAAACGAACATTTAAGAACAACGAAATAAAGGAATTAACAATCTGGATGATTCTGTACATTAGATTTGATTATCACATGAAAGAGTGCGTATGAAGTCCACAAGATATATATATATATATATATATATATATATATATATATTTGTGTATTTTGGTAGAAATCCTTCTTTCAGGCACATTTCATTGAATACGACAGACAAAGTGCTTTGATTTAGTTTTTTATACAATTTCTCATATATTCTAATAATTTTTTCTTTTCAGATGATAAGTTATATAAAAACTGTCTGAATGTTTTCTTTCCGAGCACTTTCAGCTACGCATTTAACCATTTTCAAGAATTAAATATTTCAACTGTTAAATCAGAAATAGTTTCTTACATGTATGTATTTATATAATGTTTTCATTTTTTTTTTCAAAACACGGTCAAGATATTGTGTCCGTGTTCATAGTTGATATTACTGAGTGTTGTTTTTTTGTTTATATTAATAAGGCTTCCATTATTTTTAGACTTTTTTTGCATGGAGATGATGTTATTATATTTGTGTTGTTAACAAGTATATTACGAATAGGGTCTGGTATGTCTCCATGAATATTTAAATGAGATCTAACTGAGCTATGTCCAGAAAGGTGTAGAGCAAGTCTTCGTGTCAAACAGTTTTAATATAATTTATCATCTTAAAAGAAAAAAAATAATTAGAACACATGAGAAATTGTATAAAAACTAAATCAAAGCACCTTGACTGTCGTATTCAATGAAATGTGCATATATATATATATATATATATATATATATATATATATATATATATATATATATGCACAAATCCTTAAAAACGACTGAAAAGGTGTTTTTTATATAATTTCTCATGCGATCTAATAATGTTTTTCTTTCCACTGTCCAAATGTTTTTTTTTATCCGACCGCTTTCGACTATACATTTAGCCATTTTCAAGGATTATATTTCAACTGTTAGAATTAGAAATAGTTTGTTATATGTATGTTTTATAAAATGTTTCATTTTTTTGTTTCAAAACATGGTCAAGATATTATGTCCATGTTTAAAGTTAATATTATTAAGTGTTGGTTTGTTTGTTTTTATTAATAAGGCTT
Source organism: Acanthosepion esculentum (assembly GCA_964036315.1). NCBI lineage: Eukaryota > Metazoa > Mollusca > Cephalopoda > Sepiida > Sepiidae > Acanthosepion > Acanthosepion esculentum. The sequence goes on along the minus strand of OZ038497.1, from coordinate 94,493,021 downwards.
CCATTATTTTTAGCCTTTTTTTGCATGTGGATGATGCTATTATATTAGTGTTGTCGACAAGTATGTTCTGAATAGTGCCCGGTAGGTCTCCATGAATATTTAAATGAGATCTAATTGAGCTATTGTCAAAATGGTGTAGAGTTAGTCTGCGTGTTAAACAATTTGTAGTGTGGCCTATATATATAAAAATGTGTAGCCGAAAGCGCTCGGATAAAAAGAACATTCGGACAGTTTTTATATAATTTATCATCTGAAAAGAAAAACATTATTAGATCGAACAAGAAATTATATAAAAAACTAAATAAAAGCACTTTGTCAGTCGATTTTAATGAAATGTGCATGAAAGAAGGATTGCTGCCTAAATACACAAATATATATATATATATATATATATATATATATATATATATATATATATATATATATATATATGCATATATATATATATATATATATATATATATATATTTTGATACATATATGAAACTGTGGTATATTTAAAATGTTGTAATATGATAATGATTTTAAAATATGATAACAATGTTAAAATAGATAAAAATACAAGATAGCAGATAATATAGACATTGTGGAAATAAATATAAAAATGACAACTACATAATTAGTGAAAGAAGCAAATTAGCTCTGAAAAAATACAAGAGCACACATGATTGGGTGGGAATTGTTAATCTGTAGGAACTGTGCAAGTGAATATATATATACATAGTGCTGTATTAACCTAATAGAATAAGTAACAAATGCTGCGGTCACATATTTTTGGATGGCCCTGTATAAAATACTTTCAAAGTGTCTGCTGAAATCAGCATCTGACATGTCTGGTAAGCTACATCATTAAGTATTCATCATTTCAAGTAACATCCTAACGAGGTGATTAAATAAAATTATCAAAGTTAATTGTGTATTTTTTCTTGGCTTGTTTTTTCAGCAGGTTTAATTTTAGGGTTGTAAGAAGTAAACATTTACCAGTTTTATAAGTTCTACCACTATGTCCCTAAATAAGTTATGTATATTTTTTTAATTTAGTGTCCCTTTACAACATGCTATAAGTCCTGCACTATCTCCGAATATAGGTATACAGTAATAGTAATGTTGAAATTAACAGTTTCCATACAAGAAGCATTTGACCGTAACTGACTGAACAGTTAGTTTCCGTGAAATTTATAAAATCTTTTTATTAAAAGAGTTTTTCAGAAAAATAAATTTCTCAGATTGAGTAACGGTTATCACGCTTTCATGTACTGATGGGAATTTCCTTTAGTTTAAGTTTGTGTGGAACAATGATACCATTGTTTTCCCGTCTAGTTATATTTCATATTATAGTATTGGTCATTATCAAAGACAAATTGTTACATAATCTGAAAGTTAAATTTGTTACAATTGGAGTGAGGAATGCTGTGTCAATGTATGACCACTAAAACCATTCTAAAAGTTAAATTTGTTACAATTGGAGTGAGGAATGCTGTGTCAATGTATGACGACTAAAACCATTCTAAAAGTTAAATTTGTTAGAATTGGAGTGAGGAATGCTGTGTCAATGTATGACCACTAAAACCAGTCTAAAAGTTAAATTTGTTACAATTGGAGTGAGGAATGCTGTGTCAATGTATGACCACTCAAACCAGTCTACAAGTTAAATTTGTTACAATTGGAGTGAGGAATGCCGTGTCAATGTATGACCACTAAAACCAGTCTAAAAGTTAAATTTGTTACAATTGGAGTGAGGAATGCTGTGTCAATGTATGACCACTAAAACCAGTCTAAATGTTAAATTTGTTACAATTGGAGTGAGGAATGCTGTGTCAATGTATGACCACTAAAACCATTCTACAAGTTAAATTTGTTACAATTGGAGTGAGAAATGCTGTGTCAATGTATGACCACTAAAACCATTCTAAAAGTTAAATTTGTTACAATTGGAGTGAGGAATGCTGTGTCAATGTATGACCACTAAAACCTGTCTAAAAGTTAAATTTGTTACAATTGGAGTGAGGAATGCTGTGTCAATGTATGACCACTAAAACCTGTCTAAAAGTTAAATTTGTTACAATTGGAGTGAGGAATGCTGTGTCAATGTATGACCACTAAAACCAGTCTAAAATTTAAATTTTTTACAATTGGAGTGAGGAATGCTGTGTCAATGTATGACCACTAAAACCATTCTAAAAGTTAAATTTGTTACAATTGGAGTGAGGAATGCTGTGTCAATGTATTACCACTAAAACCAGTCTAAAAGTTAAATTTGTTACAATTGGAGTGAGGAATTCTGTGTCAATGTATGACCACTAAAACCAGTCTAAAAGTTAAATTTGTTACAATTGGAGTGAGGAATGCTGTGTCAATGTATGACCACTAAAACCTGTCTAAAAGTTAAATTTGTTACAATTGGAGTGAGGAATGCTGTGTCAATGTATGACAACTAAAACCAGTCTAAAAGTTAAATTTGTTACAATTGGAGTGAGGAATGCTGTGTCAATGTATGACAACTAAAACCAGTCTAAAAGTTAAATTTGTTACAATTGGAGTGAGGAATGCTGTGTCAATGTATGAACACTAAAACCAGTCTAAATGTTAAATTTGTTACAATTGGAGTGAGGAATGCTGTGTCAATGTATGACCACTAAAACCAGTCTAAATGATAAATTTGTTACAATTGGAGTGAGGAATGCTGTGTCAATGTATGACCACTAAAACCATTCTACAAGTTAAATTTGTTACAATTGGAGTGAGGAATGCTGTGTCAATGTATGACCACTAAAACCATTCTAAAAGTTAAATTTGTTACAATTGGAGTGAGGAATGCTGTGTCAATGTATGACCACTAAAACCATTCAAAAAGTTAAATTTGTTACAATTGGAGTGAGGAATGCTGTGACCACTAAAACCATTCTAAAAGTTAAATTTGTTACAATTGAAGTGAGGAATGCTGTGTCAATGTATGACCACTAAAACCATTCTAAAAGTTAAATTTGTTACAATTGGAGTGAGGAATGCTGTGTCAATGTATGACCACTAAAACCATTCTAAAAGTTAAATTTGTTACAATTGGAGTGAGGAATGCTGTGTCAATGTATGACCACTAAAACCAGTCTAAAAGTTAAATTTGTTACAATTGGAGTGAGGAATGCTGTGTCAATGTATGACCACTAAAACCAGTCTAAATGTTAAATTTGTTACAATTGGAGTGAGGAATGCTGTGCCAATGTATGACCACTAAAACCTGTCTAAAAGTTAAATTTGTTACAATTGGAGTGAGGAATGCTGTGTCAATGCATGACCACTAAAACCAGTCTAAAAGTTAAATTTGTTACAATTGGAGTGAGGAATGCTGTGTCAATGTATGACCACTAAAACCAGTCTAAATGTTAAATTTGTTACAATTGGAGTGAGGAATGCTGTGTCAATGTATGACCACTAAAACCAGTCTAAAAGTTAGATTTGTTACAATTGGAGTGAGGAATGCTGTGTCAATGTATGACCACTAAAACCAGTCTAAAAGTTAAATTTGTTACAATTGGAGTGAGGAATGCTGTGTCAATGTATGACCACTAAAACCAGTCTAAAAGTTAAATTTGTTACAATTGGAGTGAGGAATGCTGTGTCAATGTATGACCACTAAAACCATTCTAAAAGTTAAATTTGTTACAATTGGAGTGAGGAATGCTGTGTCAATGTATGACCACTAAAACCAGTCTAAAAGTTAAATTTTTTACAATTGGAGTGAGGAATGCTGTGTCAATGTATGACCACTAAAACCAGTCTAAAAGTTAAATTTGTTACAATTGGAGTGAGGAATGCTGTGTCAATGTATGACCACTAAAACCAGTCTAAAAGTTAAATTTGTTACAATTGGAGTGAGGAATGCTGTGTCAATGTATGACCACTAAAACCATTCTAAAAGTTAAATTTGTTACAATTGGAGTGAGGAATGCTGTGTCAATGTATGACCACTAAAACCAGTCTAAAAGTTAAATTTGTTACAATTGGAGTGAGGAATGCTGTGTCAATGTATGACCACTAAAACCAATCTAAAAGTTAAATTTGTTACAATTGGAGTGAGGAATGCTGTGTCAATGTATGACCACTAAAACCAGTCTAAAATTTAAATTTTTTACAATTGGAGTGAGGAATGCTGTGTCAATGTATGACCACTAAAACCATTCTAAAAGTTAAATTTCTTACAAATGGAGTGAGGAATGCTGGGTTAAACAGTTTCAACTGTCAGGCACTGACACAGTGTTCTTCTCTCCATTTGTAAGAAATTTAACTTTCAGATAACACAACAATTTGTCTTTGACAATAGTGAATACTACAATATTTATTTTGTAATAAACAATACCCTGATGATGACATTGACATGTCGAAACTACTTGTAACTAAAAGAAATATGTATTAATACGGCGATTTTCTCTCGTCCTTCAATAATGACGCTAAAAATCCACAGGTATGAAAGTATATTTAAAAAAATAAGTAGCCACATCATGTCTCAACTATTCAACAAACCATGTCTTTATATATTATTATATATATATATATATATATATATATATATATATATATATATATATATATATATATATATATATATATATGCTTAATAAGGTGATATTCAACAAACCATGTCTTTATATATATATATATATATATATATATATATATATATATATATATATATATGCTTAATAAGGTGATATTGCTTAGATAATCAGCTTGTGATTTTAATAATAACAAATATCATTATAAACTACAAACAAACCAAAAGTTTCTTCCCATAAATATGACAAATCTATATTTATTAAAGAATATGATGAACTATTGAAAGATATTGAAATTGAAAAGATATAGTATCGTAAAGCTACCGTTATACCTGTGATAATTGGAGACCTGTTTATGAACCTGCAAGACCCAGAAAAACAAATCAAGAAAATCCCTGGAAACCCCTATTTAGAAGAAATTCAAAACATTGCTTGGAACTGCTCACCTACTTAGGAAATTATTATCAATGTAAAGAAAATATAAACTTTCAGCATGTTGAGTGTCAGTGAACATGAGATTTTGTACAAAGAGCATTCCAGTATTTGCTACATTGGCTTACCCGAGGTCTGCGACAATGAACTGGAAATGGAACGGAAAGTAAAAGAAGAGAATAACTATAATCGTGATGCATGGTGCCCCAAAGGTCACCTTCTTCTATGTGTCATCCCACTGCAGGATATATGTGATTATGGCACTCCACAACATTCTATCTCATGTGGCGCTTGCATTTTTCACCCTTTGCTAGGGTCCACACCTCCTGTTCTGCCATCCATTCACACAAGCTCACCAGTTAAATGGCTGAATAATGCCTTCCCTATCTCATTTGCCCTGGGGTTTCAATTTTACTGAGCTATTTAAAAATGCCATAACGTATTAGATTTTTTGTACATTTTATTTCTTTATTTTTAGATTAACAGAGAGAAATTCTTCTTTTCTTTTTCTATATACCATAATTATTGAGGATGGCTCTCCACAATTTCTTCTCCTTTGTAGCCCATAGTAAATTTTGTCATTTCACTATCTCTCCTAATTCCATCTTTGAGCCATTTACACAAGTTTGTTAGGAAGGTTATACTTTGATTTTCTCTGTCTTGCCTTTAATATATGATGTCAGTGTAACATTTTTATGCCCTAACACAGCCCATGCCTTACAAAGGGGATTTACCTATGTAGCTGTTGTATAAGAGTAAGTGTCATTGGCAACACTGATTTGAAACGAGATCATCAGTAGGTAACACATGATCATAAAGGAAGCAAATAAATGGGAAGTACTTTGATGACTGTTCACTGTTCACTCTTCTTGTCTATCCACTACTGCAATCACGTTCCCTCACTATTCTAATACTATATGGATTACGATTCTCTTCTGATCATTATACTATTTGGCAATTACTACTTGAACAAGTAGTACTAGTGCAGATATTATTAGAAATTGTTACTACTAGTACTGGCATCTATGAAGCCTCAAATTTAATGAGCATTTTTGGAAGTATTAAAGAGCTTTCACTTGACATAGTAAAAGTGACAAGCAAAGCCGACCAACATCACAAAACATAGAAATTCCAATTTTCCATTTCTTTCTGTTACATATACGTGTTCTTTGTGTTTCCATTTTCTCTAAAGCTTTGCTGTTGCTCAAATGTTCAATCCATGGTATTCTCAGTATCCTTCTGTAGAACCACATTTCTGTTGTTTCATGGCTTGTCTTTATCTGTGATGAAATTGTCCAGCATTCACTGACATATTGGAGGAGCAATATTACATAATAGATCAGTACTCTTTTCTTTATTTCTAATGAGATTTTCCTGTATCTTAATACTTTTCTGCAGTTTTGGAAGGCATATTTCACTATCCAAATGCCCCTTCTGATTTTGGTGGTGTATTTTCCATCCCAAAAATTAATAACTGAGCAACGAATTAAATTTTCTTTGGGATTTAACTGGAAATTTCATGAAATTCTGAAATTTTATGCCCCCCCCCATGTTCTACTGATGTGACAACATCTTAATTATTTTCTTTGGGGGATACACTAAGTAATCAAAGGGCTAAAGCCAGAGTTATTAAGCACTGCTATGGAGAGTGTTATCAAAAGAGTGCATCTGTGGGAATTTGAAAATGGAGAATGTTTGCATCATATAATTTTTCATAACGAAATGAGAATATATTTTAAATTTCTGAATTTTCATTTTACATGAAACTATTTTTGAATAATAAAAAATGTTGAAATTATTAGATTATTTAAATCCAGAGGTGACTTCTAGCATTCCCTGCAATAATAATAATGATGATGATGATGATGATGGTGATGATAATAATAATAATAATAATAATAATTATTATTATTTTTATTATTATTATTATTATTATTATTATTATTATTATTATTATTATTATTATTATTTATTTTTTTCACAAATGTGCAATGGAAAAAGTCATGATGCCATTTCTGACCTTAGGTCTCTGGTTGGGACCCGGAAAGAAATGATTAACCAAGAGAAATTAAGGAAATAATAATAATAATAATAATAATAATAATAATAATAATGATAAAGACAGTACTTGTAACAATTTTAAGGGATTTACATTATGGAACAATCGAAGCTAATAGAACCAGACATAGTGCTCAAAGACCAGAATGTGCTTTCTTATTGACATAGCAGTTCCTGCAGACTGTAATGTATCTTTGAAGATTTTCAAAAAAGTCTATCAAAATACAAAGATCTTGAAGTGGAAATCTCAAAATTTGGCACATGAAGACATCAATAATTCTAGTTGTAGTTGGGGCCCTGGGTTTGTTCGGAAAAAAAGTTCTGATAGAGTCATTCATGGGATCTCTGGCAGATCATGCCCTAAAGAAATCAAAAAAAAATTGTTCTCACAAGCACAGCTCACACCCTATGTAGGGCTTTACCTATGTAAAACGTGTCTGCTTTTAGGTTGTTTCATTTTTTAAAAATTTATTTTTACTCAAATGTTCAAAGGAAAATGTCATGATACCATTTCTGACCTTAGGTCTCTGGTTGGGACTCAGAAGGAAATGAGTATACACCAGAAATCAAAGGAAATAATAATAATAATAATAATAATAATAATAATAATAATAATGATGGTGATGATGATACAACAGAAAACTCAATATCCTCATCATGTACATGGTTTTATCAAGATCATCAACATTATCATTGAAATGGTACTCTCCCTTGCTTTGGTATCTCCTGACTTCATAATGCCAATAATGAGATTTACCATTGCAGTCTCCTTAGTCAAAGCAATATTTAGAGCAGCTCGTCTGAGGTTACACTGCGTTGAAATTAAAAGAATAATCCTAAAATATCCACACCATAAATTTGTTTGTAAGCTAGATAACCATGAATTTCATTATTTATATTATACGGCCTTGTATAAATTGTTAGTTAACAGACTAAAATCTCTTTTTCTATATGCTGCCTCCCTAACATACATAGCATCTTCTATATACTGTGACCCTTCATGACTAGTGGAATCATGGCTCTTCACAACTTTCTTTGTAGCTCTTAGAAAGATTTGTCTTTTGCTATCTCTCCTAATCTCTGTTCTGCCAAACATTTACACAACCTCATTAGTAAGGTTGTTTGCTTCTTTTCTCTATCTCACTTATCTTCAATATATCAATTCAATAATATATATATATATATATATATATATATATATATATATATATATATATATATATATATATAATAAAAAGACTTAAACACTAATATTCCATGGTCATAATTTATTCCATCGGAATTGTAAGAACAATTCAATTCATCAGACTTACAGATTCAAAAAGAAAACGGAACAACAACTCCGGGAAAAATTGGTGAGAGTATGTGTGAATTGGATCGTTCTTACGATTCCAATGGAATAAATTATGACCATGGAATATTAGTGTTTAAGTCTTTTTATTATATCCTTACTCTGTCCTGGACATCGAGTTCTACCTGGATCATATTCTCTTGGAATTATTTTTATACATATATGTATGTGTATATATAATTGCATATGTATGTGTATATTCACCACTATTATTGTCTATATATATATATATATATATATATATATATATATATATATATATATATATATATATATATATATAAGTGTATTGTCTTTGTTTTGTTCTTATTTTCCTTAAAGCTTCCTCCTTTTTAACTTGTTCCGTCCATAGCATTCTCAGCATCCTTCTGTAGAATCAATCCTCTGTTGGCTCAAATCTTCTCTTCATCTATGAGTAGATTGTCCAGCATTCACTGCCATATAGGTGGGTTTGGTATTACATAGCATTTCAGTACTCTTTTCTTTGTTTCTAACAACATTTTTCATGTTAATATTTAATACTTTGTTTAGTTTTTGGAAGGCAATATATCTTCATATTTTGTTGTCCAATCCTCTGTTAAAATATTTCCTAGATATTTAAACTTTGGTAATTTCTAGATGTTGACATCTCCAAATTTAGCTTGCATCTTGGGCTTTTCCATTTTGTTAACAACCATGAATTTCCTTTTTAGCTTTGCTTTTCTGTCAAGTATAACAAAAAAAAACAAAAAGGTTTGGAAGGAAGCCCCGTGTCAATATCAAAAAAGAGCTATAACATTCAGTGGACTTGAGAAGACCAATTTCCTGAGAAAACTGTTTTGAAAATAAGATCTTATAAATTTCTATCGACAGCAGCGTTAACTGTTCAGTCAATTTTTTGTTGGAAACATCTATCTGTAGAATTATTCATTTTTTTTAATTAGTTTTCTATAAGGAAACGTTAGTTCTCAAATTTTATCTTCAAAGGGAACAACAGAAACAACGTGCAGGCAATTATTTTTTAATCATCTCACCCCCAAGCAAGGAGATAATGCCACTAAGATGCAAGGAATTACTGAGAAAAAGAGAATGAGAAGACCTTAGTGAGGAGAAAAGACAATAAAAGAACAGAGTACAGAAAGACAGAAGATTGTGATTGATGTGGCATTCAAATTTTTGAACATTGTAGGTGGCAGGAAAGCAAGAAACTGGAAAAGAGTTTCACTGGTGAAAAGTGCAAGAAAATAAACTCTTGGAATAGAACTTATGGTTGCATCTAGTGTTATGCCTCCTACATCTTCTACACAAACTGGATTTCAAGCCGACTAAAAACTATATATACCCAAATTCAAACAGATCTGACACAGATCAGCATTTGATGTCAACACCAACATGCTGAAAGAGAGAAAGAGATGCCACTAACAAAGATGATGGCCACAACTAAGTGTTAATTTCCTTTCTAATTTCATCACTCTTTCTCTCTGTTGCTTTATCAAATGTAACAGATAGAAGAAATCAGTCTTTGTATATATGTAAATAAATTATACATTTATTTACCCCTACTCAATGTCCTCTTTTGATCGACATTTGGATTTATGTTTGCTGAGGTAGAGAAGAAATTAACATCCACAACAGTAACAACAAAAACAGTAACAACAAAAACAAGGTTCTGTCTTCGAGGTTAGCCTTTTCTACCACCACAACAACAGCTATTTCAACAGTGAAATTAAATTAATAGCAATGCAGAGAACCTGTTGCCATGAAAACATTTATAGAAAACACAGAGAGAAGAGAAATCAAAGAGCTGAAACCCGAATTCCAGTTGGGTTTCTTACAGTCACTTGTGTACAAATGACCTTGGAAAAGGCATAAATCCATCTTTTCTCCCCACCCTGCTACGAGTTGAATAGCAGGACAGACTGGATTCTTTAGACTTGGCTGGCCGTCAGTCAATGGCAGACAGTAATGACAACATAAAATTCAAAAGAGACATGATCCCCAAGTGTGTGTGTCTGTCTGTCTAATTCGTTACCTCTTCGTCACCGAGGCCTGTTGTTACAGTTGATATGTCGTTTGCCTCCTATCGTAACTGGTCTGGTTTCAATTCTTGAAACGGCCGTCCAGTGCTTTTTGCTTTTTTTTTAGTTGTTTTCTAGACTCGATGAATTACTTAATTATGATTATTTCATATCCTCCTAATAATATATATATATATAATTTATTTTTAGTAATAAGATCTAATGCAAATATGGCACTTAACTTACTAGCTGAATATCATATCTGGATTTCAAGCTGACTAAAAACTATATATACCCAAATTCAAACAGATTTGAAATGAAATAATAACATGTCTCCTTAGTACTCCAGCAATGTATTCAATTATTATTATTATTATTATTATTATTATTATTATTAATATTATTATTATTATTATTATTATTAAAGCAGTTAAGAGAAGAGCATGATTTAAGATAAAAAAGAAAAGAAAAAACACAGTGTTTGACGATGTTAAATAATATTTTGACAGTATTTAATTTTTTTTTAATTTAAAAAATTTATAAATCTACAAAAAATTGTAAGTTTTTATACAAACATTGCTTGTTTTGTAATGAAAATATGGCTGTACTGGTAATGGACACATCAAAACAAACTCTCCTGTCATTCTGTTCATTCCCCTGGGGCGAGATGTTAGTAATTTGCATACGACCCTAAAAACATGTAAGGATAGTTACATATGCAAATTACTAACTTCCTGCCCCA
>OZ038497.1:94424391-94466891 GCA_964036315.1 Acanthosepion esculentum | reverse complement strand
TCTTTTACAAATAATTTAGGGATTTAATATGAGTTAAATAGTATATTTAAAAACACATTCCTAGAAAGTTCATTAAAAATTTATTTAAAATATAACAGTTTACTGATATATATATATATATATATATATATATATATATATATATATATATATATATATATATTGTTATCCACACATAGACTGTTTCGCTGTATCACAGCTCATAAGTGTGGCGAGGCTTCTGGTTGCCTTTAGCGAGGATCGAAACAAAGCTGTCAATTTTAAAAAAAGTTAATGGTCAGAATTGAATTAGACCAGGAAACAGTAGTACTTAAAAAGGGCTCAATACGCATATAAAAAGATAAAAAAAATAATATGTAGAGCTTTTAAGTATAAAAAGTTAGGAGATCCGCCGATTCCGCTACTTTGGTTTCAAACTTTCGGTATCTTCAGGCGATTTCGGTCAATTGGTTTCATAACGTTTTGTTTTTTGTTTTTTTTTTAAATATAGCGTTCTAATTTTATTTTTATTTAAAACAAAATCAAACAAAGCATTAGAAAAGCAATGGACCGAAATCGTCTAAAGAAAACGAAAGATTGCATCGAAGATAGCGTAATCTGGTAATCGCGTAATTTTTTACACACACACACATATGTAATTTTATTTACTACTAAGAATGCTCTATCTCTTGATATTGAGCACTTTAATTACAATGGTTTCTTGTCTTAAAGACGTTATCATAATTATGCAGTTGTTTTTATTTTATTTTTCAGAATCTTGGTTAATGTTAACACACACGTTCTCATACATATACATACATACATATCTATCTATCTATCTATCTATATATATATATATATATATATATATATATATATATATATATATATATACATATATATATATATGTATATATAAACAAAGATTTTAAAAGAATTTAAAATGGAGCAATTATATATATATAAGAATATATATATATATATATATATATATATATATATTGGACATGTACAATATATATATGTATATATATGTATGTATTCTGTATACATATATATATATACATATATATATCAACAACAAAGAGTTCAATGAATTTAAAGTAGAGCAATTATATATATATATATATAAGAATAGAATATATATATATATATGTATATATATATATATATATATATATATATATATATATATACTGGACATATATATATATATATACTGGACATATATATATATATATATATATATATATATGTATACTAAACATATATATATATATGTATACTAAACAATTATATATATATATATATATATATATATATATATATATACTAGACATATATATATATGTATACTAGACATATATATATATATATGTATACTAGACTTTTATATATATATATATATATATATATATATATATATATATATATATATATATATGTATACCAGACATATATACATATATATATATATATGTGTATACTAGACATATATATATATAAAGTGGACACTGATGTCAACACCGAGTAGGCACAGTCTGTATCATGGTTGAACGTAATCTTTAGGCAATGAAGATTGCGTTCAAATATTAAACAGACTTTGGTCACTTTGTGATACCCTTTGATAGTTACAGATGTCCTATCACTGATACTGAACACTTTTACCTATACATATATAGAATTCTTGAAATTATATATATATATATATATATATATATATATATATATATATATATATATATATATATATATATATGTCTTTCTGTTTAAATTCATATTGTATTATTCCAGTGTTGGGATAAGGTGTTGAGGATAAATTCAAAAGTTCATGTGTTGTTGTTTATAAAGCTATAATAGTCATTAAATATTTAAATCTTTTTTCTTTTATGTGCCGTGTCCTTTTTAGGACGTAAACGATCAAGGCCCTCCACTTCCTCCTGGCCCTTGTAGCTCTCAATAAGTTTTGTCTTTTTGGTATTTCTCGCAAACCTTGTTCTGCAATCCACTTGTTCCAATCTGTTAAGTATGCCACAAGTTGCTTCCCCTTGTCCCTCTTTCTCTCTCTCTCTGCCCTGTGAGTATCAGATTTTCAAAGTCTTCCTTTCTCATTACGTGCCCCAGATATTTCACCTGCCTCTTCCGAAATCTATAATGAATACTGAATTTTTATAAAACTATAATAGTCATTAATGGGTTATAGGTGGGGACTATGAACTATAGGTTCCCGCCTATATTCTGTGCCTACTGGGTGTTGACATCAGTGTCCACTTTATATATATATCTAGTATACATATATATATATATATATATATATATATATATATATATATATATATATATATATATATATATATATATATAGTTATTAATGGGTTATAGATAGATACCTATAATTAATAATGAACATTTATATACCTATAATAGTTGTTTATAACCATATAATTAATATCGGGTCTCATGTTTATAATGAATACCAGATTTTACCGTGGGTAGTAATGTGTTCAGAATAGCATTTCATTTTTATAAGTGTCTGTTATGTATCGTTTCGTTCGATTTTGTGCGAATGTTTTAATGCAACTTAAGAGGAAAATAGAACAATTCCGTTTAAAAAAGGTACTGACAAATTAACACGAAATAACACGAGAAAATGATTTTAAAAATCGCACTTACGTAATCCATTAGATTCCATTCGAGAGCACGTGTTGACCGTATCTCCAAAGAGACAATAACGCGGCATTTTTAATCCAACCACACCACTACATACAGGTCCTAAAAGAAAGAAGAAAAAAAAATGCTGGGTTTACCAAATATCTGTGGGCAGCCTTAATAGTACTTATTCTTATTCTGGCATACATATATATAACTTTTATTTCAAGTCCACCACTTCTAAAAAAGAAGCAATTATTTCTTTTAGAATCATTCAGTTATGTGCCATGCGTGATACATGCTTAGACGATCATGTATCTTTCGATACATTACTGACGAGGCAGATTTTTCCCGCTGTAGGTTACCATTTCTGAAGTTGCCATCCAAGACTGTAGAATTCTATTGACCCATAGAAGATTCATACGTTTTCCAACGTAAGTGAATGTAATGGATTCGACTGGAATTCGAACTCGGCTCTCCGATTCCTCGATCCGAGCCGCTACTCATTACTCCACTGTGCCTCTGTTACTGTCTATGTCTACTCAATCTGCTGGTTTTGTATTTTAACTGTCTGGACCATATAAGACATCGTAGCTATACATGATTCATCTTTTATCTGTTTTTATCTTTCATCTGTTGAAATAGATTGTTTTATACGAAAATATTCCACCAAATATTATTAAGAGACTCGCTGTTAATCTAAACGGGTTTCCACGTAAACATTTAATTTTTGATTTACTATTGCCAATATGGATTTTAAAAGAGTCGCAATTGTAATAAATTGAACCCGACTGTGATTACAGCACCTACGAAGTCAAGTGGACTTAAATGATTTTATCTGAGTCCGAAATATATTATGTCTTTATAACCGGTCGTAAAGCCTACGAAATATGATCATCAAAGCGGCTAACCACATGAACAAAAAGCAGTAAATTCATAGATAAATACAGGAATACTTTCAGAAAAATGTCACAGTTGAGCAGAAATTAGAAAATTCTGCTTGCAAGTTTATATAAACAGTCAGAGTTAAAACAGAGATTCGTTCCGAAATTGCTTTTTGGGCAGTACAGGGCGTCTATCGGGACGAAGTTTTGAATCCACACCTGGGCGAGTTGTCAGCCGCTCGCCGTGATGTAGCAAAGGAAAGAGATGGATAGGAGGAGAAGATCCGGGTTCTCGGTGGCTGAAGGTAAAAACTGATCCGTTAGTCTGTCATGACAGAAGTAAAAGAATTTGTTCCAAGACCGTGCAATTGAATCCCTGAAAACGTGATTCGCATCTTCATTTCTTACCATCGTTTGGCCACCTTTTGTTTTCTTGAAAACGTCCAGTGAGCCTTTCATAGATTTTTTTGTTTTATTTTGTTTTGTTTTTTGTTTTTTTACACACTGACGTGAACGCGAAAACAAACACAACATCGGGGTGATTTTCCCAGTCGGTAAATGGGACTCGTTTTATGTCTACACAAAGAATATCTGTAGCAACGATGAAAAACTGCGGTTAGCTTTATTAAATATTAACTGATTTTCCACACAACCTTATCATTCCACTCAAGTCTTTTATTCATTTTCCGGAAATTTTAGAGCTCTCCCTTTTATTCCGACGACCCTGTCTATATGAAACTCAAGTTGTGGGTTCCTCCCACCTGTCTGACAAAGAACTTCTGCTAGCGACAATTAGTGTTGCCAAAGGATTATGTGAAAAAATAGTGCATTATTCTCATCCCGTTGTCTTTCTTTTACTCATGGTATGCGTTAGAGATAATACACGCCTCGTTCCGCTCTGGGGTTCCTTTTGGTCCCCAGTGAATGGAATGTTGCGTTGGGTACAATGCAGAATTGTACACAGCATACAATACTCTAAGCTTACCTAATAACTCTATCAAAACAGTAGATAAAAAATTACTTTTAAAGGTCTTTCACAATCTTTCATACGTTTTTACGCATGTGCTACAAAGACATCGATACATACAACTTCATTTATTTATGTTTATATCCTTTCTATTTAGTTTGCTTAGGCAATAAAATATGTAGTTAATCGTACGTAATTATATACTGATTTTTATTCTCTTTTTTTAAAATAAATACCAATGCGTCCATTCATCCTGTCTGTATTACCACCTAACATTCCCAAGGAAAGTGTATTAGAGAAAAACCTTAATTACCTGTGTGTAAACCTATTCTTAGCTTCAGTTGATCATTGGGTCTGTGACGAATCTTGAATGAGAACACGCTCCTCAACAGTGCTATCGACATTCGGGCAATTTCTCTCGCGTGTAAGTTTCCATTTCGTACTGGAAGCCCGGATGCAACCATATACGCATCACCGATAGTTTCTACCTGTACACGAGAAGAAAGTAAACAAAAAAAATGACAAAATCAATTATTTTGATGATCACAAAAATATAATCGACCTGGAGAAGGTCCAGTTCTGACTGCTTAAAATAATATTATACACACGAATGTGTTGAAAAATACCTAGTTTGGCACACTCTCTATAGTAAACCAATCGGCACATGAATTTGCATCCTACATAGTCGGGTAGTTTCGTCTTTTGAATCCATTGTTGCGGTAATTAATTCCTGCCCAAAGCCTTTGTCAAAGAAAGTGTCCATCATTTTGTGATTCCTAATTATGGTGTGAATTATATCTCATTTGTTAATGCTAGTGGCGAATTTGAGTCCCAAGCGATTGAATTCCATCTAGCTGAAGCTACTGGTTATGAGGCGCCAGTTGTCCACCTTCGCCAATTTCCCGACTTAGAGCTGGGCTTTGTTTTTCAGGCTATTTAATAATCATTTTATAGACAGTGGGAGCTGGTCCTCACTATCATCACCTTTGGAGCATATATAATGTACGTATATAAACATTATATGCATTAGGGGTTTTAGAAGGTCCCCTAAAATTAAGGTTTTTTTTTTTAATATATAAAACGTTACATAAACAAAAACAAAAACACTAGAAAGCAAGGCAAATTACGAAATAGTACATAAAGAGACATGCCCAAATAACGAAATGTCTGTTAATTTTAGAAAAAGAGAGCAGAAACAAAAAATGGAAATAGAAATCGGGATTTAAGCCTAAAATACTCGGAAATTGCGAAGTCATTAATTAACACGTTATCAAATAATTGATACTGTCTTTTTGACAGTACTGACACGTAAACTGCCAATTGATGAAGAATGAACGAGAGTAGAAAATACTAAGTTGATAAATATAACTTTAGGTAAGCAAAAAAGGAAAGGAAAAAAATAAGAAGAACGATGTTCAGGTTAGTTGTGCAAAATAATATTAATACTTATTCAGAAAAACCGATAATTTTGTGTAAAAAGTTAAAAGAAATGATACTAAAAATACAAATATAATTTCAAATTAATTTAATAATCATAATACATATAATAAATAAAAAAAAAACATAATTACAAATTATAATGAATTCATCGCAAGGGGAGATGCCGCGTTTTTATTCGAACCTCCCCAAAATTAATGAATTTGTTTAAGTTAAACTGAAAAACGTAAACATTGCTTAAAAATAATATAATAATTTAATATAATTTGCATTATATATATATATATATATATATATATATATATATATATATATATATATATATATATATATATATATATATATATTAAAAAGAAGAGAGGTACCGCAAACTTTTTTGGTTGTAATGTGGGGTTTTTTTTTTAAATATTATTCTTTATTTTTCATAGTTTTACATAGTTTTACAACACGTGTTTCTGGTCTTACGACCGTCTTCAGGTAAAGGGTGGAGATTTCCACATATTATTAAAAATAATTATTAAAAATAATTAATTTTTTTCCTTTATGCTTTTCAATGTTACATCTTCTCTATATGAGACATTCTCTGTTTTTGTGTTGGTCATTCCAATGTCTTTCTTTAAATGGTAGTGAAGAGTTCTGAGCGAAGGGTCATAAAACAATTAAGGTTGGTTTGAGAAGTGATGAATCGGGTTGTCTTATCTTTTAATGTTTTAATAACCCCTGTGTGTTCTTAGATCCCTCAGATCTATTTCCGTTTTCGTGTGTTCCTGTCAGCATGCGTGTATATATGTGTGTGTACATTCCCCATTGAATACATACACTGTTTCACTACGAAGAATTAGTAAACACACTTGTACACATACACACACACACATAAACATACACACATACACATGCACACACGTACATTGTCCCACCATAAGGAATCTGTACAAACGCGCACACTTCGTAGTGAAACAGTGTATGTATTCAATGGGGAATGTACACACACATATATACACGCATGCTGACAGGAACACACGAAAACGGAAATAGATCTGAGGGATCTAAGAACACACAGTGGTTATTAAAACATTAAAATATAAGACAACCCGATTCATCACTTCTCAAACCAACCTTAATTGTTTTATGACCCTTCGCTCAGAACTCTTCACTACCATTTAAAGAAAGACATTGACCAACACAAAAACAGAGAATGTCTCATATAGAGAAGATGTAACATTGAAAAGCATAAAGGAAAAAAATTAATTATTTTTAATAATTATTTTTAATAATATGTGGAAATCTCCACCCTTTACCTGAAGACGGTCGTAAGACCAGAAACACGTGTTGTAAAACTATGTAAAACTATGAAAAATAAAGAATAATATTTAAAAAAAAAAACTCACATTACAACCAAAAAAGTTTGCGGTACCTCTCTTCTTTTTAATATACACACTTTTCTCTCGTTGGAACCATTATAACCTCTTCATTTCATATATATATATATATATATATATATATATATATATATATATATATATATATATATATATATATATATATATATATTATGAAATGGATAATGTCCGACAATTATTTTAAGACATTTTTATGTTTATACATTCTTTTTATAGATACAAATATTTAATTAAATACTCTGTTTTATAATATCATAATAATATAATATAATATAATATAACATATATATATATATATATATATATATATATATATATATATATATATATATATATGCGTATATATATATGTATATATATATATATATTATGATTATTTTTTCGAAAAATATGATTCGATCGCGACACAGAAATTACTATGTTTCGAAACTTGACACAAGTCCTACATTTTAATTTCAATATTAAACTTAAAATATAGTGTACAGTTTCATTCTCAAACGATGTTTAAGATCTAAACATCGCTTGAGAATGAAACTGTACACTAAATTTTAAGTTTAATATTGAAATTAAAATGTAGGACTTGAGTCAAGTTTCGAAACATAGTAATTTCTGTGTCGCGATCGAATCATATTTTTTTTTTAAATAATTATAATTTAAGCTCTACTTCTGTATCGAACATTTTAAATAAATAAAAATAAAAAACAATAATACTAAACGACTTTGGATCATTAATCTAACTGTTCTTTCCTATTACATCAATACACACCCGCAAATAAACAAAGAGCTGTATTTAGAAATTATATATATATATATATATATATATATATATATATATATATATATATATATATATATATATAAACGTATGTATTCATACGTCATAGCTGCCAGTTGTATATGTGCATATGTTTATGCGGGACTGTGTGGGTGTTGTATTTCGCCTTTGTCGTGATGACCGCAGTATCGGTGAACTGGTAAAATTAATTCATCGATCTTAATTTGATTCAATTGTCCGTCTCCTTATGCTGTAATAAACAAAGAGCTGTATTTAGAAATTGCCGCCTGGCTTCTGCTTGATCGGTGGGCTGTGACGTCCTATCCCGGTTGGGAACAGATCTTGTCTCTTATTAGCTCACCAGACGATAACGGTCGTATCCTTGTAGGGACCGTTTCTGATTAGTTCACCAGACCATGATTGTCATATCCTTGACTGGGCCGTGTGTCTATGTTGGACTGTATTTTTCTTTTTATAAGTGAGGCATTTCGACTCTGGATATGTTATGATGATCGCAGCATCGGAGAATAGATACAATTAATTCATCGATTCTGGTTTGATTCATCAGTCTTCTATCTGTATACTGGCGAAACAAAGTGATATGTTTAGAAAAAGACGACTGGATTTTGATTAATCTGCGTGCCATATAGTGGTTGGAAAGATTTGTTCTCAATTCTATGAGGTCACATCCTTGTTTGTCATCGTTTCTGATTGGTTCGTGGAAATATGACTCCATTTTGAATTTTTTATTCTATTTTTAGAGATACGGAAACTTGAGCGGCACACACATTCAGTGTATTTTTGTAGTAAAATCACGTATTATGCATTTCTAGGCTAAAATCTTAAGCAGTGTATTTCTAGGTTTTCAAAGATATTAATTATTAGTATACTTTTGTTAATCACTTCAACCCAAGCAAGGCGATAATGCCACTAAGACGTAAAGAGGGTACTGAGAGTGAACAAGAATGAGAAGACTTTATAAAGGAACCAGAAACCTAATCCTAAACAGGAAAAGAGATAAAACCTCTACACCTGTTCAAAATAAAGGGGAGGAGTGTGAACCGGACAACAGGCGAATCTATCTCTTCGTAGTGAGATCTACATAATATATACAATCGCCTTATTCTTCTTAAAAGGGTTTCTATAACTCCTAACAGCTGAAAACAGTTTACTTTTTTACTATTCACCTAATAATAGACGGAGGAGCCACTCGAAGTAGATGATTACTCATTAAGTTTGTTTTAAAGGTCTATAGTGGAGAGAAGTAAGAGGTGCATATTATAAGTATAAGTAGGATAGATATCGGATAACCCTAGATTTGAAGAGTTTAAGATTGTAGTGATCGGGGAAGCATCCTCTCGGGAGTTCGTTTCACAATGCGGCGGTTCTGGGGAAGAAGCTGCCTGAGTGGAACTTTCTTATCGCCACTGGAATACGAAGGTGAAAGCGTATGAGTCACCTCAGTGCCTGTGTCGTGGCGGCTTCTCGCCGTCAAAGCCTGAACTGGTGGAACCAAGGAGTATCGCTCGCATGAACATCTGTCATGAAGATAGCGATACAGTAGCGAGAGGCGAGCAACGTTTCGACTGTGGGGAAAGGGGTTGCAGGGTGGGAAGCAATTCCTCATCAACAAGGCCTCTTTGGAACTGTGCCTGACATGTCAAATAAAGAATGGCTACATCCGGACTTGTCTTCCCAAATTTCAATAAGTAACCAAAATAAAATCATTTAGAATAGAGTTCCTATAGTAAAATTATTTTTACGGTAGGGATTTTTCAGTACGCCCCATGTCGCTACCGAACATGACAGAAGAGGTTTAGTAAGCGTAGCTGACATGTGGCGCAAAGCAGAAAGCACGGTGCACTGTGTGACGATCGAACTCACCACTCAGTGTAATTGATCGAGTCAGACAAGCTGGCTAAACAATTACACGACGTTGACGTGTACGAAATCATTTTTAAGGTAAAGTCTGTAGTAAATAATGAGGAATACTTTTTTACTTTATATACTGGGTGAAAATAATGAAGACAATTTTTAAAGCGATCAGAAGGCAAAGTAAGCAACTGTGAAAACAACAACATATATTTTGAAACAAATGGATATTAAATGGGGTTTATGAAATTACAACGAATTCTCACTTGTTCCTTCATTTTGTTGTAAAACTAAGGTTGCATGTTTGATCAAATTGACAGACCATCCATAACTTGAGACGTGCGACCAGCATTCTAAGGAATGTCTTCCTCTTGAAGGAATATCATACACTGTCTTTGTGGTTCCAAACTTTTCTATCAGATGAGAAATTTTTGATTGAGCAAAATGATCCTGTTTTAAATTGTTCTTCGTTTTATAAGCTCTCATCTGTTGTGGTGTCCTCCCTCTAATGAGTCTATTGTGGACTCTTCCGCTTACTATAAAGTTAGTAGGAAAGTAAGCCGAGGGGGAACAGTGATATAGACTGTTCAACTGTCGAACTCTTTGCCTTGAGCAGCGAGGAATCCGGACAAGGCTTTGGCGAAGGGCAAAGTTTCGTCCGGGGAGGTAGACAGTCCCTGAACTCGTTTATACCGGTTTAAAGGAAATATTTTTGGCCGAGCCTACAGGCACGGAGAATCCACGATAAACTCGTCCTTGTGTCACATACGACCCACGTGGGAGCCGTTAAATATAACAGTGATATAGACTGTTCAATGTTTAACTACTACTACTACTACTACTACTACTACTACTACTACTACTACGACTATTATTATTATTATTATCTGGGCACGTGGCCAAGTGGTTAGAACGTTCGCATTCGGACCATGAGACCCGGGTTCGAATCTCATCATGTTCGATTTGTCAGGATGTTATCGGACTGGAGGGATCGATCCCAGCCTGCAACACCTTTGGAAAGTACCTGAAAACCATATCATGGGTTGTGAGTGAAATTGGGTAGACGGAACTCTTGGAGTACGTCGATAGCTGTGCTAACCCGAAGTAACAAGTCATCGTGGCCGAGGGATTGAGCGTGCTGGCCTTGTTCAAATTGTTGATCACGCCAGATAAAACGCGCTTTCGCAGAAACTGTAACTAAGGTCTGCAAACAAACATAAATGTGCCTGAGGAAGCGTCTGCAATAGAGATTGGCTAGCCGCCTGAGTAGACGGGTATCCCCGAATACGAGTGGCCTGCTATACATTATAATTATTAATATTATTGCTTGATTTTGTGAATGAGTATTTGGGATTGTGTGCCATGTCACTCAGCTGGGTAATCCTAGTTGGAAACGTTTCAAATTGTAAGGTACCGACAAGTTTGTTTTTCTCAGCAGCAGCAGCAGCGATGTCTGGCCTTACAGATCTGTTACTTTTCTTCTGTACTTTTTCTATGGCTTGACTCAACGACCGAATGTATGATACCTTTGGCATAATAGGATTTCTTAGAGCTAGTACACATTTTAAGACATATATCCCTACTTATTCTGTGTGTGTGTGTCCCTTCACGATGTTAGCAATCATGGTTCTCCACAATTTCCTGTATTTTGTTGCTGTTAGTATTTTTTCCTTTTGCTATCAATACTAAATGAAGATTTATAATGTATAAGATTCCTCTCAGTTGAAATAGCTTGTGAAGAGTGATCTCCCTTGCATTTAATTCTGTTTCCCGCAGAGATAAAATGGAAAGCACTAACATTTCTTTAAGGAAGCATTGATCAACAAAATTCCAAATGGGAGCAAATGAGTTAGGAAGATTCTATTGCAACAAAAATCAATTAGTGACCTCCCTCCAAATTTGGCATTCGGGAAAATATTATCATATATAGATCTACTATTTTAACAATCTATAATTTTAGTGCATTTTTTACATTTAAAGTCAACGACCAAAGGCGACATTCTGTTCCATGCGTAAACGCAATCGTCAGGGCATATTTACATATGAGATATTCCTGAATACTTTAACACATAAATAAAGCAAAACTTAAAACTATATTTGATCAATATATATATATATATATATATATATATATATATATATATATATATATATATATATATATATATATATATATATTATAATATATATATATATATATATTAACATATATATATATATATTATAATATATATATATATTATCATATATATATATATTATCATATATATATATTATCATATATATATATATTATCATATATATATATATATATTATCATATATATATATTATCATATATTCATTCATACATGTTTCATTAAATAATATAGACAAGTGTTGTCTATTTATTTTATGTAAGTTCTTTTCATATTGTCTGATAAGTTTAATAACATTATCATTAAACAATGAAAGAAAATCACAATATTGATACATATTTTTTAATCCAATCTAAGCTTTCGGCTTACATAAGCCATTATCGAAGATGACAATTACACAATATATTTAAGCAATACACGAACAAGAAATTGATGATAGTCTGTTTTTGTTTACATGGATGATTTCCAAGCAACGATAAACACGTGCATATAAGGCGCTGAAAGCGAAAATCGCTCCACAGCTCATGACGTCACACATGACCACATTATCATATATATATTATCATATATATATATATATTTTCATATATATATATATATTATCATATATATATATATTATCATACATATATATATTATCATATATATATATATATTATCATATTATATATATATATATATTATCATATTATATATATATATATTATCATATTATATATATATATATAGATATATATATATATTATCATATTATATATATATATATATATATATATATATATATATATATATATATATATATATATATATGAATATAAAAGTGAACATAGACGTTAACACTTAGAGGTGACAGTCTGTTTCATGCTAGATGCAATCGTCAGGCAACTTGCACACGCTCTATCTCTGTTATTGAGCACTTTATCCCATAAATATAGCACATTTTAAGACTATATTTCTCCATATATATATATATTTAGGCAGCATATTTTCATTCAACCATATTTGATTAAATAATTTGAATGTATTATGTCTATTTATTTTAGTTTTAATCCTTGCAAGTCCACGATTTCTTGGTGGCTGTAGAAAATCGATTAGAAAGATTCCAAAATACTAAATAAGAATTCTATAATTAAAAAATCTTTCTCAAAAATCTTTTAATAAAAAAAAAAACAAATAACATCCAAGTTACCTCCCTTTCATAGTGTTAAAAAAATATTTGGAATTTACGGTGTTAACGCATAAACATATCCATAGATATGCAACCTAAGATGGTCCAAGATTGAAATTACTTCGGAAAATAAACATTAATTGTAAGAAAATTTTTGAAGTTTTCTTAATCCTTTTTCTAAAGCCACCAAGACATTAATTTATAGACTCGAACGGAAAACTAAAATAAATAAACATAATAGGTATAAAATATATTTACACACACACACACACACACACACACACACACACACACACACACACACACACACACACACACACACACACACACACACACACACACACACACACACACACACACACACACACACACACACACACACACACACTAGAAAATATTAAATATATTTATTGCATAAATAGTAATAATAATATTAGTATTAATCGCGTTGGAATTTTATCTCAGGCGATTTTACGTTTGCACAGCGCAAGGGAGGCAATTCATGTCTGATGTTAATGTTGATCACTTTCATGTCAGAATATTACATATAAATTTTAGTGCATTTATATATATATATATATATATATATATATATATATATATATATATATATATATATATATATATATATATATATTTGATATTTCAAAAATTGTAAAGAAACGGTATATTGGGTGTTCAGCTAGTTGCTGACCGTAGGGGCGAGCCTTATTTTCGCTTACATAATAATGAGTTGCAGATAAATTCAAATAAAAAAGAATAGAATGAAATCTTACCTTATACACATCAAATTGTTCAATGATCGAATCGAACAGGGTATAAAGATCGTTGAGTAAGTCAACAACCTGCAAGAACAAAAAAGTAATAATTATTAATTTTTGAGTTGGGGGTCGGGGTATGGAAAACAATTGTATATGGTAGATTTATGGACAGATGTATGGTGAGATACACAGAGAAGAAACAGACTGAGATAGATAGATAGATAGATAGATAGATAGATAGATAGATAGATAGATAATGAATTCTAGATATATAGATAGATAGATAATGAAGTCTAGATAGATAGATAAATAGATAGATAATGAAATCTAGATAGATAGATAGATAGACAATGAAGTCTTGATAGATAGATAGATACATAGATAGATATTAATAGACTGATATATATATATATATATATATATATATATATATATATATATATATATATATATATATATATATATATAGATATTATAATTTTATCATATGGACAAAACCATTTTACTCACTACAAAGATGCAACTTGGTTTCCGTGCATTTCAACTGCACATCCGCCCTCACCCGTCGATGTGCAGTTGAAATGCACTGAAACCAAGTTGCATCTTTGTAGTGAGTAAAATGGTTTTGTCTATATGATAAAATTATAATAAATAAATAATTATCGCTTTATTATCGGTATCAAGCTCTCTTTTGGATTAATGCTGTGAACGTTGGAATTTATATATTACTTTCGTTCTTATCGGATATATATATATATATATATATATATATATATATATATATATATATATATATATATATATATATATATTATGTAATGGACAAAGACCGACAATTATTTAAAGTCATTTTTATGTTTAACATTCTTTTTATAGATACAAGTATTTAAGTAAATGCTCTCTTTATGGATTTAAAATAATGTTAAACATAAAAATGTCTTAAAATAATGTGTGACGTCATTTGTTTACATTTGATACGCCATGAGCAGTTATGAATGTACGTGAGAGATTCATGGAAGATTGAACTTTATAAGCAGTAAATTCGACCTTGTCAACCGTACGATCCTTTGCGACCGAGCGGTAAGGCACGTCAGGCTATATGACGGTTCCGTATAGGATACAGATTCGAATCCTGTTAGAAGGACGAATATTTTCTATAAAAATTTCTCGGATATTCAGACCGGTAAATGTTATTTAGTGCTGTTTATTATAAACAGAGCATTTACAATTTAATATGCAAAAATTTAATTTAGACATCTCATAAGGCGGTTAACATTGTTAACCACCTGATTAGACTGTAAGAATTTTTTAAATATAATAATGGGTTTAATTAACTCGTAGCTGGTGGGAGAAAAGGTGGATTCATATATTTCCCAAGTGTATTTGTGTAACACCTACTGGATCGATGTACTCTGAAAGACCGGCCCTTGGTCCTGTCCTGGTTCGGTATTATAGATTGTATATGTATGTATGTATGTTGCGGCATTCACCCTGGATCGGTTAAGCCGGCTCCTTCCAAGGAATTCACCGCGATCCGTCGCCAATGCTGAAACGAGCGACAGCCATTCCCGATTCCAACGGCGGTGAATTCTTGAAACGGAGTAACAAGGGTGTTTGAACTTCACACGCGGTCCCCACACCTCGCGTGCTATCCCAGTGGAGGGAGGAATATGCTCTTACTTGCCGCAGAATTTCCACAGACGCAGAGGCAAGAGTAACCAAAAGGCCGGTGCAGACGCCGAATGGTTTTGAATTCAGAGTTGACCAGTTGCCATCCAAGGCTATAGAACCGAGTCTGTCCTGCTATTTACCCGTAGTTGGAGGGAGAAGAAGGGTGTTAGTACGTAAGTGAATGTAACAGATTCGACTGGAATTCGAACTCGGCTCTACGATTCCTCAATTCGTTATCCATTACTCCACCGTGCCTCCTATTATAATATATTATAGATTCAATCAAAGTCTTTGGTTCACAATGTCGATTCGATTCCAATTTCCCGCCACGTTGTGATTTTTTGATCCTGGAGAGCAATTAACAAATCGTAGACCCAGGAAGATTCAGCCGGTCTACTTGCAAGTTCGTTGGGGCGAGAATCGGGCCAAGCAGAAAAATCAAATACGAACAAGTCGATTCGAGTCCAAAGATAAATTTATGTGTGTGTGTGTGTATATATATATATATATATATATATATATATATATATATATATATATATATATATATATATGTAATAGGAGGAAATTGGTACAAAAAGAATACTGCTTCTTTTACAAGAAAGAGGTGTACATGAAATAAAGCCCAGAAATAAACAAAACAAATATTGCAAATAATCCTGAAAGGAGAGAAGTAGTTTTCGGTTTCACCCTTTTTGCTTTTAGCCGTTGCCATAATTATTTCAGCAGCAAGCGGACGCTTTCACTCTCACTGCCCCCCTCTCTCTCTTTCTCTTTATCTCTCTCTCTCTTTCTCTCTCTCTCTCTCTCTCTCGACGACTTCTACTGACTCCACTTCAACTGACTGTTCTCGCAGAAACTCGTGCTTAAATAAATGCGGTCGTACCGACAAAAAAACAGGAGTGTTGGTGAACTAAGAATACAACCTGATTACTGACCTCTCCCCCTTCATGATTAAATGAGCAGTCTCCTCTTCTCAATTGGCATTCCATAATTCACATAAACACTATTGTTTTGACATTTTATTTTAATAATTCTGACGAAGCACAGATTCTCTGGGCACAAACTTCACCGCAAATTATTTTTCTTATCTGTGAACAAAATTCTATACTACTACAATTATTAATATTTCAAGGGTGACCATTGCCCGCTGTAACGTCTGCACGTAAGTGAATATAACGAACCAACGAAAATTGGAACTCGGCTCTCCGATTAACAATTCCCAGCCATTGTCCCTTACATCACCTGCATATCCAAGCTGACAGCACCTGTAATACCCGAAAAGTCACCCATTTTGGTACTGACCAGGCTCGACGTTGCTTTAAGTCGGTGATCGTACAGTAATAAATGGTTAAGTTAACAGCATAGGTATTGCGTTGAGAACGGATGCCACCAGGAATGTTGTTGATAAAAATTAGGAACAATGTAGGTCCAAGGATGGGGGACGCCTGCATTAATGGAAAAAGATCTAGAAGAGATGCCGTACTAGACAACTTTCATTTTGCGATTCGATGCGAAAGAATGAATCAGTTTAAAAAAACTCTGCCCAAAAGTACCATAACCTTTCAACTTGTGCAGAAACTAATATGCCAAACCTTAACATATGCCTTCCATATATCGAAGAAATATTTTTTAAGAGAGAGGTGGAAAGAAACTGAAATCATTTTGCCCCCAAAGACCGACGTCCGCACGATTCACAGATTTATAGTGTTAGATAGATAGATAGATAGATAGGTAGAAGGGTAAACAGAAAAATAATTAAATAGATAGATAGACAGACAGAAACAAAATTAGATAGATAGATAGACAGACAGAAACATAATTAGATAGATAGATAGATAGATAGATAGATAGATATAAAGAAAGAAAAAAGAAAGAAAAATGAGATAGATCGATAAATAGTTAAAAAATATTTAGACAGATAGACAGAAAGAAAGAAAAAAAGAAAGAAAAAAGAGAATGTGATAAATAAATAGATAGATAGATAGTTAGAAGGGTAAACAGAAAAATAATTAAATAGATAGATAGATAGACAGACAGAAAAATAATTAGCTAGCTAGCTAGATAGATAGATAGATAGAAACATAGATAGAAAAATAATTAGATAGATACAAAGAAAGAAAGAAACAGAATATGATAGATAGATAGATAGATAGATAGAAAATAGTTAGATCGATAAATATAAAGAAAGAAAAAAGAAAGAAAAAATGAGATAGATCGATAAATAGATAAAAAATAATTAGACAGATAGATAGAAAAAAAGAAAGAAAAAAAGAAAGAGAATGTGATAGATAGATAGATAGATAGATAGATTTTCTTGAGCTCCATCGCTGACGGGTGCAAATGCACAACTCTCTAACCTAAAAACGTAAGAAGGATCCACTAACCTCATATGGTGTGCTTTCTGCTGACATGGCTGTAAAGCCGCAAATATCACTGAAGAAAAGAGTTACACTCTCAAATTCTTCTGCAGTGACGGTTTCTCCTCGAATGAGAGAGCTAGCCACCGATCTGAAAGAAAAAAAAGCCCATTGAAAGTTCAAACGGTGAAACATCATTTGGCGTTAAAATATACAAATTAAGAATTATGATGCATATATGAATAACTTAAAAAGAAGGGTAGTAAATAGACAGATAGATATCAACAAACTGGTATAGATAGATAGACAGATAGACAGACAGATAGATAGATAGATAGATAGATAGATAGATAGATAGATAGATAGATAGATAGAAAGGTATGTCAAACGATAAATGCAACCTGAGTCATATATATATATATATATATATATATATATATATATATATATATATATGAATCCAGAAAAAATGAGCATCTCTGAAAAGAGTCTGTCCAAAAGTAGCCTACTGGCATAAAAGTCCTCAATGCCATAAGAAATGGCAGAACTTCAATATTAATTAAAAACCAGGTTGACAGTGACTATATATATATATATATATATATATATATATATATATATATATATATATATATATATATATATATGTATGAATCCAGAAAAAATGAGCATCTCTGAAAAGAGTCTGCCCAAAAGTAGCCTACTGGCATAAAAGTGCTCAATGCCATCAGAAATGAGGAAGATTCAATATTAATTCAGAAACCAGGTATATATTGAAGCTCTCTCATTTCTTACGCTATTGAGCACTTTCATGCCAGAAGGCTACTTTTGGGCAGAATCTTTTTAGAGCTGCTCATTCTTTCCTGGATTTATATATGCACTAACGATAATTTATAAACCCTTTATTCTGCATTCAACATCATCACTTGATAAGACACCAGAAGTTTTGAAACAAAATGGCTATTTTTGTAGTGATTTCATAACAGAATTATGTTATAATTTTCGAATAAATAATTATATATATATATATATATATATATATATATATATAGTGCGATGGATAAATTGTCGTCTAAGTAACGTAAAAAGGAAAATAACACTGACATCTAATTTTAACAGATATATTTACCAAGGTTACACAAAAATACCTTGAAATACTAAAGAATAAATTGATTCAATAAAATCGACATTCAACCGTAGCCTCCAGACGAGTTCGAAGTCTTCTCTTTTCTGGACGGTCTCCTTGTTTAAGTTGATGAATGTTGACTATAATCCTTGCCTTTAGATCATCTTTGGTGTCTCTCGCTCAACTTCGACCCACACATAAAAATCATGGGGCTTGCGGTCTGGAGAGTTACGTGGCCAGATGTAAGGTGCGATGTGCTCGCAGAAATTGTCTGACAGCCATGATTGGATTCTCCAGCTTGTGTGGTATATTTCAGAGACCTGTTGCCGGACATAGAGCAGCACTACCATTTCATGGCACTTGATGTAGGCCTTCGTGTTAAGTCAAAAGCCCTGCGAGAAGATGAATGGAAGCATAACGTCGCTATCACAAGTGATCCCTTTATACACCATGATGTTGACTGGATATATTATCTAACTCTTTCTGATTCTTCTGCAGTGTACTCAGATTGACAGCCAAACACTTTGAAATGTTCGTATTGAAGCTTCCGGCGCGAATGCCAAGCGGTACAGCATGCCGTTTCCAAATTTCCGGTGGAGTAAATTGTGTCATAGTGCTGTTCTTCTCATAAATGGTGACCAACTGACCCTACTATACACTTCAGCTGACAAAATAAAATAAAAAAACAACGCGCATGCGCGAAATTAAACATAAAATGCTGAAAATTTACCAATTACACCCTTTATATGAAAATATTAAATACATCGAAACTGAATCAAATATGTAGATAGAAATGAACCAATAGAACCTTATATATATATATATATATATATATATATATATATATATATATATATATATAAACAACTGAGAGAAAGAACAGTTGGAGTAAAAATACACAGTTCGTAGCATTTACTTTTAAAAAAGTGATCAATACAAAATAGAGAAATATATTATTATCATATTTTTATTATAAGAGATTATAATAAAAACCTTTTGAAATCGCTACACAAAAGCTTTCAAGTTTTAATACCATGATTGTACTTCTTCATGCGATGGCAAGTAACTGGTAATTAAATGATCTTTGATGAAATTTCAAAACAATCATAATATGAAAGCTTTTGAGTAGCGATTTCAAAATGTTTTTATTATACAGTGTGTCCATAAAGTTCGTGTGGACTTTAAAAATTTATAACTTTATTTGTATTTGCGATACGAATAATCTGTAAAAAATGTTATAAAGTTTAATGTAGCTAGTTTTAAGTATAGCTAAAATAACTAATGTGGAGGACACGTGGAAACTTAAATAAAATTTCAATAAAACCTTAAAAAATATAGATTTACTTCTTTCTAATCCTTTTTACAAATTATTTCTATGTAAAAAATGTTATAAAGTTTAATGTACCTAGTTTTAAGTATAGCTAAAATAACTAATGTGATTTCAGGCATTACTGTAATTCAGTTGGCAAATATTTTCCGTGAACTGCAAAATCGTATTAGCCTTTGTATTGCTAATGATGGAGGACATGTGAAAACTTAAATAAAATTTCAATAAAACCTTAAAAAATATAGATTTCTAATCCTTTTTACGAAATATTTCTACCGCAATTACATATAAAGTTATAAATTTTTTAAAGTGCACACGAACTTTATGGACACCCTGTATTCTCTTATATATATATATATATATATATATATATATATATATATATATATATATATATATATATATATATATATATATATAAACAGACTAAGATATGAAAATAGAAACTGCTGTCAGATCGCTAGCTTACTTGCTAGATAGATATGTATGAACACAGATAAATAGAATCTGGGTGAGGTAGACAGATGTATAGATAGACAGACATATAGATATGAACAGACTAAGATAGATAGATAGATAGATAGATAGATAGATAGATAGATAGATAGATAGATAGATAGATAGAAACAAAGTTAAATAGAACCTGATTAGATCGATAGATATGAGCATATTTAGAGAATGAAAATTAAAGGGAGGTAACTGTCATGCTTGAAATCAGCTTATCTTAAATTATGTATTCGATTAAAAATGGCACACCGTAACTTGATTGTAGCATATTTATCACAATGAATGATTGAAAATAAGTCAGTTCGTTTGTTTAAGAGGATTATTTAATGTTAAAATCAGTTAAAGCCAAGAAATTCATAGTTCAACGAAAATAAAATATAAATAAAAATGGTCAAGTCTTTAATATAAATTATCAAATAAATGGATAAAAAGAGTAATATGAAAACTTTTTTAATTATTTAATTTATGTACGCAGGTACATTTGATAGAAGAAATATTTAAATGGGTTTGAAATATCTGAAATATTATTACGAGAATGAAAACTTCAGTGATGAATTTATGGAGGAAATTTATTTATTATTGTAAATAAACAACAATTTCTTTAAAATATCTTCTTTGTGCCTTACAGCTCCATGACGTTGGCTTTCATGGCTTCCTTCTCCGCAGTGATTTTAGGGAGACACTACCTTAAGTCAGCTGGATAATGACTCAAGAGTTCATCCGCCCATTGAGATGTCATATTTTTCCTCCTACACGGTTTCTAACAGCCTGTCTCGCAAAGTACTTTTCAGATATTCAGTTATCTTCCTTTAATTTGCTGACTTTTTTAATTTTTCGCTAAAATGAACCGTTCGACGAAGCGAACAGTTTCATTGAAAACAGTTTTCGAGCGATTGACATTCGCTGCTGTATTGGTCTTCTTTTTCTTTTTATGTACCGTGTCCTTTCAGGACGTAGACGAGCATAGCTCTCCACTTCCCCCTATCCCTTGTGGCTCTCAATAAGTTTCGTCCTTCTGCCACCACCCCCAGACCACGTTCTGTCATGCACTTGCTTAAGGCCGCCAGATATATCATGCGTTGCTTTCCCTTGTCTCTCTTTCCTTCTATTCGACTCGTGAGTATCAGATTTTCCAAGCCCTCCTTTCTCATTACGTGTTCCAGAAATTTCAGCATTTTAAGTATAAGACGCCTCCTTGTTTGCATCCTCTGCAAGACCCCTTCCTCCATCACCCATGACACCCCCAGCATCCTTCTGTAGATCTATACCTCCGCTACCTTTAATTGAAAAGTTTTCGAGCGATTGACATTCGCTGCTGTATTGGTCTTCTTTTTCTTTTAGGATGCAGACGATCATAGCTCTCCACCTCTTCCATATCCCTTATGGCTCACAATAAGTTTCGTCCTTCTACCAACTCCACCAGACCACGTTCTGTCATCCACTTGCTTAAGCCCGCCAGATATGTCATGCGTTGCTTTCCTTTGTCTTTCTTTCCTTCTATTCGACTTTTGAGTATCAAATTCTCCAAGCCCTCCTTTCTCATTACGTGTCCCAGAAATGTCAGCTGCCTCTTTCTTATGTCAAGTATAAGCTTCCTCCTTGTTTGCATCCTCTCTAAGACCTCATCGTTGCTCACACGCTCCGTCCATGATATCCTCATCATTTCGTAGAACCACATCTCCGTTGCCTCGAGACTTTTCTTCATCTTTGAGGAAATCGTCCAACATTTGCTGTCGTAACGGAGGAAAGGCGTCACGTAACAGCGCAATATTCTTTTCTTTGTTACTCTGCCCAGCTTTTGGAACGCGTCCTTGCCCACCCCAATACGTCTACAGGTCTCAGTGTCGCATTTACCGTCCCCTGTCAAATACTCCCCAGGTAATTAAACTTCTGCCCCTGCTTTATGTTAGTGTCCCCGTCCTGCAAATCGTATTTCGGGCTCATCTTTTTACTGATGTCCATGCATTTTGTTTTCTTGTAGTTTATGCTTAGTCCCTTCTCGATCTATTTAGCCACGTTCTGTGATGAACGCTGTAACTGGCTGATTACTTCTCGATTATGTTGTGATATTGTGAACCATTGTAAAATATAATACAGTATTTTTTATGTTTGTACTAATTGTTTTGTTGAATGTTTTTATTGATGTTTGCCAATTACTAATTTTTACTGATTTAGTAATTTTATCATTTTTTTAAAAAATTCTGTCAAGTTGTTTTTTCCTGATTAATTCGCACAAATGTCAAATTAGTAATCCATGCAATGTCAGCTGATGCTTATTGAAATGCAGCATTTGTATTAAATTAATAAAATAGTATGATCTTTACATTCTTCAGGTTAACAGAAGAAGCAAAAGGCCATGTGCAAACAAAATCACGCCATTTGGTAAGGTATTAGCATGTATGAGCTTATACTGGGTTTTGTTAATTTGAATGCACAGATTTTCTGAAAAAATCTCTAATCAAAGTTTTGTTTTAATTTGTATAAAATTGGTTTGGTTTATTTATTTTGTTTTACGGCATATCAACCTCAATGGGTTATTTAATGCCGACAAGATTTTTAGGATAAATTTGTATGAATAGAATATGTATTCTTCGGTTTAAATTGGTTTGGTTTATTTTGTTTTACGGCATATCAAAACTCAATGGGTTATTTAATGCCGACAAAATTTTTTATTGCTGGTAATATTTTGTTTTGTCAAAAATCTGTTTCTGGTAATATATTTCCTTCAAAATTGTATTACTGGTAATAATTTTTTTCAAAAAAGTATTGCTGGTAATAGTTAACTATTTGCCCATAGCTGGGACCCTAACAGGTGCTACCACTCTGAGTCAGGGTGGACCTGGGAACACCAGCAATTAAGAGGTGGTTCCACGCTCCTCAAAACCTCCTGATCAGAGGCCTTGCTGCTTGATGTAGTTTACCGTCTTACCCAGGACGTGTATAAAATTATCATCTTTATAGTAAAAAAAACCCCAAAAACTGAATAACCTGTTCAGATCTATTCATTTTATATCTTCATGTATTCATGAATACCATATTAATGTATTTTTAAAAATATTAAACTCAGATTAATTTTTTTGCTTGATAAAATCTATGAGGAATCTGCAATGTTATTGGCCCTGACATGGCATCTCACCTTCAGTCACTTTCCTACTGACATAATGTAGCTTCCTTGTACCTTTTCTATAAATACTTTCATGATAACTGATCTGGCGAATTTTCCTGTTCTGGTACCTAGACTTCATGAATTTAAGCACAGTACTAGCGTCGTATCGTTTTACAGTCGTCCTGGGTACGACGTTAAACTGCATCCAACAGCAAGGCCTCTGATCAGGAGGTTTTGAGGAAGCGTGGAACCACCTCTTAATTGCTGGTGTTTCCAGGTCCACCCAGACCCGGGGTGGTAGCACCTGTTGGGGTTCCAGCTATAGGCAGATAGTGAACTTCCAGGTCTTTTCCACGTCCTGGGTATGACGACAAACTACATCCGCGTCCTGGGTATGACGACAAACTACATCCGCGTCCTGGGTATGACGATAAACTACATCCGCATATTTGAAGCGGTGGTGTTGCTAACTATGCGTTTTTGAAACAATGATGTTGCCAGCTATACGTTTTTGAAACAATGATGTTGCCAGCTATACGTTTTTGATATATTTAGTAAATACTGGATCTGGCATTAAATAACCCATAGTGGTTGATATGCCATAAAACCCCAAACAACCAAACGATTTTACAGTTGAAATGGTTAGATGTAACCGTAAGTTCTGTGTAAAATAAAAATCACAAAATTACTGAAGTGTTCTAATAAATAACTGTTAGATAAGAGTTTAAAAGCATCAATAAATAGAAATGATATCTTATAGAATACTCACTTTGGCAACATACTGTACAGTAGGTCTTCAGCCTTCTTTTTCTGCTCCAAGAAATCTGAAGTTCTTTCTTCAACAAGTGCTTCCAAGTTGTTTGCATATTGTTCCATACGTGATAATAAGTTATCGAGAAGATTACCTTTATCACCGTCTCTATAAAATAGAAATAAGTAAGTTTATTAACCTTAAACATTTTGCGGGAATCATCCTTTTCTTAGCTAAGTCTTTTAAAGATAAATCCCTAAGCAGCATACAAAGAAGAATACACGCAGTAGGTAAATCACGAGTGATGTTATTGTAATGTTAACTAATCCAGTTATTGTAGAGAGCAGCAAAAATGGATACAACCATTAAATAAGAGTGAACCATTTAGTGTGACATACACAGGAAACAATTTATAACAAACAATAAGCAAGAAATGTACACGTGTAGTTGGTATATAAAATATCAGTATCTGAAATGCACAACTGTGCGGGTCTGTTTTTAGGACGATGAAATGTGTCCTGGTAGTGAGTGCTTCATATTGGGGGACTTGCGGCTTATGTACAACGAGGAACCGACGAGAAAAGAACCGAGAAAGAGAAAGAGGAAGAAAAGCCCTTCGAGCGAGTCTGATCGGGCTCGTGGGTGCTATTCTGTTCTGCCCGTGAAATAAGGTATCACTATAACATGGATATGATAAAGCGTTTAATGGGAGAAAAACAAACTGACAATATTCCTCTTCTAGTACAGGAATTCCATTAATATGTGATTCGTCCGACTTAATGTGACATTACCCCCACCCCCATTACAAGAATTACTTTTACAAAAACGAGCAACTGAACACCAGTCAAAAAGATCTGTGTAACGTGTTTTCTTTTTTATATATAATAATATTCACCCACTAAAAGGCCCAAAAGCTTGTCAATTTCTTGATTAAAAAGAAATTTGGTTCTTACGCTGCTACACACAGGCATAATATTAATCTATCAAATTATAGCTTGTCAGATTCTGATAAGTTGGTCCTGTCCCATGGTTTGGATGTTTGTATTTCCCCGAGGAAAATTGAGAAAATCGATCCACTTAGTCCTTTTTGAGATACTCTTTTCCCAATTAGTTAAACATCTGCCCAACTCTGTGGAGCATTTCTTCATCTGAAAGCTCATCTGAAAGCTTTGTTAACTTGTATATCAACTTCCTTTGAACCACTTCCAAACGGCCAAATTTTTAAGAACATATATATATATATATATATATATATATATATATATATATATATATATATATATATATATATTACAAGAGCGACAAATGTGCATGTGTGGTTATATTAAATTATTCCGATTATGCCGATAAAATGTTGTGTATTTTAAATGACAGTAGTAAATTGGATGACGTCATTTGTGACGATACCTTGAAAACGAAAGTTAGATTAGAGAAAATATTAATAGAACGGCCAAATTGTTTAGAAGTTTTTGTCTAAGGGAATTTACAGTAATATACATCCTGTTGATTCCTAACATCCTCGCATGTATGGGTTAGCAAAAATTCATAAAGTGGGCGTCCCTATTTTGTCTATAGTGGGTTCTGCCCAACATGGTTTGGCTAAGTGGCTTATTGAGCTTCTTCTTCCGGTTCTATTATTCTAATCGGAGTATTGTGTGCCTGACTTTTCGTACGCTTCTTTGGAGTAACGTACATCGCAGAAAATGGCCGTAGGACAACTAATTGACAATCGAGAGAAAAATGTCTGGGCGTGATGAAAGTCTGATGTAATCACGGATGACACAATATTTTTAAAGCTAAATAAATTTCATCATACACTTCGAAAATAGATTCATATTACTGCACATTTCTGCAAATGACATAATCTGAGGAAAAAATAGAAATCGATTACTCCCTGTCACTCCAGTGGGTCTAAAACTGACCGTATGGTGAAAGAAAGAAAACTAAAGCAGTTGTTTCAATTAATTTGCACAAGGATACATAATATCACACTGCGTTTTGTTTTTTTTGTTTTTTTATTAAGGCACATGTTAGTACTTCGTATGTCCATTCCACAAAGTCGCTCCTTGCAGATTGACCACAGATTCTCGATTGGATTTAAATCAGGAGAATTTCCGGGTCATTCTATAGTATTTTGATTTGCTCACTGGTAATGTTTGCCAGTGTTTTCGTGCAGCGTTACAATTTTCGTACGCTTCCTTGGAGTAACGTCCATCGCAGATAATGGTTGTAGGACAACTAATCGAGAGTCGAGACAATAGTGTCTGGGCCGTGATGAAAATCTGATATAATCACAGATGACGCAATATTTTTCAGGGCCAAACAAATTTCATCATACACCCCGAAAACAGATTCACAGCAGTGACGTAATCTGAGGAAAAAAAGGAAATTGATTACACCCTGTCACTCCAGTGGGTCTAAAACTGGCCGTATCGTGAAAGAAAGGAAACTAAATTGGTTGTTTCAATTAATTTGCACAAGGGTGTATATATAACATGTAAAATTACAAATCAAATGTCATCTTTAATTTCTATCGCACTGACTTTATAACCTGGACAGTTAATTGAAAATATCAATGGAAAAAAAAGTTAAACTTGTGCGTGTGTGGTTGCGTGTTTGTGTTGGTACTTACTTGTTCATCTTACGCATTAGCGTCTTTATTGCAGGAAAATCAGGTCTCTCGTTAGGATCCTCGGCCCAGCATCTTTTGATAACGTTAACCAATTCTTCAGAAGGACATTCTGAACAGTCTAGTGTCGGGCGGAAGGCCGGGCATAAGCCATCTTTTACTTTTTGGTAAATCTCTAGAAAAAAGTAAAAAGGGAATTTTTTTGTCAATGATACCTTACTAATGCATAGTAAGCTACACCCCCCCCCCACCAGATTTTGCATGGAAGTTGACAATATATTGACTTCATCTCCAGCAAAGAGGTAAGAACCTACCAAAGGTGCTTGCAATATCAACTTTTCATCTTTTGACTTAAGTATAAAACAGATCAATGTATGAACTATTAATTGTGATTTTTACCCTATACTGATAAGTTCAGTGTGTTTTTTACGGCTTATCAACCTTTTAAAGCCAGAAAATATTTCTAGATTGTAAGATTTTTTTTCAGTTAATAATGTTTATTGATACATTTTCTACTAATTAACCCATAGGTTGGGCGGAAGAGGTGGATCCAAATCTTTTCCAATGTATTTGAGTGTAAGTGAAAATCCACTCTCCGATTAACAATTCCGAGCCGTTATCAATTACATGACCACATCCAAACTTACAGCATCTGGTATTCCCAAATGGTCGCCCACCTACGTTGTGCCAAGGCTCGATGTTGCTTAACTTCGGTTATCGTTCGAGAACCAGTGTTTCAAAGTGATGTGGTCGTAAGAAGAATTTTCTTAAGACATTCAACATTAAATTAGCAACGCTAGAGTGACGAGTTTCGTCGGGATTTGAACTCGCTGATTTCACTCTCTGTGTCGATAACCGTTACAATAAGCGGGTGTCCATAAGCTACTGTCGTAATAGGATTATTGTAAGTTCAATGCTCACTGTGTGACCGAAGACGTGGGAACTTGAGCCGTAATAAACGACAAATTAAAACCAGTAGATTTCCGCACCAAGGCCAGTTATTGAACTCAGAAAGAGTTGTGAGTTCAATACCTGGCTATATGCAGAGGTAAACAAAAAACGTGGAGAGTTGAGTTAAAGGGAGATAACTGTTAGGAGACACTCGGAAGAGGCATGGCACGTGGAACTAGAACGATCTACTCCGGTGGACGAAATTCAGTTCAGTTCGAAATTCCATTCACATGAAGAAGGCCGTGGCGTACAACGCCCAAAACGTCGTGAATATAGCAACGAAGATGAGGACAGTCCAAACAATGTAAATAGTAAAATTAATTACAATACCCCATCCTAAATAGACATATATATATATATATATATATATATATATATATATATATATATATATATATATATATATATATTTAAAGACATTTATATATATTATGTTTAACGTTCTTTTTATAGATACAAGTATTTAAGCAAATGCTCTGTTTTATAATAAACAGTATTAAATAAATTGTCGGACTATGTCCAATTCTAAAATATATATATATATATATATATATATATATGTATGTGTGTGTGTGTGTGTGTGTGTGTGTGTGTGTATGTATATATATATATATATATATATATATATATATATATATATATATAAAATATATTTAAAATATATATATTTAAAATTCCATAAAAATCTACGCATTCAATTAGACTTCAATAAATAAAAATCATCCTTGATAATGGTAAAAGAATAGCCGAAAGCACTCGGACATAAAAAAAAATATTCAGAGAACTTTTACACATTTTATGTCCATAATAGAAAAAAATACGAACACAGGAAAATTAAATAAAAGCTTAAACGCAGTACTTTGTCAGTGGGCTTTAATTAAACTTGTATAAGGGAGAGGTTACTGCCTACTATATATATATATATATATATATATATATATATATATATATATATATATATATATATATATATATATATATAACCTTAAGGTTGTCTTTTTCTTAATTATTTAATTAATATTTGTTCTGGTGTTACATTGAGCTCTGTGGATCACATCCTCTTTGGTATTATCCACACAGATTACCAAACTCTTCATTACCTTATATATATATATATATATATATATATATATATATATATATATATATATATATATATATATATCAATTATGTAATGCAGTTTAATTCATACAAAAAGTAAATTAATAAAGTTAATGAAATAAAATGGCGAATTCACTTCGCTAACTAAATTTTTAAAATGCATTAACCCACTAACCACTCCTGGTCTTTTTAAAATTATAAACTGTATTAAGTCTTCTTTAAATATACAGTTACTTTCGACATGTTTTCTTGTCATCATCAGGCATGGAAACTATTTTCTTTTTGGTAAAATTCAGGTAGCATCCGAGACGAAATTTATAATACATATCGGTGCAACGTAAGTAGAACATGGGGCCAAACAGGCGAGAAAGAGTTACACATGTTTTTCCAGTGTTATTCTTGCTCTACACGGCCTTGCGTTGTCATGGAGAAGAACATTTTATCATTAATTCACTGTGTACGCTGTCACTGATGTGCGAA
Source organism: Acanthosepion esculentum (assembly GCA_964036315.1). Lineage (NCBI taxonomy): Eukaryota > Metazoa > Mollusca > Cephalopoda > Sepiida > Sepiidae > Acanthosepion > Acanthosepion esculentum. The sequence goes on along the minus strand of OZ038497.1, from coordinate 94,436,852 downwards.
AACTAACGTATGTTAGTGTAAAACAATATTGTAATTAAGAGTTAAGTAATTTTATATTTCTTTGTTAAAATTATCGAATTTTTCTAAGACAAGGGAAAAGAAGACAAAAATACCTTGGGTGCTCAGATCCACGCCAGCCATATAGAACACTCCGTTTCTGTAGATAATCTCTTGACACATGATGGCAAAACTATAGACATCCCCTTTTTGTGTTCCTTGATGTGGGGGATTATGCATGCGTAACAACTCAGGAGCTGTCCACAATTTCCCTGTAAGAAATAAAATAACAATGATCATATTTAAAACATTTTTAGTCTGCTTATTGCAATAGAACAATATCTTTTAAGAATGACGTAACATAAATATATATACGATAGTCCTTATATATATATATATATATATATATATATATATATATATATATATATATATATGTATGTATGTAAGTATGTATAATGAAATGGACAAAGTCCGACAGTTATTTAAAGACATTTTTATGTTTAACATTCTTTTTATAGATACAAGTATTTAAGTAAATGCTCTGTTTATAATAAACAGTATTAAATAACATTTACAGGCCTGAATGTCCGAGAAATCTTCATAGAAAATATTCGTCCTCCGACAGGATTCGAACCTGTATCCTATACGGAACCGTCATATAGCTTGACGTGCCTTAACCGATTCGGCCATTGAGGATCGTTCGGTTGGCAAGGTCGAATTTACTGCTTATAAACATTAATGTCTTTAAATAATTGTCGGACATTGTCCATTTCATAATGTGTGACGTCATTTGTTTACATTTGATACGCGATGGGCAGTTATGAATGTACGTGGGAGATTCAGGGAAGATTGAAGTTTATAAGCAGTAAAAAAGGTTAGTAAGAATGTGTTGTTTTGGTGTTAGGAATATTGTTGGGTCAGTGTTTGTGGCTAGCCAAGTTTAAAGTTAAGACTGATGAAGACCGACCTTTTCCCCATTCCCCATTTTGAACTTGTGCCACATTTTCTGTATTGAAGTCGAAATAAATATTGCTCTCATCTATGGTAGCTAGACTTTAAGCGCAGTACGAGACTGGCGTCGAAATTTCATCAATTTACAATTGAGCTGGATAGATGTAACCGTAAAGTCTATGCTAACGTTTTCTTTTCTCGCACTTCTCACTTGTGGAAATTCCTTCCTTCTACAGGCTTTCCAGCGAACTTTAGTCCCTAAAAGATTAAATGCAATGTCAATCGTTATCTACTGTCCTCCTGATTATTCTCTTCTCTTCCCGCTCATTAGTAAAGTTTCTGGTACTCCGGTGAACACTTGTGCCTTAGTGGCTTTACTACCTTGCTTGAGTTGAAATCGTTAAAAAAATACTATTAGTGAGTAAAATTGAATCAACTAGAGGCAGCTATATTTGAGTATAACGAAGATGTTAATACATCGTCATTGCGGCAAATGGAGGATGTCTTAGCAGAGAAAATGAGATACGAATGTTGATGATCCAGGAAGTTATTTCAAACTGACCGCTCACACCTTAACGCTGTCACAACATAATGGTAACTTTGCAAAGTTGCACTTATAGGTAGCATAAAAATTTCGTTTCATTTTTTTTTATTTTATATATTTAAGTTGAGAAACTACTAATTTACGTACATAAAAAAATAGTACGTTCTGGAATTTATTATCCTATTCCGTTAAAGAAACGTTACAAGGTAACGTATTTTGCAACGTTACAACGTAACGCTTCAGATATATTATTTTCCAAGAAAATAATGTTTTTGTAACCTTGTACGTGACGTTGTAAAAACGTTGCAGAAATATCATTTGGCGAGCTGGAAACATCGCTGAAATTCATTCTAAGTAAAATAAATAATTAAATAAACAAACAAAAATCTGGTTAGTAAAATTATTTATTTTATTTTATCTTTTGGTATGCCAAAAAATAAAAATAAAATTTTAGTACAGAAAATGTTCAAACTTAAGCGAGAAAATGTCGGGGTTGCAGTAAAATATTAGTTTGAAGCGAAAAGAGAAGCAGAAACTTTGCTTATATAACACAGTTTTAAATATATATTTCTTAAAATCGCTATCTTTTCATTTTCTTGTTGTTCCCCGACCTTTCATTTCGAATATATATATATATATATATGTATGCAGGTGAGCAGTGAAATAGGAAAGAACACGTTAGGTAGATAATCCGGTGTTCCTTAATATTTAGCTTTATTTTCAAAAGGACAGTGCTCCATACAGAAGTAGAGCTTATATTATAATAATATTTTTAGTTTTTTAAAAATATGATTCCTTCGCTACATAAGAGTTCTCATGTTTCAAAAGCGAGAGCCGAGACCCCTAACATAATTTTTTAAGTTATGAAGAGTTAAGGTGTCTGGACCCGCTCCCTTGTCAAGCGAGAATTTGGGAATAAGCTATCTTTTGGTTAGCTAGTGTTTATAACTTCGGTATCGTTGGAACATTTGTTTTTTGAAACATGAGAACTCTTATGTAGCGGAGGAATCATATTTTTAAAAACTAAAAATATTATTATAATATATATATATATATATATATATATATATATATATATATATATATAATGTATGTATAATGTATATATATATATATATATATATACATATATATATATATATATATATATATATATAATGTGGTCTTATGTAATTAATGGCTAATTAGCTGCAAGTGGAGAAAGAAATGGAACTGAAGCAAATTAAATGAGTCGCATTGGCGGGAAAGAATGAAGAGGAAAAGAAAACACGAATTTAGATTTCAAATTCTTCTAATAATTGTTAGTTACTTATATTTAATTATTTGTATACTTTGACTCATTCGAACTATTGTTATCTCCATTGTTTCTGCTTAATACTAATGTTAACTTAATACGAGACTCAAGAGCCTCCCAAGTTAGAGAAATAGTGAATGAGGTACGTGATATGAGGAAGAGTAAGAAGTGAGGATTACAAGGATATGGTGGATCGATAACGACTGGTTCTAGATTTGAAAAAGGTTACGATTGTAGTGAAGGAAGCTTGCTCGCCGGAGTCTGCTCCATAAAGTAGCAGTTTTCGAGATGAAGATCTGTGAGTAGAACAACGTCCTTTTTACCAATGAAATGTAGTAGGATCTGAGAGTGATTCAAACCTATCGATGAAGGAAGGCGGGTTTTGGTTGTAATGAGCTGAACAGGTAGCACTACAAAATGGAGCTCGTCTGATGATTTGCCATGGAAATAACGATAGAACAGCGATAGGCTTCAGACATTTCGTCTGTGGGGAAAGCGGCTGCAAACTAGAAAATAAGAAATCCTCTCGGTAAGGCAGCGTAAACGATTGTGAACTCTGTCTAGGATAGAAAGTGAGGATTGATCACCCCCCAACGCAGTTTCGGTCCGATCTGACCCCTGTGAAGATAATGCATAGAAAAAGGAATCAGGTTTTGTCTGCAGCGTAATAAGGAGCCGGCCATTTTGTCCCGATCTTCAGCAATGCGCTTGAGGGCTGTAGTGAATTTGAGTCCCAGTAGACGCCCAAAGCAAGAAGCCTCAATATTAAAGTTTTCGGATATAAAACCTTCAATTCTGGTTGATAGGTTCCCTTTAAATAGCGGGTCCGTGGAAGCATTCCGAAAACTTAAAGCAGAAATCGGAAGTGCTTTACTTCAAGTTAGTGACGAATATGTCCCCCTAGTATTCGAGACGGACGCTTCTGATACGGCAATTGTCGCGGCTTTGAATCAGGTGGTCCGTCAAGTGGCTTTCTTCTAAAGTGTAGTTCCCATCCATAACATGCCTCCCAAATGGAATAATCTTCAAAATATGAGAAGAATTCGAAACACGTTAATGTTGCGGCCAACGACGATACTGAGGTAGGTGCTGGAGATATGAGGTTATTCAATAATAATGATACATTGAACTTATTTTAGGCAACATTAACACGATTCATTCCTCTGGAAGCTTAGGAGGTTGTGGAGAAGATGAAAGTGACAGTTAAAAAATTACCGAAAAGCTTTGGGGAAAAAAAGACTGGTTGCCGTACAAGATTCGAGAAACCAGTCTCACCAGTAATTGGACAATTAGCTAGTAAGAAAAGTGGTGTAGTCATGCCTTTCCCAAGATCACAAACGCCGACTGAACTAAAAGCACGCTTCGTCAGAAAAGGAGTCTTCAGCTAGTAAAAAGTTGGTCTCAGTACTTTTCTGGTCAACATTTTACCATCGTTACGGACCGACAGGCGGTGAACTTCATATTTAATACTGAGATACCAGGAGTCAATTCAGCGTCTGCTCGTTGATGAGGAAATGAAACTGTCTTGGTTTGGGAAGTATTGAATGTTGCAGGCCAGTTCCCCGCCCCAACTATTGAACTTTTGAAGCTAGATGGTCCTGCTGACAACATTTCTGCTATGTGCTCATCTACAGGAGTCCATTTTGCCTGACAGAAAATACTGATTCCTGAACTTCGGGATGAAAACGAAATATTTATTCTCTTCCCAATTAAAACTGTGACGATTCTCTGGGCCACGGGGATTCCAAATCAGTTGCAGTACCTCGCTCACTCCACGAAAGATGGTGGGGTTGATGGATACCGACACCAGCGTGACAGTAGTCGCGGGGACTGTCACTGGCATATATGTATGCGTAAAGGCATCCCCCATTAAACTGACCTTGTTTCACTTCCTGTTGTCATGGAGAGGTCGTTAACTAAGGTACATTTATTGCGGTGTTATTTTTTTTCTTTTTTAATCTCGGTGATGCCTTTCTTTGTTCGCTCCTGCTTAACTTTAATATTTAGATGTCACTACTTAGGATTGAACTCACTACCACTTTTCAACCAGCGCTACTATCAAAAGGACACAGTATATTGTAAGCATATTAACCCTTTGAAACCTGACCACCGCTTTACCGGTGTTAGAGAAAAATGACGTAATGACCAGATACCGGTTGAACAGCGGTAGAGAAAAATGGTTGAACAGTGGGTAAAAACTTGTAACTATTTTTATATCTATCGTGAAACGTTCTTTCTTTTTATGTCAGGACGTTAGCGATCATGGCTCTCCACTTCTCCCCTATCCCTTGTAGGTCTCAATAAGTTTTGTTCCTTAGCTACTTCCCTAGGTTATGTTCTGTCATCCACTTGCTTAAGCCCGCTAGGAATGCCATGCGTTGATTTCCCTTGAAAGGTCTTATTTTATGTCCGACACGGTTTCTAACAGCCTGTCTCGCAAAATACTGCTCAGATATTCAGTTATCTTCCTTTAATTTGCTGACTTTTTTGATTTTTCGCTAAAATGAACCATTCGACGAAGCGACGATTCAACAGTTTCATTGAAAACAGTTTTCGAGCGATTGACATTCGCTGCTGTATTGGTCTTCTTTTTCTTTTTATGTACCGTGTCCTTTCAGGGCGTAGACGAGCATAGCTCTCCACTTCCCCCTATCCCTTGTGGCTCTCAATAAGTTTCGTCCATCTACCACCTCCCCCAGACCACGTTCTGTCATCCACTTGCTTAAGGCCGCCAGATATATCATGCGTTGCTTTCCCTTGTCTATCTTTCCTTCTATTCGACCCGTGAGTATCAGATTTTCCAAACCCTCCTTTCTCATTACGTGTTCCAGAAATTTCAGCTGCCTTTTCCTGATGTTAAGTATAAGACGCCTCCTTGTTTGCATCCTCTGCAAGACCTCTTCCTCCATCGCCCATGATATCCTCAGGATCCTTCTGTAGAACTATACCTCCGCCACATCTTTCGGGAGATCGTTCAACATTCGCTGACGTAAAGGAGGCAGCTCAGTACTCTTTTCTTTGTTACCAAAGAAATACCAATTATTAGGAGCTCTGGCAGAATGGTTAAAATTCTTCAGGAACGCAGGTCTCAAAGTGTTAAATCCAATGTCTAATGCTTTGGGGGATTCCTATCACCCTGATAAATCTTGTTTGATATATTATAAACTCTCGTGTAATAAAAAAAATGATCGAAACCTTATGATATGGTTTTGCTGTTACACTTCACCGTTGAAACTGTTAGATGTAGACGTCTCTTCTACTCCAATAGCTTCATGTCTCGCACATCTCGCCTGTGGAACTCCCTTCCTTATTCCTGCTTCCCTGACAAATACAAGCTCCAACTATTTAAGTGTAACGTCAATCGACATCTCCAGTTGCCTTGACCTATCCACTTCCCTTCTCCACATCCTTTCACCTTTCATTCCCATCTGCTCTCGCTCCAAATCTTCTGTAACCCCCTTGCCTTGATCAATCCACTATCTTTCTCCACATCCTCTCCTTTACCACTCCTATCTGCTCTTCCTCCAAACCTTCTGTAACCCCCTGCGTACTAGTGGCTTCCAGCCTTGCTTGGGGTGATATGCTTAAAAAAAAATTTCAATCGCTTTTTTGTTTCAACAGAAACGAGCCAGAAAACGGTATTCCAGGGAAAAAATAACACAAGAATCAACCAAAAAAGACGCTAAATGAGCCGAAATTTAGGGTTAGAAAAATTATATTTATGAAAACAAGACAAAACAAATTGAGAACAATAGTTCGAAAAAAAAACAAAAAAACAAAGTATAATAATAATTTCCTATCGAGAAAATCAAGCACCAATTATTTTTTTACAAATATGGCCTCACCTTTGTAAAATCTTTCGTTTTTTTCGGTAACACACTGGGTGAGAGGAATATTCTCTTCTACTGAAAGAAATGTGATGCTTATAATGGCGAAAGAGAGAAACGGATTAATTCCATATATATATATATATATATATATATATATATATATATATATATATATATATATATATATATATATATATATATATATAGTTTTACGGTATGCTGTATTTATGGATTAAAGTCTTCAATATCCGGGATGTAAATGCAACCTCAAATTGTACCATGTTTAAACGCAATCATGAGGCCTTACAATTGCGTTTAAGCATGAAACGGGTTGTCGTGGTTGGGCGTAGACGTCAATGTCACCGCATATATATATATATATATATATATATATATATATATATATATATATATATATATATATATGTATGTATGTATGTATATATATATATATATGTATATATATATATATATACATACATATATACATATATATATATACATATATATTTATATATATATATATATATATATATATATATATATATATATATATATATATATATATATATATACAGAGTGTCCATAAAGTTCGTGTGCACTTTAAAATATTTATAACTTTATTTGTATTTGCGATAGAAATAATCTGTAAAAAATGTTATAAAGTTTAATGTACCTAATTTTAAGTATAGCTAAAATAACTAATGTGATTTCAGACATTACTGTAAATCAGTTGTCAAATGTTGTCAGTGAACTGCAAAATCGTATTACCCTTTGTATTGCTAATGATGGAGGACATGCGGAAACTTAAATAAAATTTCAATAAAACCTTCAAAAATATAGATTTACTTTCTTTCGAATGTCAACCGGTGGTTAGGCTATCCTATCTAATTTTAATGAAAAAAAAGCAAATATTCAATAGAGGGTGGCTAAAAACTTATCATAGCCCACTTTAAAAAGGTTTCCTGTCGGTTAAAATCAGTATTTGTTCAGATCTCGTCAAAGTGTATAGTCAGGACAGATGGGATCAATCGCATCAATTATCACTGGAGGTGGTTCAAGCTCTAAGAAATAAATCTATTCCTCTCTCCACGGGAGAAGAAATGTCATGTGGGATGTTTCCTTTGGAACCGACTTTCATAGCAAAGACCATAAGGAACCCACCTTGGTATTTATTTTGTACGCCTATTCGTACGAAATAAAGAAAGGTCAAGATTAAAGTGAACGTCCCACAGGTCGATAGAAATAAGAACGTTCCTCTAAAAATACTAAGCGCAGTTTATTTTTTGACACAGGCATAGTTATAAAACATTCAATGAGTATCGAAATCACTAATCAATATTATCGATCTACAAGACGGTCACATTAAACATTAATGGGCGTTCACACCGCTCCACAACTTCATATTCTTTGGCCGTATGGATTTCTGATAGGTTATTTTTAAAAGTTTTCAGATCAATACTTTGATTGATTGATCAATTTGTTTTCTACGGCTAATATCGCTGAACCAGATAAATTGACGCATCTATGTAAATTGTCCATCTTTCCCTTGAGAATGTTGGCTGGTACATATTTGATCGTACCTCTATCCATTGCATAAGGTCTGTCTTAAATACGTAACATTCATCGAGTGATTGGTAGGTTAATGCATCTTTAAAAATTTGTTAGCGAAGGCATTTCGCCATTTTTTATCATTAACTTTACTAATTTATTTTTTGTATGAATGGTTACATTGTAATATAAATTGAATTGCACCACATATTTGATATATATATATATATACATATATATATATATATGCATATATATATATATATATATATATGCATATATATATATACATATATATATATACACACACATATATATATATATATATATATATATATATATATATATATATATATATACCCAAGTATAGGATTGGTATATACGAAATAAATTCCAATAACCAACAATTATTATTCTTAAAAGAGTGCTCAATACAGAGTAGACCAGATATAATTATTTATTTAAATATTATAACATAAATATGTTATAAAATCACTACAAGACCATTTATAAAACCATTTATTCTACATTCATCCTCATCACTTGATAAGACACCAGAAGTGTTGAAACAAAATGGCTATTTTTCTAGTGATTTTATAACATATTTATGTTATAATATTTAAATAAATAATTATATATATATATATATATATATATATATATATATATATATATACAGGGTGTTCATTAAGTTCATGTGCACTTTAAAACATTTATAACTTTATTTGTATTTGCGATAGAAATAATCTGTAAAAAATGTTATAAAGTTTAATGTACCTAGTTTTAAGTATAGCTAAAATAACTAATGTGATTTCAGGCATTACGACTCCAAAGGCCAAAGATAGTCCATTTTTGGATCATTCCACCGCTCGTCAACAAGAATCAGCTCAGATTTTCCTCCAAACCAGACAGCGCCTCACAGCATTACTCCAACACATTCTAGCCAATATTTTCACAGAAAAGCTGGATGATTTACGTACATGCGGTAATGTAATACCGTTATTATATCAGGTTCAGCGATCGCTGGTCATTTGATTAACAACAGCAGTGTGCTCAGTATTATAGACCATAATGTTCTCGATTTTTCACCAAAAGATTTTAGTATCAGTATATTTCAAGCCCTACCAGCCATCTCTTTGTAAACAGAAGTGATTGGTGGGCTGAAAGGTAATTAGCTTTTAAATTCATATTTTTAGTTCGTATCTGTCATTAGTCTGGAGTTGTACAATTTTTACTCGTTTTGCACATTTTGTTTTGTCATCGGTTTTTGCTCTGATGAGAGAAGACCTATGAGCCGGTTTATCTGCTTTTAATCGTTATATTTCAGTATTACCAATTCATGGTAATATATATTTTGTTACCCTCTTTTTTGTTATGGATATTCTTTTAATATACCTGTTTTTTATTGCTGTAATAAAACATTATTATTGTTATTAGTCGACAGAGCATTCACAAAAACAAACTCTTGTTCAAACCATGCAGAATAATATGCATTAAAAGAATAAAAAGAGATGTGATTATCATGCCAGCGCGTGATACTTACGATTGTAATAAGCAAACGTGTTCTCGTCGTCCATCTCAGAACTTTCGCGAAGAGAATGGAGACCAAAGTCTGTTATCTTTAGGACGAATCGACTGTCAACCACACAGTTGGAACTCTTCAAGTTCCCATGGCTTCGGACCTCACTGCCGTGCAAATAATTAACACCCTGGAGAATAAAAAAAATATAGATATATATATTACAATTTCTTGGATTAGATTAGGTTAAAAAATGAATGCAGGATATTATTAATCAATTCGGTGTTCGGACACTATTTTCATAGGCATTGATTATGAGCCTGTTTACGGCGATGCTTTATCGGGCCCGGTGTAATAAAAATGAACTAGAAAAAAAGCAGTGAGAAAAAGTCATCACGAATCAAAAGAATACGTGATAATCTGAAAAATAATTTCCTAAGCATGTTGATAGTCAACTATCGTTCATAGATGAGAGTAACTTAATACTAACACGGTGTTGTCTGAAAAAAAAGAAAGAGACAAGCCAAAATTGCAGTAATCAAGGGTGGCTTATCATAGCCCACTATAGAAAGAATTCCGGCCCGTTAAAACTACTAGGTTCAGATCACGCCAGAGTGTATAGTCAGGATAGATAGGCTCAATCGCATCAATTATCATTTTCAGTGGAAAGAATTTAAACTGCAAGAAACACGTGGCTAACCAAAAACTGCAAACTGGATACCAAAACTAAAAACCGATAATTTCCTGTGGCCTAAGAAGAGTTTTTTTTTTTAGCCAAGAAAAATAAATTACATCCAATTTCGAAATGTAATTACGTAATCCCAGCTCAACATAAATAAACAGCATTTGGAACTAGTATGCGGTAGGTCCTCCATTTACTAGTTTCAGTGCTTGTATTCGATTTTTCATGGATTTGATCAAATTATAAGCAATCGTCTGATCCATATTTTTCCACTCATTTAGCAATGTTACTTTAAGGGTTGCCACTGACGTGGTTTTGGTTGCACGCTCTCGAAGTTTACGGTCAAGGTGCTTCAAACGGTTCTGTTGGATTCATATCATGACTTTGGTCAGTGACTTGATTCCTTGCGATTCCTTCCAGGCCTTTGCTACTTTGCTTGTATGACATGGCGCTCCAACTTCTTGAAAAATGTAAAGATTTTGTCAATCTGATTGGTTTCAAATAGTGTGAGTAGCCCTTACTCTAATATTTGACATTAAATTGGACCAATCAAGCGCTCGTCTACAAGAATGAGCTCAGATTTCCCTTCAAACCAGACAGTGCCTCACACCATTACTCCAATCCCTCCATGTTTCACGGTCGTCTGCAGGCATTCAGTGTTCTAAGTCTCATTGTCATTTCTCCAAACGTAAACCTGTCTCGAATTCGAATATTGGCAGAATTTACTTTCATCTGACCAAATTACAGACTGCCAAAATTCCATAATTTTGCTCTCGAATTCTCTCTCCCAGTCCATGCGCCTGTTCCTGTTAACACCTGAAATCAAGGGTTTCTTCTTTGCAACACTTCTTTGACAGCCTAGCTCTTTCAGAGACTTTCTCAACACATATAGCAACATTTCCATGCTGTTGGCGACGTCTTTGACGCTCTGACTACATTTTCTGATGACTTCCTTCTTTAGCGCCATTTTCGTTCGCTCAGATACAATGCTTTGTCTTCCTGAACGTTGTTCCACACGACAATGGCCTTCTTCATTAAATTTCTTGACAATATTATTAACCGTTTGATGATTAACCTGGCAAAACCTAGTAATTTCTCTATTTAACTTGCTACACTAATGCGATCCTATTATTTGCCCTCGTTGAAATTCACTAATTTCCTTACTTCCGCGAAATTTCATTGCAAAATATAAGACAACTATCGTTCATAGATGAGAGTAGCTTGATAATAACACGGTATTGTCTGAAAAAAAAAACAGACAAGACAAAATTGCTGTAATCAAGAGTGGCTTAAAATCTTATAGCTCACTGTATTCTTCTGAAAGTACCCTCAAGCAGGCAAAGTCCTCAAAGATACACCAATGCTACCATACACCTGCATTCGGCACTCGGTATTCTACAAGAGACACTTCACTACTACGATTGGTCTATCGACGCCTGACAGGTCACAATCTTAAAAACAGCGTATGAACTTTCGCTGTCTCCATCTACCAAGGACATCTGTTTTTGGCATTATCACCTAATGGAAATCCCACTTTCACAGGAATATTTTTCGTCAGGGTGTTCTAAATGTATATTTAGAAAAATGTAGTGTTTCAGTTGCCATTGAAAAATATTATTGTTTTAAATATCTATCTATCTATCTATCTATCTATCTATCTATCTATCTATCTATCTATCTATCTATCTCATTCTAATTCTATCTATCTATCTATCTATCTATCTATCTATCTATCTCCTTCTAATTCTATCTATCTATCTATCTATCTATCTATCTATCTATCTCCTTCTAATTCTATCTATCTATCTATCTATCTATCTCATTCTAATTATATCTATCTATCTATCTATCTATCTATCTATCTCATTCTAATTCTATCTCATTCTAATTCTATCTATCTCATTCTAATTATATCTATCTATCTATCTATCTATCTATCTATCTATCTCATTCTAATTCTATCTATCTCATTCTAATTCTATCTATCTATCTATCTATCTATCTCATTCTAATTCTATCTATCTCATTCTAATTATATCTATCTCATTCTAATTATATCTATCTATCTATTTATCTATCTATCTATCTAT
>OZ038497.1:94416891-94421891 GCA_964036315.1 Acanthosepion esculentum | reverse complement strand
ACATAATTCATATAATATTCACACCTATTTTCGTTCCGTGAAATAAAAATTTGCATTTTTCTATTAACAGGGCCAAGTGTGAACGACACAAAAAATCTGACCTAACGACCAAAATTCAAATTTACATATATATGTTTGTGTGTGTGTGTGTGTGTGTGTGTGCGTGCACGCACGCTGGTTACGCCAAAGAGAGAGAAAGAGAGAGAGAGGGGGGAAGAGAGAGAGAGAGATGGGGAGGGGAGAGTCCGACAGAAGGACAAATTTCTTAGACAATTTGGTGAATATTTACTTTGAATTTTTTTTTCCACTGATTATCCGGCGTCATATTCGCAGACCCACATTTTAGGGTCACTGGAGCTGGAGCAGATACGGAGGTCACTTCGGAACCAGCAACAATAAATTCGAGGACCCAACTGCCAAAACGCAGCCTGTGAATAGATTCTGCTGAACTCATCGAACACATACAACTGGGGTTCCGGGCGCTGCAAGCTCCCAAGACAATTTTGAAATTTGACCAATTATAGGGGAATTTTGAGGCCATATGAATTGTGGGTATTAGAGCATATTCTATGGCCAACATTACCAACTTCAACCCATTTATGATTCTATCACTAATATGGACTTGTTTTTTCATGAAAAGTACACTCATTAAAGAAAGTTGCTTCAGGGGGCCATCTAGGATTAAAATTCATCCATTTATTAAATTCTTTCTTTCTCCCGTTCATTGCATTCTTTCTTTCTTTCTTTCTTTCTTTCTTTCTTTCTTTCTTTCTTTCTTTCTCCCGTTCATTGTATTCTTTCTTTCTTTCATAATTTTTTTGTACATATTCCTAAGAATTTTTTTTCTTTTTCTACATTTGTTTTAATCATTTCTCTGGTTCTTTCTTTCTTTCTTTCTTTCTTTCTTTTTTTAATTTTTTTCTTTCTTCCTTCTTTCTTTTTTAATTTTCTTTCTTTCTTTCCTTCTTTTTTAATTTTCTTTCTTTCCTTCTTTCCTTCTTTCTTTCCTTCCTTTTAAATTTTCTTTGTTTGTTTGTTTGTTTGTTTCTTTTTTTCTTTCTTTGTTTCTTTCCTTCTTTGTTTCTTTCTTTCCTTTTTAATTTTCTTTCTTTTTTCTTTCTTTCTTTCTTTCTTTCCTTCTTTCTTTCCTTCTTTCTTTCTTTCCTTTTTAATTTTCTTTCTTTTTTCTTTCTTTCTTTCTTTCTTTCTTTCTTTCTTTCTTTCTATCGTTCTTTCTTTCTTTCTTTCTATCTTTCTTTCTTTCTTTCACTTCTCATAGCCGAACAGACAATGAAAGGCAACATGCTTCCCAGGTAGCAGATATTTGATCTGTTATCCTTAGGCCGAATTTTTATTTCTTTTAGTTTTATGTCAGTCCGCTTGAGGGACAGCTTTTATACTTAGACCCTGTCACACATTGATAATATTCAACGTATTTTAAACGTTATTATTTTCTTCATTCGCTAGTACTATTTTTGTTTAATCTCTCTCTCCCTTCCCCCTTATTAGTGCAACTGGGGGGTCTGCTGTTCAAATAAGTAAATGAATAAACATTTGTATCTTTTTTATTTAGATTATTTTCCTTTATTTTTCCTTTCAATTACTTTATTTTTTCAATTAATTTATTCTTTCATTTTAATTTATTTTTGTATTTTATTTTATTTTTTTTATTTTTCATTTTGTACGCCACGCACGTTGTTTCAGAGATATTATACGACGACGACGACATCGGATGACGTGGGCAGAAACAGAAGAAGGCTCTTAGAAACTTCAATGAGGGCATGCTGAACCCACTTTCCAAAATTGACGAAGTTACCAAAAATCTCATTTATATATATATAATCAACAATAATGTAAGATTCATCGAATACAAAACAAATCATGGCTGTATAAATCGAGATAATCAAATAAAACGATTTTACGAGTTACTTCCCTTAGACTGTACGCAGTATTTTAACACGTGGCCTTTTTAGACATCAACAAAAAGCGTTATATCGCAAGCCCGTCTTGCCGACAAATACGGTAAATATACTGGGTGCGTTCCTCACCGAGTGTCTAGTTTCTGTAACACTGATTAAGAAATAAAAAATTACGAAAACAATGAATCCGAGTCGTTAATAATAATAATAATATTAATAATAGTAATAATAATAATAATTATAAATTTATTATGGACAATAATTTTGCCTATACAAGTTGAGTATCCTTTATTCGAAATTCCAGAATCCAGAAACCTCTAAAATCCGAAAGTTTCTCAGTGCCACAAATGGAAAATTTCAAAAAGCACTAGGAAGTTTCTAAGGTGATTTGCAACTTTTGTAAGTGACCTCATCTGCTCTGGGTGGGGATTCCCCAGCCCAGCTACGTAGACTAGGTTGGCCCCAGTTTTTAGTTAGCGATCGTCACAGCAACACCTTACCAGGCGTTTCGTGCTCAGTAAAGATATTATTCGAAATGTCAAAAAGTTCAGTATTTATATATTTTTTTAAGGTAGTGGTCATGTTATTTGTACACGTACAGAAAGTACAAAACATTATTTTTACGTGAAATCTAATTTCAGCACTTAAAAATCTGTGTGAACATTATACAGGGTGTCCATAAAGTTCGTGTGCACTTTAAAAAATTTATAACTTTATTTGTATTCGCGATAGAAATAATCTGTAAAAAAATGTTATAAAGTTTAATGTACCTAGTTTTAAGTATAGCTAAAATAGCTAATGTGATTTCAGGCATTACTGTAAATCAGTTGGCAAATGTTTTCCGTGAACTGCAAAATCGTATTACCCTTTGTATTGCTAATGATGGAGGACATGTGGAAACTTAAATAAAATTTCAATAAAACCTTAAAAAATATAGATTTATTTCTTTCTAATCCTTTGTTACAAATTATTTCTATCGCAAATACAAATAAAGTTATAAATTTTTTAAAGTGCACACGAACTTTATGGACACCGTGTATATCTAGCGTCATTACCTGTATCTGCATATACACAAAATTTATTATTTTTAATCTTTTCTTTTTCTACTTTCAGGGTAAATGTTATTTATATATAACTACTTTAGTGTATATGTATAAGCAACGTTATGAAATATAAAGGAATACTGCCCCATTTTATAGATGCTGTATCCAAATTAAATAGTCTGTATTCCAAATCCGAAAGAAATCTGATAATTGATGCACTTCTGGTCCCAAGAATTTTGCATAATGGATTATGAATTTGTACGAGACTGGGGCAAGAATCTTATATGAGAGATGTAGTTTTACAGCTGCTACATGAAACAGAAGATGGTCGGTAAATCATGCGGTCGCAAGTATAGGATTATAACAACAACAGTAAGGATTAATAGAATGGATCAATATACAGTGATCAATTACGAATTTACTAATTCTGGCGGAGTAATGGATAGCGGCTCGGATTGAGCAATTGGAGAGCCGAGTTCGAATTCCAGTCGAATCCATTACATTCACTTACGTGCTAATAACCTTGGTAAAGGTATTAATCCTCTTCTTCTCCCCCTCCCCAGTTATGGGTAAATAGCAGTACAGACCGGTTTCTTGGATGGCAACTGGTCTACGGCAGAAAAAAAATAGTTACCTACTGCGGGAAAAATCTACCTCGTCAGTTATGTATCGAAAGATACATGATCGATTGAGCGTGTATCACGCATGGCACATAACTGACTGAATATCAACGTAGCGCCTTTAATACGATCACCAGCCTCGTTTCTCAGTGATTTCTGCGGTTTACGGCCTCAACAGATTGAAACACTGTTACCCCTACAATCATCGAAGTTAAGCAACATCGAGCCTGGTCAGTACCTAGATTGGTGACCGCTAGGGAATACCAGGTGCTGTAAGCTGAATACTAGAAATCAAAAAATCGAATTCATAAAAAAAAAACATCGATTTATGTTAATAAGCTGTCTCTTTGTCATGACACGTGACATATTTTATCTAAATTATTAGTAAATTGCGGCGCATGCTAGGGAAATATAGTTAAGTGTTTTCTCCACGGTTTGGAATTCAGATTTTTCCTTTTTTTAGACCAGGGGTCGGCAACATTTTGTAGTGAACGGACCAGACAGCTATGCAGCGTCTCAGAAAAAGGAAATGATATCAAATGTACTTTAATAGGCTGTGTCGACCTCAGACCGCTCCGTCCAGAAGGCTGCCTTGGTCTGGAGGTTTAAAGAAAAAACAAACAAACAAAAAACAACGAATGTATATTCCTGCTAGAAGCGTACCAACTAAAAGAACATGGTGGACTCAAGTTGAGTCCAACCGAAAAGGTAAAGAAAACAAACAAGACCGACATATATATATATATATATATATATATATATATATATATATATATATATATCAACAAATATATGCATTAAACAACAAATTTACAAGTGACAAAGACATCAACATTTGTGTTTGTGTGTGAACGTTAAAAAAATTGTATTTTGGTGAAAGTTCGTACGTACGTGTATGTGTGTTTCATGGCGTTTTCCCACAAGTGGGCAAAACGCGGATTTCCGTGAGAGATTACATTTTTAAATGTGTCCGCTGAAATGCAAAGTAGAAAAGAGAACGAGGCAAGAAGTCGCCCAGTATTTATAGTGTAGGGAGAGCGTCCCCTAGTGAATCATTAGGAAATTAAGGAGGAGCTAACTCCGACAATGTCGTCATATCTGCAGTTGTTGAATTCTTTGACCAACAGGATGAAAGCTTTTACACAAATGGAATCCAAAATCTGGGACACTGATGGAAAATGGCGTAAAGGCAATGAGATGTGGGTGATAGATCCCTAGGAATAACACACAATTTATTTTTCCCACGTTTCGCCCGAACACTGTGTTATGAATGATCAAGAGTGGTCTCTCCTTGTTTTGTTTATGAGAGCTATTTTTGTTTACTGGGACTATAAAAAGGACGCTATACGCGAACCGTTTATTCTCATTTGAATAAATCTTTAAAGCTTTACACCTGCCTACTTTTGGCATTACACACT
>OZ038497.1:94409391-94411891 GCA_964036315.1 Acanthosepion esculentum | reverse complement strand
CCTTCAGACATTTTAACCAAATACATATGGGTCTTCCATCGCAGAACACCTTATAAATAGCCATAATTGTGCTGTTAGTTTTAGTGGTGACGCTTTTACCATCCTCAGCAAGTCCCACTCAAATTACAATCTAAAAGTATTGGAGGCCATCTATATTCGATCATTAAAGCCTTCTCTTTGAAAACAGAAGGACTTTATATTAGGCCTCCAACTAATTACCATTTAAATATTTTTTTCTCTCCCACCAAAACACTTTGTCCATTTTTTTTTTAATATTATATAAGTTACACTATTTACACGATTTAACTCTGTTGAGCGGGGTACGAAACCGGTTAGCTAGCCCGTTTTTCATTTTTACTTTTTATCATCATGAGTGGTAATAATGAAACTAATTTTTGTCTGTTCATGGCAGTCATAAAATTTTGTACCACTAAACATATCTTTAATATATATATATATATATATATATATATATATATATATATATATATATATATATATATATATATATATATATATATATATATATATATGTGGAGGCTCTGTGTGTGCAACAGTATCAGGGCGTAGACTGTCAAGGCATTCACCATTTCCATTCATTAATAACTAATAGCCAATTCTTGAATGTTAGTGGAGAGGTTTCACGCTGCCTTCTTAACGGTTTTGAATTCAGAGTTATCCTTCTTCTAGATTGGATGCCATCCGTGGTTAGAAAGCCTAATCTACCCTAATGTTTATTCCACTGCGCGGAGTCGGGAGGACAGACGAAATCATAGATTTTCGAAAAGTAATATTCCAAAAGTTAACCAAATGAAAAAGAATACAGATTAATTTACCTAGACTGAAACAAAGAATAATTTTAAAAAAACATTCTTTAAAAAAAAAATATTTGAAACTATTTTCGTCTCGTTTCGTGCGCATGTGTAAACATAGCAACTTCCACCAAACCCAGACCGATGTAATCCTAAAGGTACGAAACGTGTCAAAAGAAATTTTACATTTTGTTATATATATATATATATATATATATATATATATATATATATATATATATATATATATATATATATATATATAAAAGTCAAATTACTGTTTTTAAACAACAGATTTTCCATGATTTTTCTTGAACGATCATATCTGCTCGAAGCCTATCTTAACGTAAACAAATGACAACATATATTATGAAATGAAATAAATTCGGCAATTATTTTAATATATTTTATGTTTATACCTTATTTTTTATAGATACCAATATTTAAGTAAATGCTCTGTTTATAATAAACAGTATTAACCACATTTACCAGCCTGATTGTCCGAAAAATCCCAAACAAAATATGTCCTTCGACAGGAATCGAACCTGTATCCTACACGGAACCGCCATATCGCCTGACGTTCTATACCATTTAGCAACAGAGGAAACGTCTGGTTAGCAAGGTTAAATTAATGTTTTTGGACTACAAACTTAACACGATTTCTCTCTGACACTCATATCTGCTGGAAGTTTAACTTAACGCAAACAAATGATATCATATATTATGAAATTGAATAAATTCGACAATTATTTAAATATATTTTCTGTTTATACGTTATCTTTTTAGATACCAATATTTAAGTAAATGCACTGTTTATAATAAACAGTATTAACTGTCGGAGGACATTTTTTTTTTAAATTTCTCGGACTTTCAGGCCGGTAAATTTTGTTAATACTGTTTATTATAAATAGAGCATTTACTTAAATATTTGTATCTATAAAAATAACGTATAAATAGAAAATATATCAAAATAATTGTATGGATTTAATTAATTTCAAAATTTTTTGACATTTGTTTACGCTTCGAACAGATATGAGTGTTCGAGGAAAATCATGGGAAATTTGTTGTTTAAAAATATATATGTAAGTTTTGTTAATGATCATTGGCTGAGAATCTTTATGTTAATGTTTGTGTTATTTTTTGTGTAAGTTCAAAAAAACAAAAGAGTGTATGTGTGGATTAAATAAGTGTAAATATTTTTTCAAAAGTTTATCTTGTATATTTAACTATCTTTTCGCCATGAACATAACACATACCCCTCTATGCTATTTAGCCACTAGTTATGTTGACAATATGTTACTTAATTCAAAATGGATTTGCGATATCATTTCATTTTTTTTCTTCGATGGGAAAAAAACATCCGAGTGCGATAGAATATATTTAAAAAAATAAACAATACAATAATCTTTTTTTTTCTACTGATGTCTACTGTATTTAAATTTAAGGATTATTAGGAAGACATTATTGAATGTGGATTTACATTTGAAGAAATAATTTGAGAATAACTAGAAAGAAAACCAAGGACCTTTACCATTTTAAATATGTCACCGACGAGAAATTTAATGTTAAATACATCCTTGTGCAAATTAATTGAAACAAAACGAATAATTCTGTTATTAGTTCCTTTTTTGCGTACTTTTCCAATGAAACATGACCCAGTGCACATGTTAGTCCATTCCACGAAGTTG
>OZ038497.1:94391891-94404391 GCA_964036315.1 Acanthosepion esculentum | reverse complement strand
CTAAAGACTGTGTGTACGCCATCCCGTGCAGTTGCGGAAATAAATATAAAGGGGAGACAGACCTCTGCCTTAAGGTAAGGCTTCAAGAATTCCAGAAAGCTTTAACACGAGGGGAAGTGGAAAAACCAGACGTGGCTGACCACATATGAATCAGGTTGAGGTCATAGACAAAGAACATCATTGGAAAATTCGTAAACTTAAGGAATCAGCACATATCCTAGGCTACAAAAATCTCCTGAACCGACCAAATATAGAAATGAATACAATATGGGAACCTTAAATAGACTTAAAAACTTATGTAAGTCTAATGTGCCTTATCGCCTTTCAAGGTACCTTACTTTTACGATGCAATAAAGATTCTTATCTGGCAATTCCCTCTCATGCTGAAAATGACTCATCTCCCGAGAAGAGGTACCATGTTGAGAAGAGAAGTACCTTCCAAAGACACTCCTAATCGGCGAAGGTTTACATCCACATCACGTTGAAACACCAGTTCTCGTACGATCACCGAAGTTAAACAACGATGAGCCTGGCCAGTAACAAGATGGGTGACCGCTTGGAAGTACCAGGTGCAATAAGCTTGGATGTGTGGGTGGTGTAACGGGTGATGGTTCGGATTTATTAATCAGAGAGCTGAGTTCCAATTCTCGATGGGTTCGTTATATTCACTTACGCGCAAACATCCATGGGAAAGATATAAATCCGCATCTTCTCCCCTCCCGACATAGGTTAATTAGTAAGACTTGTATCGCTAAAACAATTATTGTCTGAAAAGAAGAATTATTATGATCTAAAAATATTTTATGGTTTTAAATAACCTGCCTAGAAAACAAATCAGTTAATAAAAAAAATCCACTTAACAGGCGAACTAGTTTCTGCTTGGGGAAAAATTTGGCCGATAGAAGACATAGAATGCTCTTACATCATCTGGAATATAATATCGACAGGGGGAAACAAAGGAAGACATGGTGACACGAGATATATCAAATAAACCGCCCTTTTCCGAGAAGAAGAGAAGAGACAACATTGCAAATCAAGAAGTAAACTTGTTTGCAAGGACTTCTTTTGCTAATACTGGAAAAAGTATTTATCGCTTTCATAGATCTTGATAGCCTTCAACTGACACGTAAATCTCATCTAAATCTTCCGAAAAACAATAATGTTACGTTACATTACGCGTCCCGGAAAACATTAGAGTGGTGAGTTCCCCATATGTAGCGACGCCATAACAGCATTGGCGTGTCTTGGGCAAGATAACCTGATGAAGCCCATGCCCGATTTTGGATTCAGAATTTTCCTTCTCCTTCTCTAGTTATCGCCTCTAGGCAAGTGAGCCTCAATCTGACTTGCTAACAACTTGAGAAGGATGAATACAAGAGCAAAAAAAACAAAAAAAAAACAAAATGCATTCATCCGGGGATTTAAATCCTCACGCTGACTTTGTTTTCCGCGCCAATAAACCTTACACTATTCACGCCTCCATAAAGACAGGGTGAAATATCAAATATTTCGCTAGGCCGGCAACTTTTCAGCACCCCTAGTCTAGAGTGATCTTCTTTTTTTACTTCCACTAGTCCAGTGAATCTTAGTGACATTATCGTCTTGCTTGTGGTGAATTGATATTTTAAAAAACAGAAAATAAAAATAAAAAATGATAAAAAACATAAGAAACACAGATAAGATGTAAGAATTAGAGAAAAATGAACTAAATAAAGAGGCCAACACAAAGACTTGAAGATACGAAGAAATGAAATTGTCTGTAAATGAGTTTAAGAAGGTTGCGCGGAGAGTACTTGAAAAAAGAAACAGAGTAAATAGTTATAGCAGCTTAAATTAGCGCTAATACTGTCAAGTTGAAAATTGACAGAACCTCGAAATGTCGCTTACGCCTATAAAGCGGCTACACAGTAATTAAATATCAAACGAACACAAATCTGAGCCAAAACATCAAATATAGATCACAGGGAGAAGTGGATTCATGCCTTTTTCAAGTGTGAGATGGGCATCAACATCAACAATAGTTTGTTGAGTCTGTGTCCCAATACGTCATGTCTATTCGTGAATAAAATTACACATTCACACAGATAAATAAGTACACGCCCTCCTATGCCTAAATATTCACATGTTTATTCGCGTTATTATTAACTGAGCGTAATTTGACACAAGATCAAAAAAAGTTAAGCAACTAACGAGGATCGAACTCGGTATATTTGATTACGTCAGCAGATTGCCAGTTCCATTTCTCTTGATAGCTATGCAGTTTTATATATATATTTAAACATTCAAACTTATATAAAAAAAATTATTTATGAACTCTCAAAATAAAGCAAAAAACAGCGCCCATTACAAAGAAAACTAATGACACTTTATCACAACTTCTTTCTCTTTCTCTTTATGCCTTTTTGTCCTATCCCCCTCCCATTTCAATATATAACTTCCGTTAACAGATTTAATGTGTCAATGTCTGGTTTTCCTCAAAAAATTTAAAGTTGAAAGAATAGACGTGTTACATCTAACTCAATGATATCTCTCTACCCCCCTTCACCCTCCTAACTCCCTCACTTCGTTAGTTTACTTATTACTGCCAGTCATAAATGTGTAAATTTCTTTTCATTTTTCATTTCAACATTTGGAAATAAAATCTGATGATCCGCTGTCCTTTTAAGGGGCTGTGGTGAAATAATTTATTATATGGAACCTTAAAGTGGTCTGTTTTTATTTAAATTATTAGCTCTGATTTACATTGAGCTCTCTGGATTTTATCCTCCTTGGGTCTACCCATACGGGTTACCTAGTTTTTCGTAAACTAAATATATATATATAATATAAATGTCTTTAAATAAATTGTCGGACTATGTCCAATTCTAATATATATATATATATATATATATATATATATATATATATATATATAGTTGTATATTTAGGCAGCAATCCTTCGTTTATGTATGTTTCATTAAAAACGACAGACAAGGTACTACGATTGAGCTTTTTATTTAATTTTTCTTGTGTTCGAACAAGAGCTTTCTTTACAGGACAAAGAGTGTGTAAGAACTGTCCAAATGTTTTGTTTTCCGAGCGCTTTCGGCTATACCGTTAGCCATTATCAAGAATGATTGATTTTTCAGCTTAATTGAGTGTGTGCATTATGTCTATGTCTTAGTGTGTAGTAGGGATATTTTTAATTTCCGAATACGGTTAGCACATTGTGGCTTTGTTCGTAGTTAATATTGTTAAGAGTTGGCTTTTTTCTTTTTTCTTATTAAAGCCTCCATTATTTTTAATCTTTTTTTGCAGATGGATGCAGTTAATATATTTGTGTTTTCTACAAGTATGTTTCTAATGGGTAAATTTGTGTGCGTGTTTAAATGCGTTCTAATGGAGCTGTGGTCAGATAGGTGTAACGTAAGACGTCTGGATAAGCATGTCGTTGTGTAATCGATGTAATTATTCATGAGTCAGGTTTGATCAGGAACACAGTTCCTTAAAGGGCATTGAAACTCATAGATAATGTTCGTTCTTTGTAATTTTGACTTAGCTGGTATGTTGTTATTTTGAGGATAAGGTTGGCTGTCTTATATATATATATGTGTGTGTGTCTGTGTGTGTGTGTGTAAAATGTGTATGTATATATTTATAGATATTATATATGCAACTTTTTATATATATTATTTATATATTATATATGCGCGGTACTTATTGGGAAGCACTCAATATTAGTGATAGAGCTAACATATTTAGTTGGATTGTTGGGCACCTCAACGTGGTGTAATGGTTAGAAAGCTAGTCTTGCTAGATCAATTTCGACGGAGTAGTGAGTTCGATCCTCACTGGGTGCCCCATACTTTCGGCCTTGTGCCACATCTAAGCCGGGCTTAGAAAATCGCTATTTAGTTGGATTGTTGTGAGTTTGTAACCTTGGGTTTCTCGTTATATGCGATCGTCAGATTGTCAGATTGTCTGATGAAACCCAGGGTCACAAACTCAAATCAATCCAACTATATATATATATATATATATATATATATATATATATATATAAATATATTTGTGCGTGTGTGTCTTGGTTTGTGTGTGTGCATGTGTAGAGAGAGATAGGGGTAGATAGATACATATTAACAGACAGGATAGATAAATAGATAGATAGAGAGAGGGAGAGAAAAATCACATCTGCCAGCTCACGATATGAAACTCCTGCTATTCTTAATCACTTCTCAGTTAACTAACTACTAGAAACGTTAAACGTTGAAGACTGTCTAGCCACAGAAATGAGAAATGTAACCCAGTCTACATGGCAACACAACACCATATACTGCAAATTTCCCTTAGAATGAAACCAAGGATTTGCGGACATTTATGTGAATTTTTGGGGTTTGAGAAACCCGCCCCAAAAGTTTGTAAAAGTATTTTTGGTTTCGTTTGGTTTGATTTGTTTTACGGCATATCAACCTCAATGGGTGATTTAATGCTGACAACTTTTTTTTCCTGGAAATATTTTTGTTTTGTCAAAAATCTACTTCTGTTAATATTTTTTCCCTGAAAAATATATAGATGGTAATATCGTTTTTTCAAAAACGAATCGCAGGCAATAGTTTTTTTTCTTCAAAAACGTATTGCTGGTAATATTTTATAATGATTTTTATCTATGATTCGGGGTTAACTATTTGCCCATAGCTGGGACCCTAAGAGGTGCTACCACACCGGGTGAGGGTGGATCTCGGAACACCAGCAATTAAGAGGTGGTTCCACGCTCCTCAAAACCTCCTGGTCAGAGGCCTTGTTGTTGGACGTACCCAGGACGCGGATGCAGTTTATCATCATTCCCAGGACGAAAAGTATTTTTGATACATATATATATATATATATATATATATATATATATATGTGCGTGTGTGTGTGCGTGCGTGTGTGTGTGTGCGTGCGTGTGTGTGTGTGTGTGTGTGTGTGTGTGTGTGTGTGTGTGTGTGAACATAACATTGTTGCCGCACCAGAATAAAATCAGCTTGAAAAAAGGGACCATAATTTATTATCAAAATAGGATACAAAATTATCACAGCATTTAATTTTTTTTAAGTACCTTTCGACCGAAACTTCATCAGAATATATATACATTCGCCGGAAAAATAAAGTAGACTTCTTGTCAACTATTTTGTTTTATTTTCCGACGATTATATATATTCTGAAGAATATATTTCCATGCATGATGATGTCTGTATGAACAGATGAAAGTACTAGCAAAAAAAGACATACCACCTGAATTTATTAAAAACAGGGATCATAACATTCATCGAGAGATTCGTGAGTTAATGTAATCTTAATAAATTTGTTTACGAAGATGTTTTTCGCCGTTTATATCATTAACTTTACTAATCTGCTTTTTGTATGAATGATTCATGTTATATAAATTGAACTGCACCCCATATTTGATATTTATATATGATAGACTCTCCCGTCGAATTCGACGTATGAGGTTCAGGCAGATCAGTTCCCAGAAACTGAAAGCCCGACACCGACACATGAGATTTGATTATAGTGGTGAAGGCTTTGTGCAAGGCCATCCACACTTTTTGGAGGACGAATACGGGGACCTGGTGCAGCGAATGCCACAAGGTCCCCAAACGACCCTCCGCAGGTTTTGAATTCAGAGTTGTCCTTCTCCTAGACCAGTTTCCATCCAAGGCTATAGAACCCATATATATATATATGCGTGTGTGTGTATGTGTGCATGTGTGCTTATTTGTGTGTGTATCATTTTTGTTTTTGTAGGTATATATATATATATGTATATATAGAGAGGAAGACAAAGAACGGAAGAAAGAATGAGAGAGAGAGAGAGATTGAAAATGAGAGATTGATTGAGAAAGGATATGAATAAAAATCAACGACTTTTGAACAAAAATTAAGTTGTATTGGATCTATATAGATAAACATTTGCATAGAAACTGTTTGGAAAAAAACTGAAATGAAAAAGAACTTATCAAGACAGCTAAGATTCTGCTATAGTAAAGCGAAAAGTGAAAGAATAATGTGACACACGGACATGTAAACAGGAAGTGAGAAAGAAAGAGAGATAGCATGATAAAGAAAGAAAGAAAGAGATAATATCGTCAGCAGGACGATGCCGCAGTTGGCATAGTTGGCTTGCTTATGTTTGTTATGATGACTTTTCACAAGGTTTACAGGACTTTCCCTTCACAACAGCATGAGCTTACACGCATACATAAATACTGGTCACTCATATACGAGGATAACAATCTACTAGGGCAGCTAGGCAGTCTTTATTGCAGACGCTCGCTCAGGCACATTTGTGATTGCTCAACATCCAGAGAGCCTTCCTGTAGTTTGTACTGCAACTATGATAGCTGACCTAAGTTACAGTTTCTAGGAGAGAGCACGTTATCTAGCATTATCAACAGTTTGAACGCTCAAGCCCTCGGCCACGGCGACTTCTGGCTTAGTGCTAGCACAGCTATCGACGGCTCTCAAGCGTTACCTCTACCCAATTTCACTCACAAGGCTTGGATCAACCGGTGGTGCCACACGCTGGGATCTGACAAATCGACCATGGTGAGATTCGAACCTGGATCTTATGGTCAGAAAGCGAACGTTCTAATCACTCGGACAGACGCCCATAACACACACACACACACACACACACACACACACACACACACACACACACACACACATATATATATATATATATATATATTATTTACATTGTTCGGACTGCTGTTCTCATGTTTATAGTCCTATTCACGACGTTTCGGCTGTTCTACTACACCGACCTTCTTCAGGACAATTGTCCGATCAATGTAAATATGGGCAAAGAACGAAGGAGTTTAACATTGAATTCCTCTCTGTGATGACAGAATTATTTCTTTCTGATCCATGCTATTTTTTATCAGAACAGCGAGAGTTTTATTATCAGTCACCACAATTTGAACCGATGGATTGTCCAAAGATTAGTTTCCGCTGATGTTTGAAATTAAACAAGCATTACATTGGAAATATTTGTAGTCTGTCGATATTCCGTACGAACTGAATGATTTTTTGATTCTTAAATTATGAATAATTGAGGATGTTATTAATTTGACAATTTTTTAGAGAAATAAATTTAAGGTAAATGAGCAAAATGGAAATTGGCTATTTATAAAGGAAATCAATAAGTCAATAATGAAAATTACTTCCGACAAAATTCTGTGTATACTCGTATAGAAACCGCGAAATATGTGACAAGAAATCGATGATAAAAGGCAGGGTAGGTTTATATTCGTGGCTAATAGTTTGCAAATTTTTACGAACGTCAACATCTATATACAGGTGTTGGACAAAATAATTGAAACACTTGTTAAATTCAAAGAAAATTTATTTAATATGGAGTTGGTCTACCTTTAGCCTCACATACAGCTTTAATACGTCTAGGAATGGAATCATATAGCTTCCAGACTTCATCCTGAGCAATATTTAGCCATTCTTCCATTAACACCTGCTCTAGCTCTTTAAGACACGACGGTGGAATATAGCGGCCACTAACTTGTCGCTACAAAATGAACCACAAATTTTTAATAATATTGATATCTGGAGATTTGTGAGGCCACTCCATGTGCTCTAGCTCACTTTCATGCTCTTCATACAAATTCTCAACCCCTCAAGCGGTATGTATTGGAGTATTATCATCTTGGAAGATGCAGTCACCATCAGGGAATAAAGTCTGGGCCATTGGATGAACATGATCACCCAAAATGTTCAGGTAATCTTTGCTGTTGATTCTACCATGTAGGGCAACTATTGGACCGAGACATTTCCATCATATAGCGGCCCAAACCATGCTTCACTATTGGAAGAAGGCAGTCAGGATTGTAAGCTTCTTTGGGCTGCCTCCACACATATACTCGCCCTGAAGCTGGGAAAAGAGAAAAACTGGACTCGTCTGAGCACATGACTTGCTTCCATTGGTCTGCAACCAGGCATTGTGATCTTTGCACCACTTCAACCTCTTCTGAATGTTGCGAGTGGAGAGAAGAGGTTTCCTTACGGCGGCTCTTCCATGATATTCAGCCTTATGGAGCTCACGACGAACTGTTTTAGTAAGAAATGGTCTATTCAGATAATTATACAACTCAGCAGTCACTTTTGCCGCAGTAGTTCGATGATTTTTCGCCACATTGCGTTTCAATGCACGTCTGTTCCTGTCAGTAAATTTACAAGTCCGGCTCGAATTGCTATGCTTGTTAGAGGTTTTACCCTGTTTTTTGAATTGCGTCATAGTTCTTGATATGGTAGCTATTGAAAAACCAAACAGTTCAGCAACCTTAGGGATCGAGGCTCCTGCCATGCGAGCTCCAACAATTTGCCGTTTTTCGAACTCAGATAGGTCACGCATTTAGCTTAAATTTTAATAAATTCTAAAAATAAATAATCCAAAGACAGTAAATTAGATAAATAAACGTATTTACAATAGATATAACCTGCAATTACGAAGTTTTAGGTAAAGTTCTTAATATAATAGGTCTTTGAAATATAGGAGTGGAATTTGCACCTGTTCCAATTATTTTGCCCAACCCCTGTATTATGTTGTTCAGAGACTAATGCCCGATTTTAGAATCAATTTTTATTCCAGAATTAATATATTTAAAAGTCAAAATTGGAACCCTGGACATCTATACCTTTCTCCCATCGATTTATTTATGCATTCCCAATAAAAACTACAGATTTAGACACCCAAAGCATCTTTAGAAGCATTCTTTTCAAGGGGGTGCCTTTTGGCCTAAGAAATTGTCAAGATGCTTGAAGAAGTGATAATCTGTGTGCGAGAGACGAGGGAAATATGGTGGATATGTTAAATTCTCGTATAAGAAGTCGGTTACCTTCAGCAGTGTCATCCTGGCATTATGTGACCGAACAATTGGACCTCATCGAATGTGCACGGTGGTGTATTGGATAATGGCTCGGATTGAGGAATCGGAGGGACGAGTTCGAATTCCAGTCAAAACCATTTCATTCTGTTACATGCTAATAATCTTGGGAAAGGTATGAATCCTTTTCTTCTCCCTGCAGCTATGGGTAAACAGCAAGAGAGACTAGGTTATATAGCCTTGGATGACAACTGGTCTACCTCGGAGAGAAATGGCGACCTACCGCGGGAAAAAAATCTGCAACGTTAGTCATGTATCGAATGATACATTATCGCCTAAGCGTGTATCACGCATGACACATAACTGACTGAATGAATGTGCATTTCCTCCAGCTACTGGCAGTAAACGTCGGTATTGATGTGCTGGTTAGATTTCAGGTAGCTGTAATGGATAGCTTCAATGACGAACGACCAGACAGTCACCATAATTTTATGTTGGTGCATTTCCGTTTGTCTAAACGGTTTCCGGGTTTCGTCCAGATCAAACCATTAAGGTGATTGGTTACAATTATCATAAGGAACCCATTTCTCTTCACAAATCATTATTCGATAAAGAAAGTGATCATTCGAATTTTGCAGATGCAGCATCGAACAGACTCCAAAATATCGATCTCCTTGATTTTCACTGAGATCATATGGAAAGCATTTACCTTGCCAGTTTTATTGAGATGGTCCGATATTGTTCAAACCCATTACCCGAAACATATTAGACGTGGGTTTTGTTCGACTAGTATTTCTAGATGTTGACTGTCATTTACAGATGGATGTTTTCAACAATCTGGATCTGAGGAACTTAGGAAACCAGCACCATATTGTCCGATTACAAGCGAATTCTTCACTCATTCTCTGTTTTATTAACTTATATATGTGTATATGTATATGTGTTTTCCCTTTTGAACATAAAGTGTGTAAGAACTGTTCCAGTGTTTTATATATCCGAGACCTTTTGGCTATTCTGTTAGCCATTATTAAGGAATTGTTTAACAACCGAATATGTAGTTTTTTTTTATATATATGTGTATCTATAATGATGGAAATATATTTTTTATATTCCAAACACAGTCAAAACATTGTGGTCGTGTTCCTAGTTGATATTATTGAGTCTTGACTTTTTCTGTCTCCTTGAACACTGTTCTTTTATCATCGTCATCAGCAATGTCTTCTTATTCTATTTCAGTATTATTAACCCCTGGTATCTTAGTGGCATTATCACCTTGCTTGGGCTAAAATAATTTTAAAAAAATAGTTAGTATATGGCTAAAAAGATATCGAAGATGCTTCTACAAGGTGGACATATATTGAAACCTGCATTGAAAAACAGAATACTATGATGAAAGAGAAAGGAGACTAATATCCGAACTATTGTCCTCATATTTGTTGTTGTCATCACAAAATTTCATTCATTGTTCTCTCCGGCCTTCTTCAGGTACATATCGATCTGGTTCACCTCCAGGGTAGACTGTTCTCGTTCCACTACTGATGTCGGGTGTTATCTCGTCTAGTCCTTATTTTTAGTACGGCTCAGTTATTGATCGCTCTGGACAATCGCTTTGTAGATTAAAGCGTCGGTTTGTGAATTTGCGGAGTCTAGTGTGTCCTTAAATCTGAACCGTTAAACAATCATCTTTCCGTTGGTCTAGTTATAAATGTAGAATTACTTACTTGCAAGCTTCCTTTAGGGCAGTACTCAGTCAAGATGCACTGGTTTGGTAGGTCAAGGCATACGCCTACAAATCGGACAATATGATCATTCTGGACATCTTTCATCTGTAAGATAAAAAGAGTAATGGGAAAATAATTTTATAAATCATCAACAAACAATCAATATATATTTACTATTTTCTATTTATATTTTGTGAATGAAGATCAAATATGAATTTTCTTAAGGCGCTTATGTGTTTTCCCTTTTGAACATAATGTGTGTAAGAACTGTTTCAGTATTTCTAAGATCCGTGACTCTGGCTATTCTGTTAGCCATTATTAAGGATTTTTTAACAACTGAATATGTAGTTTTTTATATATGTGTATCTATAGTGATAGAAATGTTTTTTTAATATTCCAAACACAGTCAAAACGTTGTGGCTGTGTTCATATTTAATATTATTGAGTCTTGTCATTTTCTGTCTTCTTAAACCCTGTTCTTTCATCATCCTGTTTACTCAGCAAAGACTTCTAATTCTATTTCTATATACGACGAATACCTATGCATATAAACCGGATGTAACAGCAAAATTGTTCAAATCGTTTAATAACATGGGATACTTGCACATCCCACAAAATTTTTTATAAACTGAGATTTTTTCTAGGTTTGCAGAGAGGACGTTTTTGCCGCCTAGACACCATTTTTGCTCATTATATTAGAGAATTAAATCCCAGAATAAATAAAGTCAACTAAGACTATAGCAACAAAGTCCTTAAATGCTCATAAAAAAATTATATATGAATGAGCAAAAATGGAAAAGTTACTTGCCTTATACTGTGGAACCCCCCCCCCCAAAAAAAAACGTGAACTTTGAACCTTGAAATCTAGAACGCAGCATATGCAGTAAAAACGAACAGTTGAAATGATTTGAATTTACAGAAACACTTATATATATAATCGCAGACAACTTAACCCCCTGAAGATGGTCTCTGACGAGATTGAAAGTACTTGGGAAACTAAAACCTATTTGAAAGAAAATTTTGGTATTTTTCCTAATCAGTTTTCTAAGGCTACTAAGAAATTAATCCGCGAACTTGAAAGGATCACAACGAAAACTAATCGACACGATATGTATAAATTATTTAAACAAACTTTTTGAATATATATATATATGTATATATATATATATATATATATATATATATATATATATATATGAAGAAATATAGTCTTAAAGTGTGCTATATTTATGGGATAAAGTGCTCAATATCAGAGATAGAGCGTGTGTAAATATAAAAGTGAACATAGAAGTTAACACTTAGAGGCGACAGTCTGTTTCATGCTAGTGCAATCGTCAGGCAACTCTTGTCATCTTTCATTCTGACCTGAAGTAGCTGAAAGCAACAGAGGTTCGGCGAAATGCGTCGTTCGTAGCTTTTCCACATTGTCTCAATATCTATCAATCCATATTTATATATGCGTGTGTGTGTAAGTAAGGTAGTGTCTGGCCGCTCGTATTCGAGTATGACTCTCTTCTAGGACCGTTAACCAATCCATATTGCAGACGCCTGCTCAGGCACATTTGTGTTTGGCAAACAACCACTGGACCCACCTATGGTTTATGCTGCAACTATGCTGAAGAGAACTTAGTTCTATTTCCACGGGAAGAGCGCCAATACGCCCAAATCCTCGGTCACGATGGCTTGTTATTTCGTGCTAGCAGAACTATCGACGGCTCCCAAATCGTTCCGTCAAACCAATTTCATTCATAAGATGTGGTCTGTCATGGATATGACAATAAAATACACCCGCGTCCTGGGTATGACAATAAACTACATCCGCGTCCTGGGTAAGACGATAAACTACATCCGCGTCCTGGGTATGACGATAAACTACATCCGCGTCCTGGGTATGACGATAAACTGCTCAGGAGGTTTTGAG